>CM034362.1:92006290-92457598 GCA_019925275.1 Mytilus edulis
GTTTATGAAGTCCTACATTTTAAAATGAGGAAATTAATTTATTACATAATAATTATGTACCCTGGCATTGTATCTATTACGCCAGACGCGCGTTTCGTCTACATAAGACTCATCAGTGACGCTCAGATCAAAATAGTTATAAAGCCAAACAAGTACAAAGTTGAAGAGCACTGAGGACCCTAAATTCAAATGGTGTTATCTTAACAAATATATAACATAAGCTATGCAGTGTCCATGAAGTCCTACATTCAGGATGGAGAAATTAGTTTATTGCATCATAATAGTATATCATAGTATAGTATTTACTATTCACTAATACGGGGGTTAAGTGAGGTCATCCCCCTATCAACAAAAAAACAAAAAACAACCACAAAATACAACCAATTCATCTCCAATTAACTTAGGTCACCTGAACAAATACATAACATGAACAATACAACGTCCATGCTACATTGAAAATTACTTGGTAATATAATTACATCATAATTATATTACCAAGTAATGTATCTATTTTGTTTTTTGAAAATTAAGTCATATTACAATGTGGTATTAAGATTTATCACTATAGGGAACTATATTTCCGAGCGAAACAATCGGTGACCAATTCCATCGGTTACCTCAGGGCCTACATCAGCGGACCTTCCTTCCACCTGCGATCTGATATCGTTGTAACACATATTTCTGTTATCTGTTGAACCATTATATATATATATATATATAGGTTGTAAAAGGTTGTTAAAGACTTAAAGTATAAAATATCTGCTGGTTGTGATGGTATACAAAACTAAATGATAAGATGATCATGTGGTAAATTAGTTAAAACATATGTGTTGATTTTCAATTTGATATTTAAAAGTGGATTCTCTCCTTCTATATGGGGAGAAAACATCATTAAGCCTATATTTAAAGGAGGGTGTTTTAATTATCCTTCCAACTACAGGGTAAAGCTTTTTCTAGCTGTTTAGGTAAAAAAAACTATTATAACAAGAAGTAATTGTAACAGGATGCTGTTACGAAGTCTCCCACACAAAGCTCCCATATTCATTCGATTTGTTTGATTGTCCCATACAAGAATATATATGGTTTAGGGGTGGGAATCTTGACCGTTTAGAAGTTTTCAAACAAGAGAGGGTGGGGTGACACCCTAGGGACTTACCATTCATTTCTTTTCATTTGTTTTATTGTCCCCTAAAAGAATATATATGGTTTAGGGTCGGGGATCTGGACCGTTTACAAGATAATAGAACATTCTCAAATTGAATGGGGTGGGGGCGACCCCCATGGACCCTCCCTATATTTCATTTAATGTGTTTTATTGTTCCATACAAGAATATATATGGTTTAGGGGTGGGGATCTGGACCGTTTACAAGATAATAGCACATTCTCAAATTGAATGGGGTGGGGGTGACCCCAGGGACTTTCCTTTTACATCATTTAATTTGTGTTATCGTCCCATTCAAGAATATATATGGTTTAGGGGTGGGGATCTGGACCGTTTACAAGATAATAGCACACTCTCAAATTGAACGGGGTGGGGGCGACCCCCAAGGACTTCCCTTTTACATCATTTAATTTGTTTTATCGTCCCGTTTAAGAATATATATGGTTTAGGGGTTGGGATTTGGACCGTTTACAAGATAATGTTCTCATATTTAAGGGGGTGGGGATGACCCCCCAGGGATTCCACCTTTACTTCATGTGATTTGTTTTATTGTCCTATGATCATTTTTGAAGACTGTGTGTTTATCACTTAAAGTTTTCAAGTTATATTCATTTGAAAATTTTCGAAAATAAAATCCCAAAGGGTTCTTTAGTAAACCATCCCTTCTTTCGGCCCCCAAAAATACCCCTTAATAGACCCAACGCATGAACGAACGATTGATGGCTCACCTAGACATATTAGTCTAACATTTTATGAAACCTTAAGTAAATCTGACAAGTGGTTTTGGAGAAACGCTGCGGACAAGTTCATTTTTTTAAAGTGGCGGAAGAAAAAGAAGAAGAAAAAGAAGAAGAAGAATGCAGAAATATTTAGAATGTCAAAATCTGACCATGCAGAAATATTTAGAATGTTAAAATCTGATTACGCAGAAATATTTAGAATGTCAAAATCTGATTACGCAGAAATATTTAGAATGTTAAAATCTGATTACGCAGAAATATTTAGAATGTCAAAATCGGATTATGCAGAAATATTTAGAATGTCAAAATCGGACCATGCAGAAATATTTAGAATGTTGAAATCTGATTACGCAGAAATATTTAGAATGTCAAAATCGCATTGCAGAAATATTTAGAATGTTAAAATCTGATTACGCAGAAATATTTAGAATGTCAAAATCTATCATGCAGAAATATTTAGAATGTTAAAATCTGATTACGCAGAAATATTTACAATGTCAAAATCTGAACATGAGAAATATTTAGAATGTCAAAATCTATACGCAGAAATATTAGAATGTCAAATCTATTACGCAGAATATTTAGAATGTTAAAATCTGATGATTAGCAGAAATATTTAGAATGTCAATATCTTGATCATGCAGACATATGTAGAATGTCAAAATCTGATACAGCAGAAATATTTAGAATGTCAAAATCTTGATTCACGCAGACATATTTAGAATGTTAAAATCTGATTACGCAGAAATATTTAGAATGTCAAAATCAACAGCAGAAATATTTAGAATGTCTATCTACCATATCTAGCATGTCTACATGAACTTCAGTTGTTTTGTTGATGTCACCTTTTAAAAGAATCTACATATTTTTTCAACTGAGTGCTTGTAATACTCTTGTCTATTTCCACCCGGTTTCTTATCAACATCATTGCAGCCTCCTAGTTACTATTACCATAACTTTTTCATGTATAGTGACATCTTTTATTTTTGCAGGAATCCATGAACCATTAAGTTACAATGATAACGTTTTATACTGTAAAACGAATCTGAATTTCATGGCACCTCTTTCTATAGAAGAGGAGAATTATGTCCGGTTAGCGTTGTTGTTAAAAGGAGTGACACCTAGAGCAGTCCGTACTTATTTTGACAGAGAATTTCAACCTATCTCTCTACCATCAACATTAAGTAGAAGCCACAACAATCTTTTGGACTTAAAAATAAGAGAATCATAAATCAGGCGCAGTGGAACCTTTTGATTCCAGAAATGGTACGTTTTTATTTGACTGCAAAATTTTGTGATTAGATTACACTAACAAGTAGCGGAGGGGGCATTGAGTTTAACCCTTGTTGTATGTACGTACGTCCGTAGGTCCCAAAATTGGTTTCCGTTTTCTAACTTAGATTATCTCAACTTCAACCAAATGTTATAGACTGTTACACAATGATAATTACTGCTAAATGCAAATCAAGCTTGAATTTTGGTAGTGTCTTTCTAAAGTTTTAGAGCTATGACCCTTTATAAATGGAAAACGTAAAACATTTTAGTTTCCGTTCTCCTTGCTAAGTTTGCCTCAACCAAATGATATGAAACTTTTACAAAATGCTTATAACCACAAACCACAGATCAATATTGAATTTTGGTAGCGTCACTTAAATGATTCTGGGGTTGTGCCTCTTTAAAATGGAAAAATTACATTTTTTAGTTGTTCTTTCTCTAACTTTAATTTACTCAACAAATGTTATGAAAGAGGGACAGTCAAACTCATAAATCGAAAATAAACTGACAACACATGCTTATTACACTTAATACAGATCAAGTTTGAAATTTGATCGTGTCACGTTTACTGTTCTTGAGTTATGCCCCTTTATAAACATCACAAGTAATGCAATTTTTGATTTTGTTCTCTCACTTTTCTTTACCGCAACCAATGTTATGAGGACAAAGTAAAATCACAAAAATCCTGAACTCCGAGGACAACACAAAGTTGAATTACCTCACTTACACTGCTTTTAAATTCATAATTGTATTTGAATGAAAATTTTTAAATATAAAATCTTTTAAATGAAAATTTTAATCACAAGGAATTTAATAAAAAATAAACATGGTTAGGTTGAAATGAGTTGGGGTTATGGTCCCTATGGTTTAGGAATAAGTGATCAATAAGGGTCCCAAATAAGCCTTTTATTCTAGTGTCCAGAAATAACTTGTGGAACGGTGTATGGAATTGTCATGAAATTGTAACAAAAGTGTCCTTATCTGAAATGAACTCATCATAGATACCTGGATTTAAATTTTGTATTTACGCCTGTTTGGTCTACAAAAGACACATTAGTGACGCTTTGTTCCAAAAAGTTAAAAAGCCAAATAGAGTACGAAGTTGAAGAGCATTTGACACCAATATTCCTTAACGAATTGTCGAAACTGAAGCTTAACCTTTCCTGAGGTAGAAAAGCTTTTGTATTTCAAAAATTCAAAGTTTTGGAAACAGTTAATTTATAAATATGACCATATTAATTATAATTCATGTCAGCACAGACGTGCTGACTTCTGGGCTGGTGATACCCTCAGGTAATTTAAACTCCACCAGCAGTGGTATCGATCCAGTTGTTGTAAATACCCTCATCATAGATACCTGGATTTAAATGTTTGTATTTACGCCAGACACACGTACATGCAGAGATTGAAATTAGGGAGTGTGCTGTAATAAGGTTCAGGGTGGTAATTAGCATTTTTTGTATAGCTCAAGAATGGATTTATAATCTTTGTTTGTTTTTGGTTTGTTTGCATTTATATTGATTATCTCCCTTACAATGGTACCTAGTCAGAAGCCTCTGGCCTTTGTTAAATTTTTTAATTATTTTAATTTTAGTTCATTTTATATATTTCAGAGCTCAGTTTGACATCCATTAACACTGAACTAGTATATATCTTTGATTAGGGGTCAGCTGAAGCACATGACTAGGTGCGGATGTCCTCACTATATTGAATACCGTTGGTGCCTTCCGGGTGTTTTCTGCTCTTCGGTCGGGTTGTTGTCTCTTTGACACATTCCCCATATCTATTCTCAATTGTATTAACAAGGAAAGACTGGATTTATTATGATGGTTAATGCTCCATTCAAATAATTTTGGGGGTTCTATTTTTTTTAAAAAGGTTGATATTTTTTTCCGAATGTTTTCGATTTTTTTTTCTAACATGTTTCAAGAAGAAATCTTCAATTGCTCAGTCATGTCAGTATTATAGATTTGTAAGATTTTTTTTGTGTCAGATACATATATTATGTCAAAAAATGTATCACAATCCAAATTCAGATGTATGAAGCTTAAATATTGTGTGTCCAAATTTCCTCCATCTGTTCAGGGTTAAAACTTGTGGCCGATCACACTGTGCTCAGCAAAGCATTTTATTGGATGATTATCTTGAATATTATTATAGATAGAGATAAACAGTAAACAGCAATAATGTTCAGCAAAATAAGATCTCAAAAACAGATATATAAATGGCTAAAAAAAGAACATGGGGTTTAAATGAAGGCTTAGCTTTTATCTCTGAAACTAATGCCTTTAGAACAAAATTGACAAATTCAATTATAACAAAATGCTCATTAGGTTAAGATATATCAGTCCTATAATTTTCAGACGAATCAGACAACCCGTTGTTGGGTTGCTGCCTCTGAATTGGTAATTTTAAGGAAATGATGCATTTTTGGTTATTATATTGAATATTACATGTATTATAGATAGATATAAACATGATATAAAACTTAAACAGCAATAATGTTCAGAAAAGTAAGATCTAAAAATAGGTCAACATTACCAAAATGGTCAGTTGACCCCTTGAGAAGTTATTGCTAGTTAAATTCAATTTTTAACACTTTTTCGTAAATTTTTGTAATATTTTACAAAAGTGTTCTCCTCTGAAACAACTGAGACAAATTTAACCAAATTCGACCACAATCAACATTATAGTATATAGTTATAACAATGTGTCTGATTAACTTGCCTGCCAATCAACATGACAGACATGGCTAAAAATATATATCTATGAATCAATTGTAAATGAAAATATAAGGTGAGCGATACAGGCTCCTTGGATCATCTAGTTTTTTGGGAGAAAGACGGCTTCAAACCGTCTATTCCGTATTTGGTTTAACAGACTGCCAAGCATCTAACGTCAATCATTTTGTTTTATAGTATAAAAAAATCCTCAAAATGTCATACTGAAATTGAAGAGAAGGAGACCCACAAATGAACCAATTGACTTAAAACACTTTTTTTAAACAGTTCTCTTCTGTTTCTCGTGAAATTATCGTATCTTCAGCTCCCCTTTCACACTATTTTCGTTTCTTTAACGATCCGGAAAATCAGTATTACGAAATATTATAGTTTAGATATATCCAACTTAGTAACGTCATTGTTGGAATCCCACACTACGCTAAAGCAGGGATACCATTTACAGAATTCTCGTACTAATTTAAAATTGGTATTTGTTTAATCTAAACATAAAATGTTTGCTGTAGATGATTCAAACATCAACATTCAATGGGTTTTTTTTTGTATGTCAACTTTCACGTTAAAAATGGGGACACTTGAGATTTAGGGAGGGAAACAGCAGTTTTCATTCTTTCTGTAAAATTTTGTTTTTAGAATCTTCCTTCAATATATGAGCACCTCAATTGATGAGTAATTATTCACTATATAGAAATAAAAGTTAATGTGTATGAACACTTAAAATGTGACATTTAATATATGATTCCATTAAAACCAAATAGTGTGTACCAATATAATCATGATTATCATTGTAATATAAAAAAAAAAAGATAAAGAATTGAAAATATGCTTTTTGTAGTTTAAACCTATTTATTCATGAAATTTACAAATATATCAAAATATAGGTTTTGAAACAAGCTTCACACAACTTATATCAATAATATTTGTTTTTACAAACGTTTGCATATATTCCTGTAATGAGAGTTGTAACTGGAAACTTTATCAATGGACAATTAAAACTGAATACATTTTTCAGTCCTCTCTTTCTTGAGAAAAAAAAATCTTAAGTAGAGTACTGTCACAAAACATGAAGAAAAGTCCAGCCTGCAGTTCAGTGGAACACAATTCAATATTTTAAATATGTTGTAGTAGTTTTTAAATGACAGAATTCAATTGAATTTTAAAGAATTAACTTCAACTTTATTCAAATGATTTGATTTATAAGGTGCATATCTCTTCTATTAGTCCAATTTGACTTCATGATGAATTCTTGACTAAGGAAATGAAATAACATTAAACAACAATTATTTTCATTATTCTCAACCTTCCTACATGTTCTAGCTGTTTTTTTACTAATTCTTTGTATGAAGACTATCAAAACATGCGAAGGATACCCCCAAAAATAGAAACAATTGCCGTCTCTTCCCTCAGAGCTCTTCAGCTCTTTGATGTTTTTCTTGTGATGGCTACTTAGCATAACAATTCTTATTTATGAATTAACATCTTTAAAATTCTTTTTACATACTTGTAACTTAGTTGTTGGTTACTTTAGTTCACTTCTAAATCGATGGCGTAGATGGTTAAAGGACAAACTCTGTGTTATATGCGTATATGTTGAAACTATAAAAAGGGTGAGTCAGAGACATTGCAAGTGAATAATTCACCATAAATGTTTCTTAGCTTATGATGACAAAATTGTTACATCCTGGTTGACAAAAGCGAATATTCATTTCATTTTTTCATTTTCATTAATGCTGAACAAAAAATAATCATATTTTAGATTGTTTATACATCGCGTAACTAGTACTCAATGCGAATAAACACAAAATTGCCCAAATATTTAATTGCACTTTGTTAAATATAAAACAAAAAATCTATTTGTTTGTGGAAAAAGTCAATCTTAAGATGCTCTGTAAATGGTAAAATTTTAAAATGAAAGACATATGTGCAATAAAGGGGAACTACCTGTCATATTCATGTTCACCTTTTTGACTCAAATGCTCCTATTTGATTTATAACAATACTAAACATTTGTCCAAATTATTAAAAGTCTAAAATAAACACTTTACACGGCATGTGGTCAATAATATGTATCTTTGTTTCGTATGCAGTTTAACTATCGAGTTGATCTTCGATGACCATATAAGCGATATAAACATAATTAATATTAGTTAATATGTTCGGCACATTCACTCTTTGATTAACAAAATGATGCCTCAGTGTGACAAACATGGTAAAAATTAAAGTCATTTTAAATCTATGTTCTATTATTCTACTTTCAAGTTAATCCGGAGTCATTCAAGCTTACAAAACTACCATTGGTTAATGCAAAAAAATAAAAACAAAAAATTGTACAACATTTTACGCATAAAAATTCATCAACTTTTCAAAGGAAACAACAACATACTCTTATCAACTTACAAACCTAGATAAGTAGTAATATAGTAAAGTAAATTTTGTGTTTGATGTTTCAGATGATTTTCCTGCCAATTCTTTACCTTATATACTGTGGATTCATTTATTTTCGTGGGTACCAATTTTCGTGGATCGATGAAAATTTGCATATTCGTGGATATTTTAATTCGTTGTTTTGGTAAATTCTGCAAACATTCCTTAAGAAAATCTTTATTTCGTTGAACATGTAAATTCGTGGTTCCCCTGTACACACGAAATCCACGAAAATTGGTATCCAACGAATTTTAATGAATCCACAGTACAAGGATCTTTTTTTAAATAATTACTTTTCACCAATTTTTAGTGTGTTCTTAAATATTTAATAACAAAAAGTTTTATATTTCTTTGATAAATTCAACTTTATATAAAAATTACAAGAAATCAAATATATATGATCTCATTACATCCTCTTCACACCAATTGCTTCAGTTAATAATAAGCTTTTCTTCATTTAAAAATTACAAACATATGTTTTTGATCCTTTTGTTACTCTCCTGACATATTTTGTCAGTAACCATAAGACTTTTCTAAATGGAATGTTTAGAAAATCAGTACATGCAGTAGTGATATCAATTTTAAATTTACAATCTCACAAAAAAATAAACCTATTAGTCACTTGATTGCACATTTTTTTCAAATTTCCAAAGCAATCTTTTAATAGGTTTAACGTGTATAACACTTTAATTGTTTAAGAATCTTAGATAAAACGTGACTAGAAAAAATACGTTGCAAGACAGATTGATTATTCTCTGACTTTCTCGTTACATTGTAAAGATATTAATTTTTTTTTTATAAGGATTCATGTTGAATTTTAAAAAGTTAGATAAGCTACATCAGAAACTGAATGTCAGGAGTGTAACAAATGTTTGAAAACTTTCGAAAGTTCTGTAAACCATCTCTAAAATGAAAAAAAAAAACGTGTCCTCATATAAATGAAATTAATAACTTTTTCGACGAGACGATTAATTAATTAATTTTGGATGTAACACTTCTTCAAATTGGCTGAAAGTGTTTTGTCTATCAGCTTCTAGACATTATTGTGTAATGTGACAAAAACTCATCAGCGTTTTTTGTTAATTACTTCTTACAAATGGATTTTAGAATTAAATAATAATACTGCAGTCCCACTAGGCCACTATAGCACTACGATTTGTGTAAATCGCAGTAATGTCGTAATATTGTCGTGGTGAGGTCCTCTAGATGTGATGAGCGTGACCAACTTTGAACATGTTCAAAACAATCGTGGTGCGGTCGTGGCGAAGTCAGATCGTAGTAGAAGCGTAGTTAGAGCGCAGTAAGGTCGTGGTAAGATCGCAATGGTCGCTGTACTGTCGTTGCGAGAGCGTAACAAAAGCGTGCTTATTTTCGGAGAGACTGCGCTACGATCTCACGGCGATGTTACTACGACCATCACGTTATCAAGGCGACTCATCTATGCTTCCACTACGACTATACCCCATTTACACCACGCTGTCCAGGGTGATAGTACGATTCTAGCACGCCCATGTCGTCCTTATCACGCTTTTCTTACGACCTGACTACGTTCATACTACGACCAGATCAGGATTTGTTACTATCAGAGCTCCCTCTGCTTCTACATATACTCCTACAACCAATCCCACGTGTTCTGGTAGATGTTAGTGGCATGACTGTGCTGTTTCCGAGAAATCTACGTATTAATCAGAAATATAAGGAATGGAACAGTATGTATATTGAACACGATGTAATCATTATAGCTGAGAACGTAGTAAGATTGCGGTATGGACATAGTATAATCGTGGTAAGAACGTGATGTAATCGCAGAAGACGGGTGGTAAGATCGTGTTGCAATCGGATAACTCGTGGTATGGTCGTAGTGAGAGCATTATGAGCGTAGTAAGATCATGATAATCGTAGGAAAGGCGTGGTGAGAACATGATATAATCGTAGCGGGATCGTTTAGAAGCGTAATATGGACGTAGTATCATCGTGAAATGAACGATTTTAGAACTATAAGTAATAATTTTCTGTTGTTTTCAATGTTACAGGGATTCCCGATTCTAAAACATTTGATGTAACATTGATGATATGTTTGATCAGAAACTTGACATCTATTACTCAGCCAATCAATGGATTTGACAGTCTACCACTACCAGGGGAAACATCTCCAGGATCTGATCTAGCAAGGATAAAATATTACAGGAATAAAATAGCTCATCACGATAGTAATGAAATAGACACTGTTTATTTTAATACAGTATGGAGAGACATATCAGATGTAAGTTTGTCTCAACATTTATACTTGTAGTTATATTTAATATGTTGGATAATGATTCCATTGTCAATAGAAATCTCAAATGAATTTATATTTGAAAAAAGTAATAACTAACCCTTTCTTACTAAGTGATTTAGCACCAATTGCTCTTATATCTAAATGCCTTTTTTGGACTGATGATAGACATCGTCAATCCATTATTATGATTATCGTAAACTTTTTAAAAAATCTTCTACCCTGAAACTAGACAAATTGCCACCAAACAGGGAAACTGTACCTGAATGTTTCTTAGGGTATTTTGTTTCTAAATTGGGGATTTAATTTATCAATAAAAATTGGTCATGTTTCTAGAAATAGAGAAAAGGTGGTTAAATGTAGTTTTTACATAAAGATTTCATGAAAAGCAATCAAAACCTTATGGGACTGACTTGATATCGAAATCTTACGAGACTTATCACTACCTCAATTGCTCCACAAAATATAGTGCATTGATCATAACGTTCTATACATCCTATCCATGAATATTTCCAGAAACTAATATCAATGTAATATATGCTCATGTATCCAAGGCACAAATTGATATTACACTTATCAAGAATTTTGCCTAACTGTTGCAAGGTGGAGAGGTGGAGGAATATACTATCTGTTCTAAAAAATATATATGATGTCATTCATACTTGCCATCTTTTTAAAATGCCCATTGGGGTTTTACGTGCAAGATTACTCTTACAGTCCTAAAAAAAGACTTCAAATGCATCTTCATATTGTTGTTTTGCTTCTTCATACTTTTTAAAGCCTATTGTCATTGTAACATTAATTGTTTTGTTTGAGATTGTGGAAAAAATTGCTCCTTCAAAATTTCCATTTGGGAGATTTCATGAGATTTCAGTTGGCAGGTATGGCCATTGTTAAAGCCATTTTTAAAAATTGGAGTTAATTTTCGTTGTCTAGAATTGCTGTTAAATCAACAACAACCAATGCAATATTTAATTTCACTTCTCACTGATAAATTGAAGCAATCTTTACTCTCAGTGCTACAAGCACTTTGATTGGCTTATATCATTGTTCATATCTCAAAAATTAAAGTAGCAGTTACACAACCGAGAGATAAAACATTATCAGCAGATCAAGCTCTATCTGAGTTAAGATTTTCGGATAATATGACAATCCATTTTTGAATTATTGTCAATTTTTATACGCCCGTTTATAATAGTAATAAGGTATATCGTTGTCCATCCATCGTCAACATGTCGGTCAAATAACCTGAAAACGCTTTAACCAATTTGCATGAAACTTTTGTGCATTGTTTATTTCTATTGACTATCTCCCTTTCAATATTTATAAATTTTAGATTTTACGTTTCCGAGTTGAGGGGTTTTATTCTGAAAGGGTTCCGCAAAACCCAGTGAATTGCCTACTTTTGCTGTTGTCTATTCCATCCATACACGATACTCAGAGAATTTTAACACCTTCAAATATATCAAATTATTGGTGCTAACAACTGTTGTGAACATCACCGCATTATTGACATCTGTGGTTCGTCTGATACTTGTTCACGTGCTTTCAACATCACGGATAATGAAATCATCATCGCCATTTCGGGCTACTTGCACTTGATACCGTTCACTAGCAAGTTTTACTTATTCCTCCGAAAATTTCTCAAACCTGTCCACTTTACTATTGGACATTTTTGTATTTCAGAATGTTACAGACCATAAGATGACATTTTACTATTATTTACTACCAATTCTGTGTCACTAACAAGGAGTAGTTGAGGGAGGAAATTGATTGAATAGTTTTATTTAGATTACCCAAAAAGGGGGTGCGACCTTTTGTAAACATGGGAACAATTCAATAACCGTGCCCACAGAAGTGTAATTATTAATTGATTTTAGTCTGTTTGGAATTGTAAAACGCATTTTTCGTATTTTTGTTTCATTATCTTTTTCAATAAATCTTAAAATCAAATTTGTCTTTCCTTCCAAGTTACATTTTCTTGACCAAAAATGTTTGCATCACTTGTTCGCATCACATGGCGACGGCTTATTTCGTTTGTTGACTCTACCAAACTGTCATTGTATTGCAGTAAATATTTGGTATCAAATTCAGTCAAAATTGGTATTATCAAACTGTGATATATGCAAGCTTCCTGAAAAGCAATATCTTGTTTGGCTTAAATGTAGATTCCTTTCTCAATTTTACTTGGAAGCATGTGTTAAAAAGTGATTGACGATGCCTGAAGACATTGTTATCTTGAAAATATTAATACAAATAACTTGCATACTTGTTATTATTTGTTATCATATGCCCTTGACTATGCTTTATTGTTGGTCCGTCCATCCGTACCAAATACTCAGAGACTGTTAAGACAGATAACTTGCATACTTGGTAGGATTATTTGTTATCATATTCCATTGACCATATTTTACTGTCTGTCTGTCCATCCATACACAATACTCATTGACAGTTTGACAGATACCTTGCAAATTGGTAAAGTAGTCCATAACCGTCGAAGTCGAAGTGGACTTAAAGTTTGCACTTTGTCTGTCTGGCTGTCATTACATTACATTGTGTATGGATAAAAGATGTTGACATTTTCAAGATAAGTTACTAATCTATATTAGTTTGTGACAAACGATAGAAAACAATCTTTGGAACTATAAATTATAATTGATTATAATTTGAGAATATATTTAGACATTGTACTACATCTTATCTAATTTCAGGGACCTATTTATCATATCTAATGTTTGAGTATTTTCCACACTTTTTTCATTATGCTTTAAAATATTGATTGGTAATTGATTATATATAGTTTTATAACGATAAGTTACAGATCAAGTTCAAATGTTCGCTTCCGTCTGATATATTTGTGCAGAATTTTGGACCTTGGACTTGAAAAATTCTGTCATATAATCAGTTTTCCACACTGTTTTTTGTCTTGCCTGAAAATACATGTACATGTATTGACTTGACATTTACTTTTTGTTCACACCATGACAAGTTATAAAACAAGTTCGCATATTGTTTCAGTATAATGATTTTTTACCTGGTAGGGGACTTTAATTGTATTGCTTTGCAGTACTCTTATTATGTTTGTTTGTTAGAATATTCCCCTGACTATATTGTGGTCTGTTCGCCTATTTATACACAAAACTCAAAGAATGTAAAGACACATACATGTAACTTGCATATTTGGTAGAATTATGTGTTATCATATTCCCTTGACCATAGTGTACTGTCTGTATATTCTCTGGACTATACACTACTTTCTGTCCATCTCTCCATACTCAATACTCAGAGAATATTACAGCAATGTGTTCAGACAGATTACTTGTATACTTGGGGGAATTTTTTGTAATCATATTCCTTTGATCATAGTGTACTGTCTATTGGACGGTCCATTCATACACAATACACAGGGAATGTTACAGCAATGTGTTAAGACAGATTACTTGTAGACTTGGTAGTATACGTTGTTATCATATTCCCTTGACCATATTGTACTGTCTGTCTGTCGGTCTATCTATTCACAATATACAGATAATGTTTAGACAGATTACTTGGATACTTGATCTGATTATTTGTTAGCATATCCCCTTGACCATAGTCACTGTGCTTAAACGGCTGTGGGTAACTTAAGTTACCCACAACTCAAGATGGGGCCGCCTGGCATCGGTAAGAAAGTTTGTCCCTTCATAATAACGATACCATGAATACAACAGAAATGGTCAGTAATTAAAAAGTTATATAAATCTTGTATGGAAACTCTGCAATGCAAAAAGTGAATAAATACTATAAAAACTGTTACAGCACAATTTTCCAGAAAACTTAAAATGTCCGTAACTTGAAACAAAACTAGTCCGAAACTTTTTAATTATACCAATAGGGTTGTCCGTAACTTTAGCATGCTGTCCGTAACTTCCAAAGAATTGAAATTCGATATTGTTTAAAAGAAATGATAAAATAACAAAAATACCGAACTCCAAGGAAAATTCAAAACGGCCTATATAGTTTGCACTTCATCAAATGGCCTATATAGTTTGCACTTTATCAAATGGCCTATATAGTTTGCACTTTATCAAATGGCCTATATAGTTTGCACTTTATCAAATGGCCTATATAGTTTGCACTATTAAAGTTCATCTAGGTAGTCTTCTTGATCGTTATTATGTTGGATTAACTAGAAATAATATAGCATCATATATTATCAACCGCTCTCTCCAATCGTAACTACTTTCCCATTCTCGCTATGCAGTACAATTTTTTAGTTCAATCAGAAAGGCCGGGTAGTTCCGAATGCGCTGGCTCAACATTGGAAGTGACGATGTGCACAAATGATGTTTCCTAAAACCAAGTTTTTGATGGAACTGCAACGAAGGGTCTTTGCTGATTTTTGTCATAAATTGTAACTCATAGCAATACGAAACCAGGTCCATAATAAGTGGTGCACAGTTAGTCACCATTGGAATTCCGTTAACCTGACGATATACGGAGTCTCCAAAGCGAACAAATATGTTATCTTTTAAAAAAGCAAGGGCAAATATAGTATCAAAGTATGTCCAATTGACAAAGGTATTTTGTTTATTGCTACTAAGAAATGACATGAAAGAGTTTGAACATATATATTCACATTCTGACTTTTTAAATGCCCGTTACAGATGTCGTTTTCTGAAAATGTAGTAAGTTGGAATGTTGGTGAATTGGTGATTTCTTTTTTCAGAACCGCAATGGAAAATTAACGTCAAACAAAATAATGTCATTAGCAGCTTTATTGGCCGGGACAAACACAAATTCATTAAGAAATAGGTTTATTTTTTAGTAATGTTAAACAATTACCCGTACCTTGTGAAGCCTATTGATTATGACCCTTAATTAATGCTACTTCTCTGATACAGATTGAAAAAGGCCTCTGAAACTTGGTATTCTTGTTGGTGATATTATATCAACATGTTCATTGTATCACTTCTATAAGAGTAATATATATCTAACTATGTGACACTTTTTGTTTACTATAATATTTTTATATACAAGGACACCTAGCTGATATTGATAATGACTCTTCTAAATGCTACTCCTTTGAAACTGCTTGACAGAAAATCTTTCAAACTTGATAGGATTGTGTCGCCATTATGGGAAGTCGGACATATTATACCGTCATGTTGGTGCAACTTTTTTTATTTGGAGTTATAGGACACAGCTCAAATCAATGTATGATTTTTTGTACAACTTTATATTGAACACACATATTATTTCTCATGTATACAGCAAAGCCTAAATCAACAATTAGCATAGAAGGAAGAAATAAACAGACTATTGTTTTGAAGAATACAAAATATCAGATATTGATCTATTAATTTATAGGCTGTAAGTCGATTGGGAGGTCAAACAATGTATCAGGAGTGTCAAGAGTTAAAGGTTAAAATCCTAGACCAGTCTAATAAGGAAATTATGTTGGAAATCAAACAATCAGTGGAAGAGATGAAAGAACTGAAACTTACAATAGACAATTTGAGAATGGAGCATTCAAACTTGATGGAAATTTTGAAAGACCAAATACCATGGAACATCAAAGGTACATAATACTTATTGATACAGATAAAAGTAGATTAACTTATTTACGAGAAGGTATGGCCAACTGAAGTTACAACAACATAAACTATTTTGATAAAGCCTATGCACACGAGCTGGACAATTCATGTCTTGTGAGTAAAAGTTTTATGGTCTCAATGTTACATCTTAATATACCGTTTGTTGTTCTTGATCTCATTTACTTGGTTAAGTGACTGAAAAATAGACAATAATCTTCATTCCAATCAGACCTTAAATACAAACTGACCACAAGCATGATACACATTCAGGTGATACATACACAAATGCTTCTTTCCCGCATGTGACGAAAGTCGCAATATGCAAGACATGGTTATGACAATCCGGCGCCGGTTATGGCGTAACCTTTTTGTTTAAACCTTTATATGTTAGAAGGTAGAAGACCCGGCTTCTTCATACCTTGTATGCAGATACCTTATGTGACGAAGTTTCTGTCTGTCATATGTCCATTGCCCTTTCCTCATTTTCATTGCTTGACTGCTTTAAAAAAATTTGTTAAGTGAAATACTCACTTATTATGAATTATAGGTTATATATTTTTAGTATTTGGGTTCCTTGCATTGTCTCCCATGTATCAGTAATCAAGATAAGAGTTATATGGAAAAGTCCGTATCTCAGATAATATAAGCTATAGGTCAACTGCATTTAATTTTGTGTATGGAATGATTGAAAGGTGTAAATGTTTGACTGACAGGTTTCATCTGACATTTACCTCAATTTCGTGGTTCATTGGACAATCTTTAGTTTTTGTGGATTTATCCGTTTCTCAAATACCATAAGCAATAAGGCCACGCTTTTTGGTGTATGTAATGAGTGTTAGTCCTACATGGCCGCCTGGCAGATTTCATCTGAACTTGACCTCATTTGCATGGTTCATCGGAAACATTTTAGTTTTTGTGCTTTTGTTTTAATTCGTAGATGTTATAAGCAATATGTCATTTATATTTAGTGTACATATCTGTATGGCAGGGTTCAAACGACATTGATCCCATTTCCATAGTTCATTCGTAATGTTGTCAATTTATAAGGTTTTGCAAGCAAAAGGTGAACTATATTTGGTGTATGGAATTATTGTAAGGTGTACATGTCAGGTAAGTAGGCGAGACATTTCAGCCTTTAAACTCTTGTTATCATATGTTGGTCATAATTTTTTTTTTATGTTTTGCTTTCTTCACAGAATATAGGCTAACCTATAACATGTATAAGGGACATATAACCTTGGCACACACATCACGCACATGAACATTTGTGTGAATAGTCAGATCTCTGAGGGGCAATATCCCGTATTCGCCTCAAATTAAGGTACTCAAATATAGTGCGTAAATAAAAAATCTCTGCAGTGATATTAGACATGTTTCATTTTTAGGCAGTTAAGTCGCCTATGCGAGCACCCTAGATTTGTGTTCTACACAATTTACTCTGAAATACGTTCCATTGTAATTATATAGCTGGTTATTATGTTTATAACTCATTGGACATTTTTGTCATACTCTTATTTCGGAAATTCAAAAACTATGACCAGAAAAACCTTAAATGATCGTCGAACTACCCAAAAACTTTTAAAGCTGCGTATAGAAAGTAGTGCTCATTAGAAATCTGTACTTAGATTAGTATGCCCTTTGCTTTTGGCTACGATGTCAAAGAACAATTGTATGAAATATTTCATCGCCAAAAATCTCTAATTACAAGTAGTTTCAAATTAAATATATGGGAGTCCCTAGGGTCACCCCAACCCCTCCTGTTTGAGAACTAGGAAATGGTTCAGATATCCACCCCTAAACCATATAAATTCATATATGGGACAATAAAACAAATCAAATGAAATATATTAGGAGTCCATAGGGTCACCCAACCCTTCCTGTTTGTGAACTTAATACTAACATTTATGATAAAAGATATGATTTTTCATTTCCTATCAATTTTTAGATAGTGACGTTCCCTTATCACCATCTTACGGTGTTCATATATCTCAACTTGTACGATTCGCTCGTGTATGTAACAATGTTTTAGATTTTAACGAGATAAATTTATGTTTTACTGAAAAATATTACACCAGGGTTTTCGATATCACATACTAGTCAAAACATTTACTAAATTTTATCATCGGTATAAGGACATCATTCGTAAATATAGCTCAACATGCAGACAGCTTCTTATACCTTCAGGTATTTCACATCATTTTTTTTTTGTGAAAAAATTCTTTATCAAGCACAAACATGTCAGTATTCACCTTAGAAACTAACAAAACCTTTAAATATACTTATTGAGAAGGGATATAGTGACGATGCTGTTGTCAGGTCAGTAAAGATTGCATATTTTGGCGTTAATAGTGATTCACTTATAGGGTCTTCGCATCGGAACTAAACACATTTTTTTCAAAAACCAGTTGTTGGCATGACATGGGTTATGTTCTTCTCATATATGTTATGATGGTATGATACTAAACCTTTAACGGGACGGATTGTGCCTGATATTCATATGATGAAATCATAATCTTTCAATCAGTTTAATTGGTCTGGAGCTATTTATTGTTTCATAACGAGTGAGAATTAGATATCAATTGATATCAACTCGAGTTATTTAATTTCAATAACAATAAACGAGCCTATGGCGATACCAAGCGATAACGTATTCTCACAAGTTGTTAAACCTATTTCTCCTATGGCAAAAAGTTGTATGTGTCACGGTGGCCTATTTGTTGCGAGTTGTGTTGCTACGGCCGTTTTTCTTTGCAACGCGTACTTATCTTTCTCTTATGGTTGGGGCCTGTTATCTGAATTTGTAACAAGTGTAATGACACGTTATTTCTACAATAATTAACAAATAACTCACTTGTTGCGCCTTAGAATCTTCTTTTTATCAAATTTTATTACATTCTGAAGCGGCAAAGAAGCCAGAAAACGTCCGATGTTTATGTATGACACCGGAAGCATACCTATGACGTCACGTAGTGTAGGGACCAAAGAAAATAACATCTTTTCGCGGAATTTTCTTTAATGAAGATTTTACACTGAAATTGTGATTGAAATTTAATTATGAACTTGTTTTGCATTAGAATAGAGATAACTGTATTGTATTTGAAGCTTTGCGGACGTCCATCGGTAGTTTTACTGTCGCATACAGAGGGAAATTGAAATTTGAAGTTGTACCAGTTATAATGCCCTTTGCTCCGTTACATAACCGTAACACGGGTTCCTTTCTTCATTTCTTCGTCCATGATAAGATTTATATTCGATAATGCAGACGATAAAGCAGACAAAAATCGCGAAAACCGGAAGTAAACAATCAGTTGTCAAGAAAAATGTAGTCCCTGCATGACCTTTTCCAGTGAATAGTGCCCTGATCAACGGCCAATGAAAATATTGGAAATTTACGAGATAAGCCAATCAAATTAACGTAATTTTGATATCACTTTTTCATATCACACTCCGTACGGTGTGATACGAAAAATATCTATTCACGTGGGAGTTAGATAACAGGCTCCAACCATAAGAGAATTATGTATAATGGTCATTTTGGTTATTTTCTTTTGTTACATCTTCTGACATCAGACTCCGACTAATTTCGACACGGTTATGAGATATCAACTCTCCCCCTATACCTGTCGCCAATGTAGAAAAGTAAATGCATAACAATACGTAACGCACATTAAGATTCAGTTCAAGAGACGTCCAAGTCTGATGTCATAAGATGTAACAAAAGGAAATAAACAAAATGACAAGAATACATAAAAGGCAACACACTACAAGTCCGAGATTACTCTGTCGTCCAACGGCTATTTGTCCATCCAAAATAGATGCGCTGCTTCATCGCTTCTGGTGCCATTGGAATTATATACCTTATCGGGTATCAATTTGTTTATTATTCATTTATCTCTTCATTTATGTAAGCTTCACCTACCCGCCACCCTTTATTTTTCAATATTTAAACAGTTTTCACAGTGACCCATCTTGCAATAGTATTTAAACATTTGAACTTCCTACACTTTACAAAAATATTCCACATTCCAAACTAAAAGACACATTGAAAGAGTTGGTATTGTTTTGTTTCATAAGTATCTTTTCTTAGGGAGGGATAAATCCTACTTTGTAAAGGATCCCTCTGATTCAAACAAAAATTCTCTGAAACTGAAATTATCAAGATGATTTATTTCTTGATTGACAACATATTTATTACGTTCGGATGGCATGTTTTTAACAGACTGTCAGTATTCCAATGGGAACAAATTGTGCCCTCTTTTTGTTGAAATGTTTCTTTATTATTATGAGGCTGACTTCATACAGTAACTTCTTAGAAAGAAAGACAAGAAGTTAGCAATATCCTCAATAATCTTATTACAGTGTTGAATTGGTAACCTTTTAGAATAAGTTTATTTAAAGAAGTGATAAGTTTACCAGGATCATTTCCGGGCACGGTTAACAACATTTCCGCAGAAACGAGCATGTGCTATCCCGTTTGAAATAAATTTTCTACAGGTACAACCAAACTTCAAAACTAAATTATCATATCTATGGAAAAATTATGTTAAGGTTTTAAGTAATTTATGTTAACGATATCCCTGGTTTATTAATATACCAGTAATACATAGATTACATTAGTTAAAATCAAAAACGTTAAAACAGACACAGGCATAGCGAATGAGCTGTCAAAACACCGTAAGATGGTGCCAAAGGAACATCAACATCTAAACATGGAAAATTAACAATAGGGAACGAAACATCGTCGCTTTTGTCTTAAATATTAGTGTAGAGTGTCCCGTTTAGGTCCGAAATATCTAAATTTAGGTAAGGACAGTTATCACCATTTAAATTTGATTTATTTAAAGTCAGTTCCTATGGGTACATTTCAGCAGTATAGTGAGAAAATTCTTAATTATTTAACGAAAAAACATCTTGAAGATAAAGGTAAGTGTTGTTGAATTTATCAATTAAATGTAATTTCGACCGTTTTTTGTTTACCTTATACAAAACGTATAACCAAAGATATCTACAAATCAAACTTATAAAAGGGTATATGTAAACTTGGGTATACTGAAAATTTTACCTTTAAAATCGATTACTGTGTCAAAAAAAAACAATGAGACAAAATTAGTAAGTTCCGGAACTAACAAATGCTATTTCCTCTTAGTCATTTCATTATATATCACATGTTACCTACTACCTTATCTGTAAGTTCCGCATCTGACAAGCGCACCACAAAACGGTTCATTCGAGATTGGCTATAGTCATGGGTCATACTCACTTGGTTGACCCTTCTTAATTCAATGATTGTCAAATTGTTTCCTATAGTAGTATTTCAATCAGCATGACTTTGTAAACTGACAATACGAATACTAAAAATCTAGACTTAAGGAGGCTCGCGGGTAAAAAAAAATCAGTAAATATTAAAACATTTTTTTTTTTTCATTACACTTTTAGGTCTTACTCGATGGTATGGTACAACATCAACCCAAAAAATCAATAAGTGTTGGCCCCAGCTGACTTTTAAAATGTTTTTATCATTGAAAAGCTCCAAATTATCTATCAGTGGTAACAAAAAATGCCTCAATTTTGCATTAAATTTAAAATATCTTTTTTAACACATCGATGACATTTATTTTTAATTTTTTTTTTCAAATAAGCTTTACTTAAACAAAACCATTGTAAAATTTAAGCGATTTCTGTAATTTAGTTTGTTTTTTATTTCGATATTACTTTGTTTCAGCTATTAGTTCAACAGGAAAAAAATACCATCAAGTTTTCAAAAATACATGCTTCTTTCAAAGGCAGATTGTGAGCTAAAATGAACGGTGACCCAATATCTTTATATTATTTTTCTATTAGGCATGGAAAAAGGTTATTTATAGAAAAATAAGCAAAACCCCCTTTTTATAAAAACATTTTGATCAACACCCGTAAGCCCCCTTAAAATAAGGTATTTAGACAGTTTCTCATTTGTTAGCCAACATGACGTAAACATTGCGAATCAAATCATTCACCTTTATTTATAACTTATATAGTACAATGCTGTTGATTAAAAAATATTCCATGTCATACCCTTTTGTTTTCCAAATAATCAATACTTCCAATCATTGATAAGTTCCAGATCTAAGGTATCAAACAGAACTATTTTGACAGCAGAGAAAACTGTGCCTCTTACATGTCTTATAACCAGCTTGACTGTATCAAATGATATTAACAATATAAAAAATCCAGGCTAAAAAAAGGCTTAAACACAATGAGATACTTTAATTCAGTCACTGACCCGCGATAGCGAGGGTGTGTTCTAGTATATACTAACCTTGGACATGCTTTGTAGCTATTTATATTTAATATTTGGTCAGTTCAAAGGTTTTTTTCAGATCTGTCAGTTGTCGATTTAGCCTAAGAATTCTACAATATAAGAGGAAGATGACATTTGACCTTGAATGTTTAACTCAAGGTCAAACACTTGATCTAAGATATGACAACACAATGAATGGACATATTATTTGAATGATTTTATAAGTACTTGCTTGTTTATAGACATGTTCAATGGTTTACAAAGAAATTATGTTATTGTCTTGCTATAAAGTTTATATGTTGAGGGTTTTTTAAACAGGCAGATGTGGTATGCTAGCTCATGAGTCAATTGTCTCTTAAGCACTAACAAATAAAAAAATTGAAGGTCATCTTCAAGCCTTCAATAATTATCAAAACCCATATTGTAAATAACGTGAAATAATATGCACCATAGACTTAATGCACTATAAACATGGTATTAAATAAAACTGGAAATTAATATATATATATGTATATATATATATATATATATATATATATATATATATATATATATATATATATATATATATATATATATATATATATATATATATATATATATATATATATATATCAATATTATATGTTTATAATGCACAATATGTCTTTACATCAAATTAAAAAATTATTGAACTAACATCGTGAAATTAGGCGGTAAAAAGAAATGGAGGTGTTCTAAACTTGTTGTCGATTTCCAGTTTTATTTAATACCTTGTTTACAACAAAATATTTCGAGTTCTCTTTTTTTTAAATAAGATTTTATAAAAACAAGGAGATCTGGTATGATACCAAATGAGTCAAGTGTCCTGCAATGCACTAGCATGTACACAAATGCAGGTCCCAGCAAGCGTTCTACAACAATTAAAACCAATACCATTAAGTAAAAGTTCCTGCATTGACAAAATATTTCTGAAATTACATACAACAAAAACTAAGACTACAATATTTTAAATGATAATGCACAATTCATATAAATAGTCTTTTTTTTTTTTTTATTTTAATCAGCTACTCATATATTGTTTCAGATCAGATACAAACACAAATAGAAGACTGGGAAAAGCAAGATAAGATGTTTGTGAATACGCGAGCCAGTGATTATGTCATGGAATGTTTACAAGAAAACAGTTGCTTGACAATAACTGCCCCATCAGGGGTAGGAAAATCGTGTATTGCCAGACACACAGCACTTGTGTTAAAGAAGAAAGGATACAAAATAATACCAGTGGAATTACCAGCCGACATTAAAACTTATTATCAGCCTGGTAAACATACAGTCTTCATTGTAGATGATATTTGTGGAAATTTCACTGTGAACCAACAACAGATTGATAACTGGAAACAATTGTTACCTGTGATTGACAGAGTTATTGCCGACACGTTTTGTAAGATTATAGTATCGTGTAGGTTACAAGTATATAAAGATGATAAGTTTAATGTATTAGTGCCTTTTAAATCCTGTGAATGTAATTTAATATCAGATAAGTTATGTCTAACATCTGTAGAGAAAACAAATATAGCAAAAACCTATATTGGCACAAGCATGACAGATATTGATGATTTGTCTTCTAAATGTGATTTTTTCCCACTTCTTTGTTCCTTATATCACGACAAAGAAGATGTAGATGTCAAAGATTATTTCAAAAATCCTTTTGGTGTCTATAAAAGAGAATTAGACAGGTTAAGTGAGCATGGTGATGAAGGAAACTATAAAATGTGTAGTCTTGCTTTATGTGTTCTCTTTAATAATCAGCTAAATGAAAAATGGTTCCAAGGTAAAGCGACGGATGAACAACGACAGATCATAAATGACACATGTGAGGCTTGTGAGTTCAACAGTATACCAAAGCCAAAACTAAAGAAAGCACTTGACACTCTAGATGGTACATTTATCTGTAAACAGAATGGTATTTATAAAACTGTACATGACAAACTATTTGATTTCCTTGCTCATTACTTTGGTCAGAAAATGATTGAATGTTTAATAGATCATGGTGATAGTGGTTTAATACATGAACGTTTCATTTGGCAGACATCACAAACTGACAAGAAAAGTAACATAGACTTCATTATTGAAATACCAGATGATTATTTAGTATCATATCTAGAAAGGTTTATAAGGGACTGGTCAGCAGGAAAGGTGAGAGTTATATTCATGAACACCAACTTGACAGTAGCAGCATTTAGACAAAAGTTATTACAGCACTTAAAACAACTAGACAAAACACAACAAGTAACATTAGCCAACACAAAGGATAAAGTGTTACCAAAAGAGCATCATGGATCAGGTTCTACTCCACTGATACTAACTTGCTATAATGGTTTTATTGATATGGTACAGTGGTTGTTACATAATGATGTGGACGTGGATCAATGTAGAGATGATGGGGTTACTGGACTGTACATGGCAAGTCAGGAAGGACATACTGATATAGTAAAGTTACTGTTAGAGAGGGATCCTAATGTTGATGTATGTACCAACGATGGCTGGAGTCCTCTGAATACAGCAAGTGATAAAGGACATACTGATATAGTCAAGTTACTGTTAGAAAAGGATCCTAATGTTGACCTATGTGACAAGGATGGCTGGAGTCCTCTGAATACAGCAAGTGTTAAAGGCCATACAGATATAGTAAAGCTACTGTTAGAGAAGAATCCTAATGTTGACTTATGTAACAAGGATGGCTGTAGTCCTCTGTACTTGGCAAGTAGTAATGGACATACTGATGTAGTAAAGTTACTGTTAGAGAAGAATCCAAATGTTGAAATATGTAACAACAATGGCTGGAGTCCTCTGAATACAGCAAGTGTTAAAGGCCATACAGATATAGTAAAGCTACTGTTAGAGAAGAATCCTAATGTTGACTTATGTAACAAGGATGGCTGTAGTCCTCTGTACTGGGCAAGTAATAATGGACATACTGCTGTAGTAAAGTTACTGTTAGAGAAGGATCCTAATGTTGATGTATGTACCAACGATGGCTGTAGTCCTCTGAATACAGCAAGTGTTAAAGGCCATACAGATATAGTAAAGCTACTGTTAGAAAAGGATCCTAATGTTGACCTATGTAACAAGGATGGCTGTAGTCCTCTGTACTTGGCAAGTAATAATGGACATACTGATGTAGTAAAGTTACTGTTAGAGAAGAATCCTAATGTTGAAATATGTAACAACAATGGCTGGAGTACTCTGAATACAGCAAGTGTTAAAGGCCATACAGATATAGTAAAGCTACTGTTAGAGAAGAATCCTAATGTTGACTTATGTAACAAGGATGGCTGTAGTCCTCTGTACTGGGCAAGTAATAATGGACATACTGCTGTAGTAAAGTTACTGTTAGAGAGGGATCCTAATGTTGATGTATGTACCAACGATGGCTGGAGTCCTCTGAATACAGCAAGTGGTGAAGGACATACTGATGTAGTAAAGCTACTGTTAGCGAAGAATTCTAATGTTGAAATATGTAACAACAATGGCGGGAGTCCTCTGAATACAGCAAGTGTTAAAGGCCATACAGATATAGTAAAGCTACTGTTAGAGAAGAATCCTAATGTTGACCTATGTAACAAGGATGGCTGTAGTCCTCTGTACTGGGCAAGTAACAATGGACATGCTGATGTAGTAAGGTTACTGTTAGAGAAGGATCCTAATGTTGATATATGTACCAACGATGGCTGGAGTCCTCTGAATACAGCAAGTGATGAAGGACATACTGATATAGTCAAGTTACTGTTAGAAAAGGATCCTAATGTTGATATATGTAACAACAATGGCTGGAGTCCTCTGAATACAGCAAGTGTTAAAGGACATACAGATATAGTAAAGCTACTGTTAGAGAAGAATCCTAATGTTGATATATGTCACAACAATGGCTGGAGTCCTCTGATTACAGCAAGTTTTAAAGGACATACAGATATAGTAAAGCTACTGTTAGAGAATAATCCTAATGTTGATATATGTACCAACGATGGCTGGAGTCCTCTGAATACAGCAAGTGATAAAGGACATACTGATGTAGTAAAGCTACTGTTAGAGAAGGATCCTAATGTTGACCTATGTAACAAGGATGGCTTGAGTCCTCTGAATACAGCAAGTCATTTAGGACATACTGATACAGTCAAGTTACTGTTAGAGAAGGATCCTAATGTTGACCTATGTAACAAGGATGGCTGTAGTCCTCTGTACTGGGCAAGTCATAATGGACATACTGATGTAGTAAAGCTACTGTTAGAGAAGGATCCTAATGTTGATATATGTACCAACGATGGCTGGAGTCCTCTGAATACAGCAAGTGATAAAGGACATACTGATGTAGTAAAGCTACTGTTAGAGAAGGATCCTAATGTTGATATATGTAACAACAATGGCTGGAGTCCTCTGAATACAGCAAGTGTTAAAGGCCATACTGATGTAGTTAAGCTACTGTTAGAGAAAGATCCTAATGTTGATATATGTAACAACAATGGCTGGAGTCCTCTGAATACAGCAAGTGATAAAGGCCATACAGATATAGTAAAGCTTCTGTTAGAGAAGAATCCTAATGTTGACCTATGTAACAACAATGGCTGGAGTCCTCTGAATACAGCAAGTGATAAAGGCCATACAGATATAGTAAAGCTTCTGTTAGAGAAGAATCCTAATGTTGACCTATGTAACAAGGATGGCTATAGTCCTCTGTACTGGGCAAGTAATAATGGACATACTGATGTAGTAAAGTTACTGTTAGAGAAGGATCCTAATGTTGACCTATGTAACAACGATGGCTGTAGTCCTCTGTACTGGGCAAATAATAATGGACATACTGCTGTAGTAAAGTTACTGTTAGAGAAGGATTCTAATGGTGATGTATGTACCAACGATGGCCGGAGTCCTCTGAATACAGCAAGTGATGAAGGACATACTGATAATACATGAAGAAGGAGTCAAAACAGACTTGATGGGAAATCCCCTTAAAAGATTGCAACAGATAATGGCCATACATATATAGTGATCAGAATGATTGTAACATAATACATGCAGAAGGATAAAAAACAGACTAGATTGGAAATTCCATTTAAACAATGCTGCAGATAAAAAAAAACATACATCGATAGTAATAATATATCACTTGAAGTAGGAAGAAAAGCTTAACTCTTGTTCTTTAGTCAGTGGTTCTCTATGCCATGTGAAAAAACATACAAATGATGTTGAAATGCTTATCTTTTAACTCTAGTTCTTTTGACAGTGGTTCTTTATGCCATGTGAAAAAACATACAAATGATGTTGAAATGGTTATCTTTTAACTCTTGTTCTTTTGACAGTGGTTCTTTATGCCAGATGAAAAAACATACATGGGATGTTGAAATGCTTATCTTTTAACTCTGGTTCTTTTGACAGTGGTTCTTTATGACATGTGAAAAAACATACAAGGGATGTTCAAATAATACTTTCAACTCTTGTTCCTTTGTCAGTGGTTTCTTATGATATCTAACTATTAAAGCAGTTGGAAACAATTTTTTTGTTTTAATTTTCATGTTGATTGGAGTTTTTGTTTAATATGTTTGATATCTACTGCTATTCATTCCTCTACTTTATCTAAGCTAAGTATTACATGAATTTTTCTGAATTTTATTTCAAGGAATAAAAGAAACATTATGTTGATGTCAATGTAGTTCTAGTATTACTTAGGTTTTTTTTAAGAACTTCATTGTTTTCTAATGTCACATATCTTTCTGTCTGATTAACCTGGTCATGTTGTGTCTTATTTTAGTGAAAACGATATTTAATTCAGATAACAAATAAAAAATATACCTGAATGCAATACAGGCATTTGAAAAAAACTGAAAATTTATCACTTATAGCGTTTCTCTCTTTTTGAATTGCAACGACAATTACAATGGACAGACAAATGTACAATCATATAATTGCCTGATTTGCTTATCATGTTAACTAATTACCATTTTACTGATTGTATGGCATACTTAATATACATTCTACCAAAACAGAATTTATTTTTTACGGCGGGTGGATTAAGTTTTACCCTTTGTAATGTATTAGATTTTTAACTAAGTATAGACTGTGTTCACACAAATTAAATATTGAATATGGTAGATTCCTTAAAAAAGCAAAAAATTAAAGATTATGTATCTTATGTAACCAGGGTGACATCGAGGATGAGTTTCATTTTATTTTAAAATGTCCAAAATATGACAATATTAGAAAAATGTATATAAAAATGTATTATTATACAAATGCATCTGTTTTTAAATTATTTCAATTATTGTCAACAAAGAATGTTTCGGAATTATCTAATTTAGGAAAATATCTGAAATACGCCACAGATATAAAATTTTCATTACAATCTTCTGAATGATTTTTACTATGTAGTCTTGTCTCCGATTGTATTTAAAATGTTCTGTTATGATTTACATGTACATATTTATGATATACCTATAAGCTGTATTGCTTTTGGTTTGAAATAAACTAAACTAAACCCTTTACTGTCCCAAAGTTGGTTTCTGTTCTCTAACCTTAGTTTTCCTCAACCAAATGGTATGGAACTTTTACACAATGCTTATATCCACAAAATGCAGATCAAGTTTGAAATTTGGATGGTCACTTGAATCGTTCTAGAGTTATAACCCTTTACACTTGGAAATATTGCTAATTTTTTTGTTTCTAACGTGTATAGTTTGCATCAACAAATTGCTATGAACTTATACATAACGATTATTACCACAAAATACAGATCCAGTTGCAATTTTCGGGTGTCGCTTTTCTTGTTCTAGAGTTATGCCCCTTTACAAATGGTAACATTTTTGAATATTTTGTTTTCGTTCTCTAATTTAAGTTTACCTCCCCCAAATACTATGACACTTATGCAAAATGCTTATTACATCAAAATCAAAATTAATTAAGATTGAGTTTTGTCAGCGTCGTTATATATAACCGTTTTGAGTTAAGCCTTATTACAAATGCAAATATTGCTGCATGTTTTGTATCTTTTCTCTGAATTAAGTTTGCTTCAACCAAAAGTTATGAATCTTATATAAAATTGTAATTAAAACACTTTTTAAAACTGTTCTTCAGTTGTGATCCTGTATAACTGTATCATGTATATATGATATGCAAGCAAGTGCATCGTATGTGTCCCACGAACACTCTCCCCGTGTAAGTGTGTATTGTTATGTTGATTGATGTTTTCTCTTGTTTAACGTTTTTCTGATTGTATGGCTTACTTTATGTACTGTATGCAATTATAAGTAAAAACTACCATTTTATTTGTATTGTTATGTTGGTTCGTGTTTTTCTTTGTGTAACATTTTCCTGAATGTATAGCATACTTAATATACTGTATACAGATATGGACTACCATTTTATGTGTATTGTTGTGTTGGTTTGTGTTTTCTCTTGACGTGTAACATTTTCCTGAATGTATAGCATACTTAATATACTGTATACAGATATAGACTTCCATTTTATTTGTATTGTTGTGTTGGTTCGTTTTTTCTCTTGTGTAACATTTTCCTGATTGTATAATATACTGTATATACTGTTTGTAGATAGAAACTTCCTGAAGGTATAGCATACTTAATATACTTTCTACATATATAGACATCCATTTTATGTGTATTGTTGTGTTGGTCTGTGTGTTCTCTTGTGTAACGTTTTCCTGAATGTATAGCATACTTAATATACTGTATACAGATATAGACTACCATTTTATGTGTATTGTTGTGTTGGTTTGTGTTTTCTCTAGTGTAACATTTTATTGATAGTATGGAACTGTATATACTGTATATAAATTTAGACTAACATTTTGGTTTTATTGGTATGTTGATTAGTGTTTTGTCTTGTGTATGTACTGTTTTGCTAGCATGGCAAACCCAATATATTTCTTATTTTGTTGTGATGTCGGGGTACTGTCTAGTATAAAGATATCAACTGCATCCGATAGAAATTGACATTATGCAATTGCATGTATACATTATTGTTAATTTACGTTTTTTGATTGAATTTAGCCTCCCAATTGATATTTTATCGGGTGTTTTTCTGTGTTGTGATGTATCACTATTGTTTTAGAAAAAGGGAGAAGGTTTTGTACCATTAAAACGTTTAATCCCGGTGCAATTGTTTGCACCTCTCCTAAGTCAATGTTAATCAGGAATCTGATGTACAGTAGTTGTCGTTAGTTTATGTAATGTATTCGTTTTTCTGGTTTCTCGTTTTTTATATACTAGTAGATTAGACCGTTGGTTTTCCCGTTTGAATGGTTTTACACTAGTATTTTGGGGCTCTTTATAGCTTGTTGTTTGGTGTGAGCCATTATGCACCGTGTTGAAGGCCGTACCTTGACCTATAATGGTTTACTTTTATAAATTGTTATTTGGCTGTAGAGTTGTCTCATTAGCTTTGTCCTATCCATTTACAGTGATATATTTAATAAACATAATATAGATTGGTCTAGATATTTTTTGTTCTTTTGTTTTTAACTAACTTTGAGTCTATGTGAAATGTAGAACTGGTATTGATTTTTGTTTTACATCTTATGACCAGCTAGATAATAAACAGGATTAGCATTTTCATTTAGGACCTTGCACCATAAAATAGTAAATTAGGAATGGCATCTCAATGTGTGCACTGTTGGGTTTGTTTTTTTTTATCTCTCCTGAAAAAAGTTATAAAAATAAAAGAGTATATGACCACCTTGCTATGTTTAAGTTGACTTATATTTGTTTCGTCATTATTTTATAATATTGTAAATTAAAACATCTATAGAGCCATAGAGCCTGACAGCTCTGAATGCGCCCTCTCTGAAAGACGCTATTGTTCAACATTACAGCTTCCACTGCTTTTATTTAAACGACGCAGACTGTGGATAATGTATTCCTTGTAAAATTATAAAACAATATCAATATCAAAATCAACCTACAAATAGTGTAATGAACAGTTTGCCGTATTTGCATTGTTTACATTGTAATATAGAAATACATTTTGTTGATATAATTATAATTATCATAATAAAACATTTGTTAGTATTGTATGTGTTTTAATTACCTAATATAATTGTTAAAATGACCACTTTAGATGGTGCTGTATCAATGTATCAATGTATTATCCACGACAAAAACAGCATAGACATTACCCCTTGGGATGAAGACAATCACTATTGGTGGTGGGTCAGTTGGTAAAGTTTCAGGGTCAGTACCCGTAGACAGACTGTAAATTTGAATATAAATTGTTTCAGGACAGTATCTTTTGAGTCATTAATAACCTACTTGTGGTGGATTCTGTGCCTTATAGTTATAAAAAGTTGTAATAATATTTGGGTCAGAGGCTCCGAACTGACAAATGTAAAACAATACAAACAAGGCAGTTAAAGGCGAACTTAATGTGCACAAAATGAACGAAAAACAAATATGTAACACATGAACAATGTCGACCATTGAGTAACAGGCTCTCTAAATTTTACGGACTAAATAAAAACAACAGAAGTATACCGCTGTTCGAAATTCAAAATTCGATTGACAAAAAAACTGAAGGACGCATCAAATAAAAGAGGAAACCAATGACACAACAGAAACACAACATTAAAATGTAACACACACAGAAACGATCTATAATACAACAATGGCCCTTTTCCCGATTTGATACAGGACATTTTAAGAAAATAAATAGTGGGTTGAACCTGGTTTTGTGGCAAGCCAAACCTCCCGCTTAAAACTGAATTTAGCTTAAGATGAGTTTTCTAAGCTAATAATCAAACCAATTACCTATGGAAGTATATTTACAAGGCATACGTTTTGAGAACACCAAGTAGCCCTTGTAACATTCAGAACAGTTATTAAATTCCCATTTGATTGATTGTGTTTGTATCAAGTGCACTTATGTGTCAAAAGAATCACCTTTGGTAGTCTCGTGATAATGTGCTTGTCGTAGAGTGTACGGGGTGGTGAGGGCGATCTCAAGCAGATTTAAGACTATGACATTGACATTTGCTGTATTTCTGCCTCATTGAAAAGTTAATGCTCGGATTGAGAATACTGTGTTCATGTAAGGGGACATGTGGTCAATATATATGAAAATAAAAAGATATGTAATTTTCAATGACACAACTCTACGCTAGAAATCAAATGATGTAGTTGTAAGCAACTATTGATCATCGTATGGCTTCAAAAATGGGCAGGAGGAAAATTCAAAATGGAAAGTACCTAATCAAAAGGCAAAATCAAAAGCTCAAACGTATCAAACGAATGGATGACAACTGGCATATTTCTGTCTTGGTACAGGTATTTTCCTATGTAGAAAATAGTAGATAAAACCTAGTTTTAAAGCCAGCTAAAGCTCTCACGTATATGACAGTTGAATCACATTCCAATATATTGATAATCCTGTATTGAAAACACATATTGCAATGTAAATTATAAAATGTCCCGACATACATGGCATACCAAGTTATAACAATTAAAATGAGAAAATCAATGGCGTTATTAATTGTCATTACAATGAATGAAAAACAAAAAAAAACAGCAACCAACGACCATTGAATCGTGGCCTCCTGACGACTCTTGACATGCACATTTATGATATGTGAGTTTATACATGTTTGATGATACCAACCCTTTCCCTTACTTGGGATAATGGTGTAACAGCACAACATAGAATAAGATGCACTCGTTACCTATTAATCTCGCCTTTATGTGTATTGAATGGCTTTATATGATGAACTTGAAATACTGTCAACACTCTCCATTAATTAGATGAAAGTCAAATTGCATCTTTGTATTGATATTCATGCAAAATTTGCCTTTGTGCATTAAACATGAATTTGTCACCATCTTCAATGCATACACTTATCCTTTCTTGTCTAGTACAAAATCAATGATAATAACTTAAACAATAGTTATCAAAGGTACCAGGATTATAATTTAGTACGCCAGACGCGCGTTTTGTCTACATAAGACTCATCAGTGACGCTCATATCAAAATATCTACAAAGCCAAAGAAGTACAAAGTTGAAGAGCATTGAGGATCCAAAATTCCAAAACGTTGTGCCAAATACGGCTAAGGTAATCTATGCCTGGGATAGGAAAATCCTTAGTTTTTCGTAAAATTCACAGTTTTGTAAACAGGAAATTTATAAAAATGACAACATTATTGATATTCATGTCAACACCAAAGTGTTGACTACTGGGCTGGTGATACCCTCGGAGACGAATTAAACGTCCACCAGCAGTGGCATCGACTATTTCCATTCTCAATTTTACTTCGTACTGGGCTGGTGATACTCTCGAGGACGAAACTTCCACCAGCAGTGGCATCGACCCAGTGGTGTAAATAGTTATCAAAGGTACCAGGATTATAGTTTAGTACGCCAGACGCGCGTTTCGTCTACATAAGACTCATCAGCAACGCTGATATCAAAATATTCATAAAGCTTAGCAAGTACAAAGTTTAAGAGCATTGAGGATCCAAAATTCCAAAAAGTTGTGCCAAATACGGCTAAGGTAATTTATGCCTGGGATAAGAAAATCCTTAGTTTTTCGAAAACATTCAAAGTTTTGTAAACAGGAAATTTATAAAAATGACCACATTATTGATATTCATGTCAACACCGAAGAGTTGACTACTGGGCTGGGGATACCCTCGGAGACGAAACGTCCAACAGCAGTGGCATCGACCCAGTGGTGTAAATAGTTATAAAAGGTACCAGGATTATAATTTAGTACGCCAGACGCGCGTTTCGTCTATAGCTACATAAGACGTGTCTTTGACTAAACTAGCTAAGGACATTTTAACCACATGGTAGCTTGTGGTTTGTCATTGTGCCGTCTAATCTTTTAATTACCAAACTTGACTTATTCCTGATTGTGACTGTTTTGCTGGGTGTGAATTCGCATTACTATTAGACGTGTTACGGTACTTGTCTATCCCAAATTCATGTATTTAGTTTAAATGTTTAATGTTATATTTGTAATTCTCATCGCATTTTGTCAAATGTGTTGACGTCTTGTCTATTATATTTATGTGTTATAGTAAAGAAAATTAATCACCGCATTCATTTATTAAGATTTGATTTTGTTCAACGTAATCAGTACGCTATTTTAAGTTTCAAGTTAGATTCAAAACAAACCGGACATAGCTTTATAATATAGTTAATTGCTACCTTAGTTTGCTGTTAATAAGTATTAAAATGTGCATTGTTATTAAATGCAATATCAGTATTTAGTTCAAATATAATCTTAAATCAATCCTAATTCTATCTTATTCATTCAAATGTGACGTCATTTTTCATTTTTTGATGATCTGGTAACTAACAGAAAACCCTGTCCGTTTTTGGCACAACTCTTTTGATCTTTTGGTCCTCGATGCTGTTCGACTTTGTGCTTGTTTAGGCTTTCAAACTTTTGTATCTGGGCATCACAAGTAGATCTTGTTTGGATAAAATGCACCTCGGCGTATTAAAATGTTCAACTTGTTGCCTTTTGTTGGCTGTTGTTCGTGTGTTTCTTTGTCAATTGTATTCTCCAATTGATTTATATTGTAGTCCTGTAGTGTTGAGTTGTCATCTTAATGTTATATTTTACATGGCTATAAAAGGGGAGGTTTGGCATGCCACAAAACCAGGTTCAACCCGCCATTTTTTTCTTTAAAAATGTCCTGTGCCAAGTCAGGAATATGGCCATTATCATATTATAGTTTGTTTCTGTATGTGTTACATTTTAACGTTGCGTCGTTTGTTTTCTCTTATATTTTAGTGTAAATTGATAAGACGTGTCACAGTACTTGTCTATCCCCAATTCATGTATTTGGTTTTGATGTTATATTTGTTATTCTCGTGGGATTTTGTCTGTTACTTGGTCCGTTTCTGTGTGTGTTACATTGTAGTGTTGTGTCGTTGTTCTCCTCTTATATTTAATGCGTTTCCCTCAGTTTTAGTTTGTTACCCCGATTTTGTTTTTTGTCCATTGATTTATGAGTTTGATCATCGGTATACTACTGTGGCCTTTATTGACAAATTCAAATGACGTCATTTTTTTGTCATTTTTTACTATTTCAAATATGACGTCACTTGGCGTTGAGGTTTAAACTTATTCGGATGTGTCTACATTTTGTGTTGCAAATGTCTTGTTATGTAATGTGTTTCAGTTGTTTCCTGTAATTAGTTAATACTTCAGTTTAATCATGTACATCTTTTGTATAGTAATTTTATAAATTTACTGTTTGCAAAAGTATAAATTATTTTAAATAATAGGGATGTTCTGGTAACTGACAGAAAACCCTGGCCGTTTTTGGCACAACTATTTTGATCTTTGGTCCTCGATGCTGTTCGACTATGTGCTTGTTTCGGCTTTCAAACTTTTGTATCTGGGCGTCACTAGTAGGTCTTGTGTGAACAAAATGCACTTCTGGCGTAGCAAACTTTGCTAAAATTGTCCGTTTATAAATTTTGAAATTATTATGAAACTAAGGTTTCAACTCCCTCAGGCAAAGTTGGCTTTAGATGAATTTGGCTATTTATTTTAGGTATTTTTAACATATAGCTCTTCAACGATTTTCGGTACTTATACATCTTCGGATTTCACATGTTTGGCTTTGAGCGTTCCTGATGAAGGTAAATCCAGAAAAGCGCTTCGGACACAATAAATTATTAAACGTGTTGTTTTATATTTTTAAAATTTTGAACTTGTCGCCTTTTGTTGGCTGTTGTTCGTGTGTTTCTTTGTCAATTGTGTTCTCCAATTTATTTATATTGTAGTCCTGTAATGTTGTGTTGTCATTTTAATGTTATATTTCACATGGCTATAAAAGAGGGAGGTTTGGCATGCCACAAAACCAGGGTCAACACACCATTTTTTCCTTTAAAAATGTGTCCTATACCAAGTCAGGAATATGGCCAATGTGATATTATAGTTCGTTTCTGTGTGTGTTACATTGTAACGTTGCATCGTTTTTTTTCTCTTATCTTTGAGTGTAAATTCACATTGCGATAAGACGTGTCACGGTACTTGTCTATTCCAAATTCATGTATTTGGTTTTGATGTTATATTTGTTATTCTCGTGGGATTTTGTCTGATGCTTGGTCCGTTTCTGTGTGTGTTACATTGTAGTGTTGTGTCGTTGTTCTTTTATATTTAATGCGTTTCCCTCAGTTTTAGTTTGTTACCCCGATTTTGTTTTTTGTCCATGGATTTATGAGTTTGAACAGCGGTATACTACTGTTGCCTTTATTTATCAGTGACGCTCATATCGAAATATTTATAAAGCCAAACAAGTACAAAGTGGAAGATCATTGAGGATTCAAAAATTCCAAAAAGTTGTGCCAAATACGGCTAAGGTAATCTATGCCGAAGTGTTGACTACAGGGCTGGTGATATCCTCGGGGAAGAAACGTCCACCAGCATTGGCATCGACCCAGTGATGTAAATATTTATCAAAGGTACCAGGATTATAATTTAGTACGCCAGACGCGTGTTTCATCTACATAAGACTCATCAGTGACACTCATATCAAAATATTTATAAAGCCAAACAAGTACAAGATTTTCAAAGTTGACACTACTGACTGACGCAACACTGTGATTCAGAGAAAAATATTTACTCCATATATACACTTTTCCCAAGAGTTTAAAGATGTGTAGAATCTAACCAACATATCACCTCCAGATATTTAATCTATGAGATTGGTGAACTGTTTTAATTTCCATCAATGGTGGACAAATTCAAAATGGACAATGTACAACATAAGGAAGACAAGAAATTTTATAGATTTATTGTTAACGTTTTATACAGTTTGTTCAATAATGTTTTTGCAAATAATTACTAAACAAGAGGCTGTCACAACGACCGCAAACCGGATTTATTATTATTTATTTGTGTCCTGCCAATATCACAAGAACCATAACTGATGAACGGTGAAAGTGAAAATCGTCAATATCAACTTTGACATCCATTTTGTCATCAGTATCAACATATTAAAATTTGAAAAGCTTAGGTTGAATTGTTCATGAGTAAATGCAACAACATGAATGGAAACGCCATTTTTCGATCTTTCAGGAACCATAATTGATGAACAGTAAAATCGACATTATTGAACTTGACCTCCATTTTGTCATCAGTAACAACATATTAAAATTTGAAAAGCTTTGGTTGAACAGTTCATGAGTAAATGCACCGACATGACTGGAAAAGCCATTTTTCAATCTTTCAAGAACCATAACTCCTGAACAGTAAAATTCAAAATCGTCATAATTAAAATTGACCTCCATTTTGTCATCAGTAACAACATATTAAAATTTTGGAAGCTTTGGTTGAACAGTTCATGCGTAAATGAACGGACACCACTGGAAATACCATTTTTCAATCTTTCAAGAACCATAACTCCTGAACGGTAAAAGTCAAAATCGTCATTATTGAACTTGACCTTCATTTTGTTGTCAGTAACAACATATTAAATTTTAAAAGCTTTGGTTGAATGGTTTATGAGTAAATGCACGGACAACATTTGGTTGCCGCCCGCCCGACTGCCTGCCGTACATCCCCAAATCAATAACCAACATTTTTGTCACAAAAATCCGATTAAAAACTATAATATAACAAGAAATTACTAGACATTTCAATTTCATTGTACAGCATAAGGGTACAAAACAAATATTGATTGTAAAAGTTCTATACAGTATGCTCATTAATCATTGTTAACGTTGTGACAAGTTTCTACAAATATTTACAAAAATTTATAAGTAATTTCACAATATCACATATTCAATAAGTTATATTTCTGTAAAATCTTGTAACAGAAATTGTAAAGGAATCCCGGTAATATAATTAGAAAAATATTTGTATTAATACACAAGGAACAATATCAATCTTAATAAATATTCAAAATTATGTATCAGTTTCCTTTGAGCGTAAAAACAATACAATTGTCCATAGTCATTCTGACATATTGCATTGGAAATTAAGATTTGTAGCCTTTTCACTTATTATGTTGTGAGGGCAAATGTATTAATAACCTTTCCTTTATTTAACATGTTCCTATGAATGTTAACAAAAATATTTAAGAAATACATAAAATAACTATCAAATACAAATCTACCAAATACTCATGCACAACAAATATCAAACAGTTCAATATTAAATTGTTATTTCAACTTCTACAAAAATGCATAAATTTGTACAAAAATAATTTTAACTTTTACACAAATTTTAACAATCTAAATAAATCTGTCTAAAACTTTCTAAAACATAAAACATAATCAAAGAGCTGAAAGCTCTGAAGAAAAATGACGCCACTGTCTCTAATATTGGGATAGTTTTTATGCAAGTCTTGATTTTCACATACCGTAATTAGTTTAACAATGCAACATGTCTCGTAAGCATATAATTGATATTCGTATATGTGTGTGTGTGAAGTGAAGGTGCCAACTGGCTGGGTTTTTTTTTTAAGACAAATGAATAGGTCAAGACTACCTGAATTGTACAAATAAATACCGTATAAAGGCTTCTATATTTCTCACTGGTACATAGGCTGAATCCGGGTCCGTTCGCGCCCATTCACGTTTGCACCAACTCATGTTCGCCCCCTTTCACTTTATCACCCTACATGTTCGCAACTAATCTTAATTGGTTTTGTGTTTAATAACTCTGTAAGCAAGTGTTTTCTTATAAGTATAATTGTTGTCATTGTCTCAAAATAAAGTGAGACAGCATTTTTTTTTTGTGTTGAATAAATCTTAATCATGTTTTGGATAGCGTATTGTTAAAGATAATAATAATCCTTTCTAAATAAAGTAGTATTTTGTCAACGTTTTATTTAGCGTTGAATAACTCTTAATCATGTTTTGGTTAGTGTATTGCTATACTTTGTTTCATTGACCTCTTTCATAATGAAGTGAGATTCTGACTATTTTTTTTCTGTGTGTTGAATAAATTTTATCATGTTTTGGTTATAATAGTGGATTGCTATATTTTGGTTCCTATATTTTATTGTTTCGTTGTTTCAGTTCAAAGGGCTTAAAAACAATTATCTTTTGTGTTTTTCCTTTAAAATCTTCAATGTTTTACTCATACCAAGCTAAAAATACATTCAGTATTTACACCAAAGCAATTTAAAACAACAATCATGATTTTCCAATTATTCAACTTGAATTTGAATTAAAATTGGGCGCGAATGAGTAGAGTGCGAATGGACCTTGGGTGTGAACGTGCGAGGTGCGAAAGTGTATTGGGCGCAAACAGACCTGATACCACATAGTCTGAACCCCCTTCTCCCACAAAATATGATGTAAATTAAAAACAAATTGTTCAGAGAATAATTGAAGTCTTTCCACTAGAAAAGATCTATTTTTATATTGAAATATGAAAAATCAGTTTAAAATGTTAGTTCCTATGGCTTTATGACGTCCTATTAACCTATGACCTTGACCTCAATTTCAAGGTCACAAACCATGGACCTTGAATCAAAATATCCTAGGTCTTTAATATGTTTGGTTAATGAGAACTACCACTTGACGCGTAATTTTAAATGTAAGATGGACAAAAACTCCCTTTTATTGTATGCGCAGCCTTTCAACCAAAATATACAAGTAAGGACATGTCGCAACTAATAATTTATGAAAAATTATTTGTCAAAATGTCATACAGTATTTGAAAAGAAGTGAAAATAAGCCAAAATCAAAATTTATAATATGACCTTGACCTTTGACATTGACCTCATTTTCATTTTTAGTACCAATGACCTCATGAAGACCCTAGGTCTCTATCAGTTATGGTTTACCAGTTGAAAATGCATATTGCTTGAATCAAATGAAAAAGGGGGAATAACTCTCATATGGAGTCCCCATAGAGCTATGGTTCAAACGAATATTCTTATCCTAAATATGTAACGAGCAATTTGGTAAAATAAAATCTTTTACGGTTACGAAGGAGAGGTGGCCACAAGAAAAACAGTGTTTGGGGAGATAACTCTTACAACGTAATGTATTTTGTTATAATTACATTTGATATATGTTTCATTATAATACTTTATTCTGATTGGCTAACTGCACATCACATGTTATTCCTCAAGCAATTGCATCACTCAATAAAACTTTTCATTCATGATAACACGTGGTCCCACAATAAAGTGCACAGATGAATTGAATAAAAAAGTTATATAATTCGTGTTTTCATGATCCTAGCTAAAAAAAGTAATTATAAGTATTGAATGTTTCTTTTTGTAACCTCATAGGGTTGCAAAAGCGTTGACCGTGTGCACATTTTTAGAATGATAAGCGCTTCATACAAAAAGTACTTCGGTCAACGCTTTTACACCTCAATGAATTTACAAAAAAAAGCATTCAATACTTATATGCAGTTGTAAATTTTTAAAGCAAAAAGAGTTAATACTAACTTTCACTTTTTTGGATGTTCATGTACATTTTGAATGTATTTATTTTTCTCAACTACATGAATTTTTTGGTGTATTTTTAATGATATATATGAGTAGTCCAAATAATTATTATGTCTGGCAAGGCTTTTTAAATTTTATTCTGGGACACCTTCCTATGACCACAAGGCTATGTTAATTTTTTTCTGGGACGCCTTCTTAGGAAGCCTTCCTACGAACGTCTTAGGAAGGCGTCCCAGAAAAAAATAAAATAGCCTTATTGGATATTTTTATGCATTATTTAACCAGTTGAGTCTTTTACAGGATTGTTTGTTTAATGCTGTTTAAACATTACTGAAAAAAACCAACCTTAAATTTGCTAATTATTTGGCATGAAAGTTTGATTTATTGAAAGGGACTCATAGTTTTCCATTTAATTTTAATAATTGTCTAATGGTTAAAACAATAGCTTCGTTGTTTACTTTTATACACAACAACATATTCACTTTGGTCTCGTTGTTTACCTAATATTCACTATGTACTTGGTAACAGTTATTAATTAATTGAATAGAAAATATTATAATAAATATTATTGGAAGCCGAATTGACGTCAAATAGGTGCCGATTTGACTAGATGCCAATTTAACCAGGTGCCGACTTGACTTGTACGTTTCAATTCCTCTGCGATCGTTTGCGGTATTTTCTTGAGAAAACCTATTTTCCATCATCAAAGAGAAGAAGAAACTGCTTGAAATGATTCCCGAACGCTTCGTGATTGTTAAAATAAGTTTAATTCACTCAAAAACAATTTTAAAACTTGCGATGTTTAAACAGGAAGTTTCAAAAGCACGTGTAAAAGAAGAAATTAACCGGTGAGAGTGGAAATCCGTACATAACATATATCACTATAGTACGACTTTTAAAGCAAAACAGTTTCATCCTTTTGTAAAACAGTCTTTAATATACCTATCACATTAATGTTTGAAGGGTCTTAAGCTTATTCAAACCATATAAGTCGGTATGAAACACCAAAACGGAATGATAATAACCGATTACGTTTTGTAGTTTACAAAATTCTGGACTGGTTCCTGTCAAACTACAACACTTTCTTCTGTAGTGGAATACAAACAGAAACCAGTTAGTTTGTAAACTGGTTCCTGGCTGATTACTACACAATGCTCATGCATAATGATAACACAAGCACATTCCTCCAGTTTGTATTGAAATTAGTAAATACGAAACCAAGCGCGGTAGGCAGAGAAATCAGGTCGGCAGTTATGGAACAATGACTGCGTCATTTTCCAAAAAGCATATACCGCATGTCTGAAAATACCATTGATACTTTATAATCTTATTTCATTCAAGCTTATTAATACTAAATCCTGGAATTCATCCCATTCTGATATATGTCAGGCCTTGATGACAACATTTCTGAACCGGAGCAATTTAAGGATTTAATTTCAATTAGATTTAATTATATTTTTTAATTTATGCGAGAGGCTTTCAAAACTACAGCAAACAAGGATTTTAAAACACTTATTAGTGTTTAAGTGAAAGCAATAAGGGCTAAACATCTTAAAAGTTTATGTACCAACGTGACAATCAACAATATCAACTTGACTTCATTTTGTCATCAGTAATAACATGTGAGCTGAAGAACGCCTCCAGGTGCGGGAATTTTTCGCTGCATTGAAGACCTGTTGGTGACCTTCTGATGTTGTCTGTTCTTCTATGGTCAGGTTGTTGTCTCTTTGACACATTCCCCATTTCAATTCTCAATTTCATAATTTGAAAATTTGAAAAGTATATGTCAAACAGTTAATACATTAAATGCCCTGTTAATTGATTATCAGGAAGAGTGAAAGGGAAATATTGCTGTTAATTAACAACAATGTGTCCATAGTACATGGATGCCCTACTTGCATTATCATTTTCTATGTTTAGTGAATCGTGAAATTAGGGTAGAAACTCTAATTTGGCAATACAATTAGAAATATCATATCATAGAGAACGTGTGTACTAATTTTCAAGTTGATTGTTGCTCAACTGCTTCTAAAGCTACCTTGACCAAAAACTTTAATCCGAACCGGTAGAGACAGACGAACGAACGAATAGACGCACTGACCAAAAACATAATGCCCCTATTCTATCATAGGTTGGGCATATATAAATCAGTTCATTTGGATTCAGTTTGACAGTTCTCTCATACCACATAATATAAAGATTATTTCAATGGTATTTATCAAAAACATGTAAACTTTATGCTACTACTAAATAAACTGTATAGCAATAATGCCCAACTATTTCATTCTATTTAACAATTATTGTGCTTGAGCATTTATTTAGGAATAGGAATTATGTAAGTATTCATCGACAAGATTTCATCATATTATATTGAAGACTATATAAACTGTAAATTCAAAATTATTGCTTGCATTCATTATTGCGATTTTGTCATTTTTGACGTAACTGTGATTATAATTTTTTCGATATTTAGAAAAGTCCAGTTTATTTCATATAAAAAATTTCAAAATGCCAGTTTAAATTATTGCGATTATAACCCTGTCACATTTTTTCCCAAATTATAAAAACATCGCAATACTTTCTGAATTTACAGTAATAATATTCAAAATATCTACATTTCACGATAAAAAGATTCACAACTGTAAGATTTCATGCTAAAGTAATATTGACATTGGCATAATAAAATAAATCCTTCCCATTATTGTTGAAACACCATTGTGTGTGGGAAGAGACATAACAATTAACATACTAACCTAACTCAAGTAAAGTATAAATCTGCTAGGAAGTAAATCCAATATTTTTTAATATGACAAAACAAAAACCAAACTAATACAGATATGATATGAGACATGATATTATTATGTCCTCCTTTAAGAGTAGACTACTCGGACAGCTAACCTATTTATCTGTTTGTTGGACTTAACTAATCCGGAAGCAGGGTTGTATACATAACCTAATAATGATGGTTCAGCTAACAAGCATGCTAACCAAAGATTCTACCTTTACCTACACACTCAATGCATTTGGCTGTAACAAAGTTAAATGTCTGTCCTTTTTTTTTATAACTATAATCAATATAAGCAGCAATGGCATTACAAATGTGACATGAAACAATAACTTCAAATAAGTTTCAGATAAAAAATATAATAGGGCGTTATTTTTTTGTTTGAATTCACACCCCTTTTTACAAGAAATCAGGATGACACTCCCTCTTACCCTATTTCATTTAATAACTCAGATTCCCATTTTAAAACAGTTCATATCAAGTTTTAGATACAAACAAAAAGTACACCTCCTGAACCAGTTGAACAAGTTGAAAGACATGCTGAAATGGTAAAATAAATTGAAAGTATAAAAATAATATTTTGTTCTTTAATATAACACTTTATGGAATAAAATATGAAAATATGAAAATCTGTGGCCTCTGTACTTAAATAAGTTGATATAAATAATATATAATTATCAAATGACAAAATTCAAAAAGTAAATTAGGTCATTCAGTATACATGATATAAATAATCTGTTTCTTAAATCATTTATTTGTAATTTAATGTTTGAGGTCATATACAGTGAAACCTATATATGGACTGACAGACAGACAGACAGACAGACAGACCAGCATACCAGAAACTATAATAACACCATGGTCTTTGGCAGTGCATTAAAACCCATAGGAGTAGATTATTTCAAAGACCAGGGTTTGAAGCAATAAATTATTTATTTTGAGTAGTTTGTTTATTAAAATTTTGTAAATATATCAAAAATAACCAATACTAAATCTACTTGTAAACAAATAAAAGAATCATAATATTCAAAAATTCATTCAAGAAAAATATTGTTAAAATCTAAATAAATTTATACATTCAAATCAAATGTATATCAATTTCATTTCTAAATATAAAAATCATATATCACTAAAATTACTGCCAGCCCAGAAATATCAAAAACAAATGTAATGAATGGTCTACATTTTTTGGTACTTATAAGTATACTTAACATTTTTAATCATACAATGAACCTTCATGGATGGAAAAACATTTGCCATTTTGAAATATTCAATACTCAATTCATGATATTCAACAAAACCACACTCTTTTTCTGTTTTGTTGATACATATATAGAAGGGCTATTCCATTAAAATGTATGTGGGAGAGTAGGCAGGAAATTTAACTATTGAATATGGGTCATGTATAGAAAAGATGGTATGATTGCCAATGAGACAACTCTCCACAAGAGACCAAAATTGTCACAAAAATTAACAACTATAGGTCACTGTTCAGCCTTCAACAATGAGCAAAGCCCATACCACATAGTCAGCTATAACAGGTGTCTTTTTGAGTATGTGTTTATTACCATCATGCAAAATTATGGAAAAAAAAATTCTTGATTGTACAGATTTTTTTCTAAATCTCTTCCTAGCCTCCCACATACATTTTATTTTCAATATAAATAAATCAATTAAGACCCCCAGATTGATGTGAAGGGATTCAGGAGATAGATTTATGTCAGTCCTGTTCTACAAAACTTAAAAAAGGATAAACATTTACTTATATAAAAGTTGTGTCAAAAAATTGGTACAATTAATGAAATATTATCACAGAAACTGCTTTAAACATGTTAAATGGTATTTCATCAAAAAAGATATATTTATATATTTGTTTTAAACAATAGAATTTTTTTTAAAAAGGAGTCTACTTATTTTGTCATTGTATATATACAAAAAGGATGTGGAATGATTACAAATGAGACAACTCTTTACAAGTGACCAAATTAAATGACAAAGAAACTATAGGTCACTGTAGGGCTTCAACAAAATTGATGTTATCTCTACAGGTTCAAAACAGATAATTTCTTAATACTCATAATAATCAAAAGAATTCGAACAAAAACAAGTCTTCCTAACGTCTTAAGCCATCAACTGATTGCCATTGATGTGAACACTTTTTCTGCTTCCCTCATACCACTAATATATGCTCCAGTAACAGATTGAGGATGCTGACGATTTGTAGCTTCTCCAGCAAAGTAGATTTTGCCTTGAACATCTGCTGCTAGATTGTCATACAAATCTCCGCTAGCTCCTACAGGGATGTGGCTATAAGCCATCTGTATATGTTTGTCCTGGTACCATCTGGTTACTATGTACTTCTGTGGCTTTGGAACTTTCTGAAAATAAATGATTTTGATAAGTGTAATTCCAGACATTGCTGCGCTTTAGTTGGTGTTGTTTTTTTATTTATTATTTATAACTGTTGATGTGAATGTCTTTTGGTTTTGTGAGTCTTTGTTTACTCCTTGGTTTTGATTGTTATTGTCTGATAAAATACTCTTAAATCAAAGTGCTTGTAAGCACTGAACGATAAAGATTGCTTCAATTTATCAGTGGGAAGTAAAATTAATTATTGCATTGGTTGTAGTTGATTTAACAGCTATTCTCGACAAAGGAAAACAACTCCAAATTTTAAAGGTGATTTTAACAATGACATCATTCTATTTTTAGAACAGATATTAGATTAATGCACTTTGCTAAAGTAATGTAATTGTCTTGACAAGTGTAACATCATTTTATGCCTTGAATATCTGAGCACATATTACATTGATAAATTTCTGGAAATTTTGATGGATAGGGCTTAAATTAAAATATTGTTTGTTTGCCCTTTACCGACCGACCCTATAAATTCGTTCCGCCTGAAAATCTTTTATTTGTGTTTACAAACAAGATTTTATTTTAATTTATTTTTTGTTCCTATTTGTATTTCCCGCTCAAAACTTTTTTACCGGAATTCTCGGGTTTTATCTTTCCCGTATAAGGTCTAGTCCGTTTGGTATCACGTGAGCGTTTGACATAAATGAACACTTGCATTTGGAGTTTCAAAGCATTTGTTTGAAATCAATGTGAGGCGCGGATCCAGAGGGGGGTTCCGGGGGTTGGAACCCCCCTTTTTTTGGACGATCAATGCATTTGAATGGGGCATGTAGTTGGAACCCCCTCCCCTTTGTCCTGGGTTAGGAACCCCCCTTTTTAAAATGGCTGGATCCGCCCCTGAATGTTGAAAGCTTTGAAATCATGACTTAATGAACGTTACTCTGTATCTTTATACTTGAAGAGCAGGGTTCATTAAAAAAAAATTCGTCCAATACTAAATTATCAACGTGTGTACAAAATATTTTGTAAACAGACTTTGTATCCTATGTAGGGATGGCCTTTGGTGGTCCATAGATTAGGATGATTATGTTAACGATGCCTTCGACCAGCATTGATATATTCTGATTTATATCTGACATGACCAAAAGTCTGTAAAGGGGAGATTATTTGGCAGTAAAATCGCCAAGTTTTTCCATACAGATCATTTATAAATGCGATGTAAAATACGTGACAAAGTCAATTGAGTTTCAAGTCTTGAAGCATTTTTATTGAAAACACAGGCACACACAAAAATTTAAACACTCTAGGGACTTTTTCTACTAGTAATGTTCAATGTATATCTGCCCGGACATATTTTACCAGGACAAAGTTATCTCTTACAGAAAAACTTTAGGTCTATAGGTAAGCGTACAAGGTACATAGTACAGAATATTAGTGCAAGTAAAAACTCTTAAAAATTCCAGGTATGTAAACGTTTAAAATATGCCGCACAGCCCTATATTTTGATATTTGAAAAAAAATTGTAGTGCATATGAATTAACTTCACATTCTACATGATATTTTTTTTTTCAAAACTTGGAACTATTATACTAATAGTCCTAGAAACTTATTAGCAAAAGCATACTTAAACAAAAGCAATACAGACACAAGAGTGCACATGCTGAAATGTCTCGCCTTCTATACTAATCATTGATATTATGTTGATAGTCGTAAGTATAAAGCTAAACTTTATTACAACTGTCACATAAACTTAACATTAACCAAGATAACTAAACAAAGACCAATGAACCTTGAAAATGAGGTCACGGTCAGATGAACACTGCCAGGCAGACATGTACAGCTAACAATGCTTCTATACAACATATATAGTTGACCCATTACTTATAGTTTAAGAAAAATAGACCAAAACACAAAAACTTAACACTGTGCAATGAACCGTGAAAATGAGGTCACAGTCAAATAAAACCTGTGCGACTGACATAAAGATCATAAAATATTTCCATACAACAAATATAGTTGACCTATGGCATATAGTATTAGATAAAAAGACCAAAACTCAAAAACTTACCTTTGACCACTGAACCTAAAAATGAGGTCAAGGTCACATGACATCTGCCCGCTAGACATGTACACCTTACAATCATTCCATACAACAAATATAGTAGACCTATTGCATATAGTATGAGAAAAACAGACCAAAACACAAAAATTTAACAATAACCACTGAACCATGAAAATGAGGTCAAGGTCAGATGACACCTGCCAGTTGGACATGTACACCTTACAGTCCTTCCATACACTGAATATACTAGCTCTATTGCTTATAGTATCTGAGATATGGACTTGACCACCAAAACTTAACCTTGTTCACTGATCCATGAAATGAGGTCGAGGTCAAGTGAAAACTGTCTGACAGACATGAGGACCTTGCAAGGTACGCACATATCAAATATAGTTATCCTATTACTTATAATAAGAGAGAATTCAACATTACAAAAAATTTGAACTTTTTTTTCAAGTGGTCACTGAACCATGAAAATGAGGTCAAGGACATTGGACATGTGACTGACGGAAACTTCATAACATGAAGCATCTATATATAAAGTATGAATCATCCAGGTCTTCCACCTTCTAAAATATAAAGCTTTTAAGAAGTGAGCTAACACCGCCGCCACCGCCGGATCACTATCCCTATGTCGAGCTTTCTGCAACAAAAGTTGCAGGCACGACAAAAAATGACATCATGCAGATTGTGTATCTATAAAATAAAATATTATACCTACCTGCTTACCCATGACCAAAATGTACTGAGCTAAGTTATTTTTTGGGAAAGAAAAATAAAATATTTTACCTACCTACCTACCCTGTTTCAAAACATAGGGTCGGAAAAGGGCAAACAAACAATATTTTAATTTAGGCCTAGGATGTATAGAATGATATGATGAATGCACTATATGCAGAGCTCCAGATAAGCTGCGTATTTGCGTGATCACGCAATACAAATAATAAAAAACCCAATGCAATTGCCCATTGCAGGGTTCAATAACCCAATTAATTCAAAGGAACACCCAATTATATTCCAAAACCATGAGTTCTCAACCCTTTTATTGGCTACCATTTGCGTTATTTACCCTTATCCATGTTATCTGTTTACAGTAGTCGCGTAAACTATTTTTATAATATTTATAATTGGAAATTTCTTTCGTTCTAAAAATCGATCCCAGCATCATGTAGCTTAAATGGGTCCCTGTTAGAGCTTTCCTTTGCTCAATAGGTACACATGTTTTTGAAAACATTTCGATCTTCTCCAATTAGCGTGTGTCATGAAGTCATATTTTTTTCGCATTGCTCGGGATTTATCAAAACATACATTGAATTAAAAAGAAAGTGAATGTCCGGTAAAATATTGAATAGAAGCATGTTTTCTGCTTCTTTTGAAAAGCTGACGGAAAGTTATGATGATAACAAGACTCAGCCAGTGTTTTTAGGAAGCGTCCATCGAACATACGGGAGTGTGTGCGTACCTTAACGAGGGTGGTAAAGGGTTATTTTCGTGCAACGTGATCGTCGTTTTTAATTTCACGTTCAACGTGTTTTTACTTTTTTATTTGACGTTCAGTCGTGCAAGACGGGTGCCTCGTTCAACGTGTTCTGCTTATTTAATTTTACGTGCATCATGATTTTCAAAGTCTTATTTTGCGTGCTCGGTATTTTTCAAATAAAATTCAAACACTTGGCAGGGATCGTCAAGAAATACTTTTTTAAAAGCCGTAAACCAATGATATCATAAATGTGTATACAAAATCGGGAATATCAAGTAAAACAAAGAGTTAATATATACAAGAAGACAGTGAATCAGTCACAAAAGGTTCAAATAAAAGTATTTATTTTTCGTGCAACGTTCATTACAGAAATTATTTCACGTTCAACGTGAAATTATGTCTTATTTTACGTTTTTTTCATGCAAGCACCCCCCCCTTTACCACCCTCCTTAACGAGAACATTGCTAATAAAAACAGGGTTTCCTCAAAAACAAAATCAGTTGAAAAGTGAAAGGCCAAATCAATTATGACATGATAAAGCATCAGAAACCAAAAGTTCTAATAAAAGACAACTAAACCCATATTTATGAAAATTGGAATAAAACAAAACCATTCAAGTATAATTAGAGTTTAAATACTATTTTTTTCATTTTACGGTTAATTAATGAATACACACACAGGCACTGGTCTCAGAATTTATTATATAAAGCATTGTAAAGGTATAAGACGAGTGCCTGTGAATACACATATCCGTTTTTTTACAGTTTATATGAGAAAATACAAAACTGGCAGAAGGTTTGAAACGGAACACAAATTAAACCTACAACTGCTCCTCAGTGAATAAACCAAATAAAACAGCTAGCAAATAACCCTAACCCTAACCCTTAACCAAATAAAACAGCTAAACAAAGAAAGAAACATATTTAAGATGGAAAAAATCTGGGGTTGATATTGCCTAAATATTCAATATTGTGTTGATGAAAAAACCCAATACATTAAGGAGCTTGGTGGTGAAAAACCCAATTTGATATTAACATGAGGGGTGAATTGGAATTGATAATGCAATTAAAAAACTTTATCACCCAATTGTATAAGAAAATGGTGGGTAAAAAAACCCAATTTGTGAATTCTTATCTGGAGCTCTGCTATATGTGTGTATAAAAAATTAAAGGTAGTGATCAGCCTTGGCATATTTAGATATCAAGTCAATCCCATAAGGTTTTGATTGCATTTTATGCAATCTTTATCTAAAAACATGATTTTGGCATATATGCCGCAAGCATAACTGCATTTACTGCAAAAATATACAATTTTGATATGCTAAGACTGATTCAAAATTAGCTCCATTTTCTGATAAAAACACAATATTGATATCTATAATTCAAGACATGGCCACATTTTATGAAAATACATCAAAAATTCAACACATAAATGTATTCTCCACTACCTGAAAATACACAAGTTTGATATGAGTAGTTCAGGACATAACTGCCACTTTTTAAAAATACATGAATTTGTTACATGTATGTGCAATTCAAGACATAACTGTGCTTACAGAAAATACTTGATTTTGTTATGCAACATTCTTTAAATAACTGCACATTTCAGGGAATCAGTTATTGACATTGTGGCTAGATTTTACACAGCACCAACATGAAGTCAGAGAGGTATTGCAGCACACAATACATTCTTCACAATCTTTTTTCAATTACTGCTATGTTCTCATTATATTCTATGGTGTGTGGATGGAACTTAAATAAGGTGGTGCATAACACTATGGGGAGATAACTCCATAAAAATCGGCTGAATGTTTGAATCACGTTCTGTTGTTGAGGAAATTTTCAGCTTCTAAATGATCAAAATTAGTGTTAGTCAAACTGCTATATATATAAAATAAGATTTTTCTGATAAAGTGTGTGTTTCAAGTTTTTGGGAAATATTTACATTTTTGTTAATGGGTCAGAGTAAATATTTTGTGAAACTTTTGTGAAAATAAATGAGCCAAATTACTTATAGTCAAGGTGTATTATACTGTGTGCACCTTAGATAAATATTATGGCTAAATGTTTTGTATGCCAATATTTTAGAATGTTTTCTGTTCCTTTTTACCTCCTTTCCAGGAGAAATGTACTATGCATACCTTCTTAGGGAAGAGTTCTGAGAGAGTTTCTATACACATTGATATTATTTCTTCATCTGATTTCTGTTTTAGAATTTCTACACTATCCCCAGATATATGTGTTGATAAGATATAACAACTTTTACCACTAGCCTGCAAAGATATAAAATGGACAAATATTATTAAAAATAATAATTCAATAAAGTTTCACATAACAAAATTCATTGGTTATTTACTACACTTTATTTGGCTTAATATTAGCTGGGTTGGATAGAAATGGACCTTATGCAAGTAGACATACATGTATACATGCACTTGTATAAAATTTTGATTTTGGAAGATTTAAATACAAGTTTTGTAGATTTTCTAATACATGATATAACAGTTCAATAGTCTAACAGTTACAGACTTTCCATAGAAATAGATTAACAGATGTATTGATATTAATTGCATAAGATAAATATCTAGCTCATATGTTTTATAAATATAAAAGTAGTAATTTCTGGTAACTCATTCAGTATTTTTTTTCAGTTTTGTTACTATTACAATTAATATTCATATTATAAACAATGATAATTTCCTTAATGTTAGTACTGTAACACCTAAAATGACCAAATTATTATTTTTATTTTAGATATACAAAATTGCATTCTTCCATGAAAATGTCATGAAAATATTTTAAGAAAAGTTATACTTAACAATACAACTAAGTTTTTTCTTGTTAGCAGTCAGGGGCATTACTTAAACAAGTAACAATTAAAATTACCTATTCAAGTAATCTTGAAAACTAGGCTATTTTAAATATAACTTATATAAGTAACTTTTCTTAATATCATTTTTATAGGTGTCCAATAATACATATTTAACTAGCTTTAACAAATTTTCACAGTCATCTGGTTATTTTTCCCATTAAATATAAAATCTAATCCTTCTGAAACACTAATTAACTTTCTGACGCACTTATCTTTCATACCAACGCTTCTGTGTCAAAGATTGGTCTCTTAGGACTATCAATTTATCATTTTCATCCAAAATCTTAAAGGAAGACTGATATAAATAGATGTATACTTGTGAACTAGTTAAGAGTTGAAGTTATTTATAATATATAACCAAAAACAATTAAATATCTTCCTTAAATAAGTGTGATTACTAGTTCTTTCAAATAAAAATAAAAATGATTTAATCAAGTAATTTTTTTTGTAATTATTTCCAAAGTAGACCTTTATCTTTTTACTCCTCTCAAATCTAATAGATTCTTTATTTTATGATATAAAATGATGTTAGGATTGATGAAATCTACATTTAGTCTATGCTTCTATTGAAATTTAAAATTACTCTAATAAGTAATTTTATTATTTTTAAAATAAAAAATTACCTATATAAGTAACTTAAAAAAATTAAATTGAGAATGGAAATGGGAATGTGTCAAAGAGACAACAACCCAACCAAATAAAAAAACAACAGCAGAGGGTCACCAACAGGTCTTCAATGTAGCGAGAAATTCCCGCACCCGGAGGCGTCCTTCAGCTTGTTTAAGTAACACCTCTGACTGGTTAGTGACTGAACATCACATTTGTTTTAGAATCAAAAGCATTGTGAATATGATAATAGGGATAAAGTATGCAAGCTTTCCCAAAGAAAAAAGTTATAGATTTTTTATGTATTGTAAACTCAAAAATTATATTTAATTTTTATTATTGCAATTTTAGCAGAAAGTAGAAAAATGCAAGATTTTTCATAATTTCAGGAAAATCTGTATACAGAATGAGATGTGAGACTGTGAGTTCTTATAAATGCTTTTCTAACCCAGCCACATTTTTTGTGTAATTTTCTGAATTGACAGTTTATAGAACTTTTTTTTAAAAAAAATTTATGCAAATTTACTACATTTTTTAATTACTTACATTTTCTTTGGATAGATCATGATATACTCCGAACAATCCTCTGCGACTAAATTCAGTTTCTACTCTTCCAAAGACCTCTGAAGGAGAACTTTTATCAGACCAAAACCTTTCTTTAAACTGTAGAACAACCTAAAATTTTATGAAGTTATATATTATACAATGATGGCAAAACCATGCAGTTGTTAACATTTCCATGTGAGCCAAGGCTCCAAGTTGAAGGACGTACCTTGACCTATACTGGTTTACTTTTATAAATTGTGACTTGGATGGAGAGTTGTCTCATTGGCACTCATACCACATCTTCCTGTATCTAATTTAAGAAATAAAAAAAACCAGTGATTTTACATGTCAAGATAAGTTTGAGATCCTGATGTTCAGTTGTTGTCTTTTGTTGATGTGGATTATAAGTGTTTCCTCGTTTCTTGTTTTCTTATATAGATTAGACCGTTGGTTTTTCCTGTTTGAATGTTTTTTACACTAGTCATTTTAGGGGCCCTTTTTAGCTTGCTGTTCAGTGTGTGCCAAGGCTCAGTGTTGATGGTCATACTTTGAGCTATAATTGTTAACTTTTACAAATTGGGACTTGGATTGAGAGGTCTCTCATTTTTGATGTGAAAAACGTGCCGATGGTTTAGGTGGAGATAGTGCAACTAAATTTTTATACACAAGAGTGCACACGCTGAAATGTCTCGCCTTCTATACTAATCATTATTATTATGTTGATAGTCCTAAGTATAAAGCTAAGCTTTATTACAACTGTCACATAAACTTAACATTAACCAAGATAACTAAACAAAGACCAATGAACCTTGAAAAAGAGGTCCAGGTCAGATGAACCATGCCAGGCAGACAGGTACAGCTAACAATGCTTCTATACAACATATATAGTTGACACATTACTTATAGTTTAAGAAAAATAGACCAAAACACAAAAACTTAACACTGTGCAATGAACCGTGAAAATGAGGTCACGGTTAAATAAAACCTGCTCGACTGACATAAAGATCATAAAATATTTCCATACACCAAATATAGTTGACCTATGGCATATAGCAATAGATAAAAAGACCAAAACTCAAAAACTTAACTTTGACCACTGAACCATGAAAATGAGGTCAAGGTCACATGACATCTGCCCGCTAGACATGTACACTTAACAATCATTCCATACAACAAATATAGTAGACCTATTGCATATGGTACAGTACTTGCAACCTTAGGCGTTACTGTTTGACGTGAACTTGACTGATCGGTGAATGATCGGTGACGGATGTTTGACTGATCGATGAGTGATCGGTGATCGGTGACCCATAGGATCCGTCAGATAAGTCAAATAACCTATGTGAGAGTTACCCTGACAACTGTCACCGATCGATCAGTAAATTAAATTTATGCACGGATCGGACGGATACGTATATATTTAAAATTCTTATGTAAACCGAACTCCACAGTGTTTACAATCGATGAACGCGGACCTCTACGAAGACACCCTAATTTACACGTTATAATTTGTAATAAAATTAGTTGCAATACAAAAGTAAAAATAGTTTAACAGAATAAGATGCTTAGCGCGTTAAATTGTTTGTTTTGATTAATATTTTCGTATTAAATATTATAAACATCAGAGACATATAATACATAATTGTATTATATGACTCGGTTAACATGAACTTATTTCTACGAAAATGGTTATTGTTGACCGCCATCGGATTTTTGAACTTTTAATAGTTTCGAATAGGTTGTTTTTTTCATGAAATTAAAAGAATGTCCAAAAATGATATTAAAAGTTTGTTCCCATTGTTAAGAATTACCAAAATTAATATTCTTTTTATCAAATATTGTACTATTTTATTTGCAATCAATTATTTTTACCATCTTGAGACAAGCCTTCTAATTAGAATTGAGATATAATGAGAATAAAAATACTTAAACTTGTATTTTTGTGGAATAAGAATGCAGTTATTGATTTATTTTGATGCAAATTATTAACCATCATATGATTTCAGTACTTTTTGTACAATAGGATTGGCTGTTCTTCATAAAACATGCTTACGTTAAGGAAAAAGATATTAAATATTTGTACGCGTTACCTAAAATGCAAATATTTCTTCATTTTACTGAAAATTATTGACCGCCATTGGATTTTGTACTTTTTATAGTTACGAATAGTTTTTTTGTTCATAAAAATAAAGGAATGTCAGAGAAATCATACTAAAATTTTGTTCGCATTGTTTAAAATAATCAAAATTATTCTTCTTTTTATAAAAAATGATACTATTTTATTTGAAATCAGTTATTTTTACCATCTTGAGACAAGTCTTCTAATCAGAATTCAGATATAATGAAAATTAAAATACTTAAACTTTTATTTTTGTGGAATAAGAATGTAGTTATTGATTTATTTTGATACAAATTATTCACCGTCATATGATTTCAGTACTTTTTGTACATCAGAATTGGCTGCACTTCATAAAATATGCTTACTTTAAGGAAAAAGATATTAAATTTTTGTACGCGTTTCCTAAAATGCAGATATTGTTTCAATTTACTGAAAATTATTGACCGCCATTGGATTTTTGTACTTTTTATAGTTGAGAATAGTTTTTTTTCATAAAATTAAAATTATATCTGAAAAATCATACTAAAATTTTGTTCGCATTGTTTAAAATAACCAAAATTATTCTTCTTTTTATCAAAAAAGATACAATTTTATTTGAAATCAGTTATTTTTACCATCTTGAGACAAGTCTTTTAACTATATGGAAAAAGGAATGCCATATTTGCAACCAATTAGAAAACTATGAACACTTTTTCATCACATGCCAATACTTTCAAACTTTTTGGAAAAAAGTCAAATTACTGCTTGACAAAATAAAAATGGGGACACATATAATCTCTTTCAAAAATCTAATACTTGGGTTATAAAATATATGATAAAAACTACTATGACATCAATCTGTTTCTGACTGTATTAATGTTCTCTATTCATAAATCTACATATGCATCAGAGTATAAACAAAAAAATGTTGATGTTTACAGAATTTTTAAGTTAGAATTTCAACAATACTTTGATAGTATGAAAACACTTGATAAAAAAACAAGTAGGTTTTTGTGTGATGTTTATAAAAATATATAATAACTATGTTTATATTATAAATCATAAAATGTATTTTTATTTAATATCATTACACATATATATCATGTAGAATGACTCTTAGGCAATGTAAACAAATTTCATGTGTGTGTTTAAATGTGACAAATGATCAAGGTTTACCTGTACACAAATCAGCATGCTTACTGAACATTGACCTTGTACTATCTAATGTCAGAATAGAAATTCTTTGATATTTTAAAATAAATCATGATGCTTTCAATAAATTATCATAAAACAATTGAAATATTTCCAAAACTCACCATTATAGACAATTAAATTAGATGAGAGCCTTCTGCTCATCATCAATACACGTGGCATTCTTTAATTATCCGATCATCTCAACTTTCACGTGATCTTGTTTTGATCAAAAGGTAAGGTTAACGATAAACCTAAAATCAATAGCGGACAATAGATAGTACAAATTCCGTAATCACGTAATATGAGGAAACTGCAAAAGACAAATTGTCAAAATCAATGTATTTATATATTTTTATTGTATAACTAATCACAATTAATAGCTAATATTTTTACTGTATAATCTCCCTGGTTAAACAGTAACTAATTTACAGGGATACTAGACTGAATGCTGTGAGACGAGTAAGTTGTAAACAGCAGAGAAATGTGCAATAAAGGATTTATTTTATTAAAAAAAAAAAAAAAAAAAAAAAAAAAAAAAAAAAAAAAGGAATAAGAATGTAGTTATTGATTTATTTTGATGCATATTATTAACTGTCATATGATTTCAGTACTTTTTGTACATAATGATTGGCTGTTCTTCATAAAATAATCTTACTTTTAGGAAAAAGATATAAAATTTTTGTACGCGTTTCCTAAAATGCAGATATTGTTTCATTTTACTGAAAATTATTGACCGCCATTGGATTTTTGTACTTTTTATAGATTAAAATAGTTTTTTTGTTCATAAAATTAAAGGAATGTCAGAGAAATCATACTAAAATTTTGTTCGCATTGTTTAAAATAATCAAAATTATTCTTCTTTTTATCAAAAATGATACTATTTTATTTGAAATCAGTTATTTTTACCATCTTGAGACAAGTCTTCTAATCAGAATTCAGATATAATGAAAATTAAAATACTTAAACTTTTATTTTTGTGGAATAAGAATGTAGTTATTGATTTATTTTGATGCATATTATTAACTGTCATATGATTTCAGTACTTTTTGTACATAATGATTGGCTGTTCTTCATAAAATAATCTTACTTTCAGGAAAAAGATATTAAATTTTTGTACGCGTTGCCTAAAATGCAAATATTTCTTCATTTTACTGAAAATTATTGACCCCCATTGGATTTTTGTACTTATTATAGTTGAGAATAGTTTTTTTCATAAAATTATAAGATTGGCAGAGAAATCATACTGAAATTTTATTCGCATTGTTAAAAATAACCAAAATTATTCTTCTTTTTATTAAAAATGATACTATTTTATTTCAAATCAGTTATTTTTTACCATCTAGAGACAAGTTTTCTAATCAGAATTGAGATATAGTGAGAATTAAAATACTTAAACTTTTATTTTTGTGGAATAAGAATGTAGTTATTGATTTATTTTGATACAAATTATTCACCGTCATATGATTTCAGTACTTTTTGTACATCAGAATTGGCTGCACTTCATAAAATATGCTTACTTTAAGGAAAAAGATATTAAATTTTTGTACGCGTTTCCTAAAATGCAGATATTGTTTCAATTTACTGAAAATTATTGACCGCCATTGGATTTTTGTACTTTTTATAGTTGAGAATAGTTTTTTTTTCATAAAATTAAAATTATATCTGAAAAATCATACTAAAATTTTGTTCGCATTGTTTAAAATAACCAAAATTATTCTTCTTTTTATCAAAAAAGATACAATTTTATTTGAAATCAGTTATTTTTACCATCTTGAGACAAGTCTTTTAACTATATGGAAAAAGGAATGGGGTGGAGATATTTATTTTTCGCACGGGGAAACGAACTCTAAAGGTGTTGCTATTTTGTTTAACAGCTCAACAGATTATATATTAAAGGAAAAAATTGCAGATGAAAACGGAAGGTATCTCATTCTAACTGTTGAAATTGATAACACAGATTTTGTTTTTGTAAATTATTATGCACCGACCAAAAATTTTGAAAATGACCAAATTGAATATATTGAAAAATTAAAAATTTTATTAAATGAAAAGTTAGAACAAAATCTCGTTTTGGGTGGAGATTTTAATACGATACTAAATCCATCTTTAGACAAAATGGGTGGTTCAAAATATAACACACCTGTCAAATATACGAGTAAATTAGAAGATTTTATAGAAGAGTTTGACTTATGTGATATTTGGAGGACAAAAAATGTTGACTCTAGATTATATACTTGGCGTCAAAGAACCCCGCTTATACAATGTCGCTTAGATTTTTGGTTGATATCGAATTTTTTGTCAAGCAGTGTTACAAAAACATCCATTGTTCCGTCTATAAAATCTGATCATAGTCTTATCAAGTTGACACTGTCAGGCGAAAACTTTAGTGAGAGAGGTCCCGGTTTCTGGAAATTCAACTCGGGTTTATTGACAGACAAAGATTATGTGGATATAGTCAAAAATACTTTATCAGAATGTGATGATAAATATCAAAATTTAGAAAATAAAAATTTAAAATGGGATACCATTAAAAGTGAAATAAGGGGCGCAACCGTCAAATATTCCAAATATAAAAACATGAAATTGCGGGAAAGAGAGTCCAGTTTAAAAAAACGACAAGACGAAATTCAGAAAAATCTCTCTCGTACATATTTAGATAAAGATATAAATACACTTTTAATTGAATTAGATATTGTTAAAGAAGATTTAGAGCAAATAGTAAATAATCAAACAAGAGGGGCTATTATACGATCACATGCCGAGCACTGCGAAGGCAATGAAAGAAATTCAAAATATTTCTTATCATTAGAAAAACGTAATTATAAAAATAAATGTATTAACAAATTAGTTGTAAACGACATTGAATTATTGTCACAAGAAAAAATTCTAAACGAAGAGAGAAATTTCTACGAAAATCTGTACTCATCAAAAGAAGACCCTGATAAATATTCAGGTGATTCTAACTTTTTTGATTTAAATTTTATTCCTAAGCTAACAGATCTGGAAAAGGATATATGCGATGCAGATATTTCAGAATCTGAGTGCGTTAAAGTTTTAAAAACATTTAAAAATAATAAAAGCCCTGGTACAGATGGGCTTACCGCTGAGTTTTACAAATTTTTCTGGATTGATGTAAAAAAATATGTTTTGGAAAGCTATGAATATTCCTTCGAGACCGGAACCCTCTCAATAGACCAAAAACGGGGTATTTTGACTCTTATTCCAAAGAAAGATAAAGATAGAACACTCTTGTCGAACTGGCGACCTCTTTCTCTCTTAAATTTTGATTACAAATTATTAGCCAAAGTTATTGCGGAAAGAATGAAATCATTTCTTCCGAAACTTATAGATCCGGATCAGACAGGATATGTGGCTGGTAGATATATTGGTGAAAATCTACGACTAATTGCTGATATTATATTGTTTACTACTTTAAAAAATTATCCAGGGCTTATATTACTAGTCGATTTCGAAAAGGCGTTTGATACGCTAGAATGGAAATTTATTCAAAAAGCATTGGCTTGTTTTAATTTTGGTAGCAAGTTCCGGAAATGGGTCTTAACTTTATACTCAAATATATCTAGTCTTGTCGTTAATAATGGATTTAGTTCTAGTCCGTTCAAAATTGAGAGAGGTGTTCGACAAGGGTGTCCTTTGTCTCCTTTTTTATTTATTTTGGCCGTTGAACTGCTGGCAATAAATATTCGTAAGAACAACCATATATCAGGTATAAAAATTGGGGATACTGAAATAAAAATTTCACAGTTGGCTGATGATACCACTTGTTTTTTGAAAGATGTATTTTCTGCGCAAATTTTATTAGATTCCTTTAATGATTTTGAGAAGTGTTCAGGGTTAAAAGTCAATTTTTCGAAAACCGAAGCAACATGGATTGGAAGAAATAAATTTAACAAAGAAGGTTCCCTTCCTATTAAATGGACAGATGGTTTTAAAACCTTAGGTTTAAAATTTAACGCTTTTGATGAAATGGTTTGTTCTAACTTAGATACATGCATAGAAAAAATGGAATCAATTATTAAAATGTGGAGGATCAGAAACCTTTCCTTGATCGGTAAAATCGTAATTCTTAAATCACTTGCAATATCGAAGTTTATTTATGTCATTTCATCTACACATGTACCAAGATCTTATGTAATTAAAATACAAAGGGACATTAATAACTTTTTATGGAATGATAGTACTCCGAAAGTTAAATCGGAAGTTATTCAAAAGTCTCCTAGCGAGGGGGGACTGAAAGCACCAAATTTTGAAGTACAGTTGTTATCCTTTCGTATCATGTGGGTAAAACGATTTTTGTCAGAACATGACTCTAAATGGAAACATGTTTCCAAAGCATTCTTCTCCCTTTTTGATTTAGAGGACTTATTTATGAGCAGATGTGAATTTGAGTTTTTAAATTTAAAAGCACCTCTTTTTTATATAGAAGTGCTATCTGCTTGGAAACGTTTCAAGGGTATTTTCATCCCGTTAAATGCATTTCATGTTAGAAAAGAATTTATTTGGTTCAATCTGTTTATCAAGATTAACAGAACGAGTATTTTTTACAGATCTTGGTACACGAAAGGCATAAGGTTCATTAATGATATTGTAGATGATAAAGGCGAATTTTTGTCTCATGACGCTATTAACAAAAAATATAATTTGAATGTTACTTTTGTAGACATTCTTTCTATTAAACTTGCTATACCACGTGACTGGAAAGATTTGTTATTACAACAACACATGTCACCTAAGAGCAACTCTTTTGGATTCGTTTTTGAGCATGAGAATAAAAAAATGCCTATTAGCAAATTATATACTAAAGATGTATATTCACTTTTTATCGATCGGGTAAGTGTTTCTCCTATTTCACAACAAAGGTGGGAAGAAAGTTTTAATATAGAAATTAGTGACGAAAAGTGGAACAATATTTATTCACTAGCTTTTAAATGTACTATTGAAAGCAAACTACAAGCTTTTCAATATAAAGTGTTACACAGAATAGTCTCACATAATTATCTCCTTGAAAAATATAAACTTTCTTTAACTAATGAGTGTACCAGTTGTAAAGAAATAGAAACTATAGAGCATAAATTTTTTGAATGTATAGAAATAAAACGATTTTGGAGAGAATTTTCTAATTGGTGGCATTTAGTTTTTGGAGTAAAATTTTTTTTAAATAAAGACAGTGTCATTTTTGGTATATTGAATTCTGATAACTTAGTGTTAAACTATTGTATTTTACAGGCAAAATATTACATTCATTATGTAAAGTACACACAATTAGACAGATTGTTTATATCTGTGCAAGCTTTTCTCAAATTTTTGAAAAGACGTCTGGAGATATTAGAATATTTATATCTTTCTAAAGACAAGCACGAGTCATTTGTTGACAGATGGGGGAATTTATGGAAGTTATTAATTAAATTTTATTCTCGATATGATCATGTATATTTAATGTATTCCAAAGTATCTTTTACTTGTATCATATACCGATTATTCACATCATTTACTTGTATTTGTTTTTACTATGTCTTATTCGTAAATATCAATAGTATGACTATGCCATATGTCAATCACTTATATATTGTAAAAATGTATGTATGTATGTATGCACTGTAGCTTGAACACCAAAAAGATCAATAAAAAATAAAAAAAAGTCTTTTAATTAGAATTGAGATATAATGAGAATTCAAATACTTATACATTTATTTTTGGGGATAAGAATGCAGTTATTGATTTATTTTGATACAAATTATTAACCGTCATATGATTTCAGTACTTTTTGTACATCACGATTGGCTGTTCTTCATAAAACATGCTTACTTTAAGGAAAAAGATATTAAATTTTTGTACGCGTTACCTAAAATGCAAATATTTCTTCATTTTACTGAAATTATTGACCGCCATTGGATTTTGTACTTTTTATAGATTAAAATAGTTTTTTTGTTCATAAAATTAAAGGAATGTCAGAGAAATCATACTAAAATTTTGTTTGCATTGTTTAAAATAATCAAAATTATTCTTCTTTTTATCAAAAATGATACTATTTTATTTGAAATCAGTTATTTTTACCATCTTGAGACAAGTCTTCTAATCAGAATTCAGATATAATGAGAATTAAAATACTTAAACTTTTTTTTTTGTGGAATAAAAATGTAGTTATTGATTTATTTTGATACAAATTATTAACCGTCATATGATTTCAGTACTTTTTGTACATCAGGATTGGCTGCACTTCATAAAATATGCTTACTTTTAGGAAAAAGATATAAAATTTTTGTACGCGTTTCTTAAAATGCAGATATTGTTTCATTTTACTGAAAATTATTGACCGCCATTGGATTTTTGTACTTTCTATAGTTGAGAATAGTTTTTTTTCATAAAATTAAAATTATATCTGAAAAATCATACTAAAATTTTGTTCGCATTGTTTAAAATAACCAAAATTATTCTTCTTTTTATCAAAAAAGATACAATTTTATTTGAAATTAGATATTTTTACCATCTTGAGACAAGTCTTTTAATTAGAATTGAGATATAATGAGAATTCAAATACTTATACATTTATTTTTTGGGATAAGAATGCAGTTATTGATTTATTTTGATACAAATTATTAACCGTCTTATGATTTCAGTACTTTTTGTACATCAGGATTGGCTGTTCTTCATAAAATATGCTTACTTTTAGGAAAAAGATATAAAATTTTTGTACGCATTTCCTAAAATGCAAATATTGTTTCATTTTACTGAAAATTATTGACTGCCATTGGATTTTTGTACTTTTTATAGTTGAGAATAGTTTTTTTTTCATAAAATTAAAATTATATCAGAAAAATCATACTAAAATTATGTTCGCATTGTTTAAAATAATCAAAATTATTCTTCTTTTTATCAAAAATGATACTATTTTATTTGAAATCAGTTATTTTTACCATCTTGAGGTAAGTCTTTTAATTAGAATTGAGATATAGTGAGAATTAAAATACTTAAACTTTTATTTTTGTGGAATAAGAATGTAGTTATTGATTTATTTTGATACAAATTATTAACCGTCATATGATTTCAGTACTTTTTGTACATCAGGATTAGCTGCACTTCATAAAATATGCTTACTTTTAGGAAAAAGATATAAAATTTTTGTACGCGTTTCTTAAAATGCAGATATTGTTTCATTTTACTGAAAAATTATTGACAGCCATTGGATTTTTGTACTTTTTATAGTTGAGAATAGTTTTTTTTCATAAAATTAAAATTATATCTGAAAAATCATACTAAAATTTTGTTCGCATTGTTTAAAATAACCAAAATTATTCTTCTTTTTATCAAAAAAGATACAATTTTATTTGAAATTAGATATTTTTACCATCTTGAGACAAGTCTTTTAATTAGAATTGAGATATAATGAGAATTCAAATACTTATACATTTATTTTTTGGGATAAGAATGCAGTTATTGATTTATTTTGATACAAATTATTAACCGTCATATGATTTCAGTACTTTTTGTACATCAGGATTGGCTGTTCTTCATAAAATATGCTTACTTTTAGGAAAAAGATATAAAATTTGTGTACGCATTTCCTAAAATGCAAATATTGTTTCATTTTACTGAAAATTATTGACCGCCATTGGATTTTTGTACTTTTTATAGTTTAAAATAGTTTTTTTGTTCATAAAATTAAAGGAATGTCAGAGAAATCATACTAAAATTTTGTTCGCATTGTTTAAAATAATCAAAATTATTTTCTTTTTATCAAAATGATACTATTTTATTTGAAATCAATTATTTTTACCATCTTGAGACAAGTCTTCTAATCAGAATTGAGATATAATGAGAATTAAAATACTTAAACTTTTGTTTTTGTTGAATATAAGAATGTAGTTATTGATTTATTTTGATACAAATAATAACTGTCACATGATTTCAGTACTTTTTGTACATCATGATTGTTCTTCATAAATTTATTTCTATTTCTTGTTAAAAAATACAGCAGTTATTTTTGTAATTTGTTATTTTAAATGCTTCGATTGTGACGAGAATATAGAAAGTCCGTGATTATGATAAGTTTTTTTTTTTAAATTTTATGATGATAAGGATACAAAAATTTAAAATATTGAAAAAAATAGACTACATTTTTCAATAACTGATTCTTTCATTTTGTTTTGTTTGGAAAATAATGAAATAAAAATCGCGATGTAGACACCGTTTTAGAACTCGCCGGTTTTGAAAATATATAACCTAAATAAAACGAAAAAGACCATTCTTTATTGATGATATTTTAATTTAGGTTTTATCTGTACATTTCTTTTCATTTCAATTCATAAAACTTTGCTAAATAATTAATAAACAAAATGTATCATTGAACGTTCGATTTTCAAGAGTCGCCATTTTAATTAGATTAAACGAAACTAAGATTCCGTAATTTGTATTAGATTATCATGTGACGTATTAAAGTTCAATCCGTCATCAAGGTCGATCGGTACTATCCGTCCGATCAGTCCAATCAGTCAATTACTTTTACTATAAGTCTGACGGATTGCTGACGTGAGTTTGACGCGAACTTGACTGATCGGTGACTGATTGATGACCGCTGACTGATCGCTGAAATAGTAACGCCTAAGGTTGCAAGTACTGTATGAGAAAAACAGACCAAAACACAAAAATTTAACTATAACCACTGAACCATGAAAATGAGGTCAAGGTCAGATGACACCTGCCAGTTGGACATGTACACCTTACAGTCCTTCCATACACCGAATATACTAGCCCTTTTGCTTATAGTATCTGAGATATGGACTTGACCACCAAAACTTAACCTTGTTCACTGATCCATGAAATGAGGTCGAGGTCAAGGGAAAACTGTCTGACAGACACGAGGACCTTGCAAGGTACACACATATCAAATATAGTTATCCTATTACTTATAATAAGAGAGAATTCAACATTACAAAAAATTTGAACTTTTTTTTCAAGTGGTCACTGAACCATGAAAATGAGGTCAAGGACATTGGACATGTGACTGACGGAAACTTCGTAACATGAAGCATCTATATACAAAGTATGAAGCATCCAGGTCTTCCACCTTCTAAAATATAAAGCTTTTAAGAAGTGAGCTAACGCCGCCGCCGTAGCCGCCTCCGTAGCCGCCGCCAGATCACTATCCCTATGTCGAGCTTTATGCAACAAAAGTTGCAGGCTCGACAATAAAAATGACACGATAATGGATCTCCAAAAAAAGATTTATTCCACAATATTATTTGAATAACCCATGTGAAGCTAAAATGTGTGGAATGCTTATACTATGTCATAAACAGTTACTTACAAACTTGTCTCTGTTTGTAAAAACAAGTCTGCTGTCTTAAGACTTGACTCCTGTATCCTCTATATCCCTCAGTTGTGTTTACAGTTTTCATTGTAGACTATGTTGTTTTTTGTATATTGTATAATATTATGCCTACCTGAAATGAATTGTTGATCCGTGCCCAGATATGAATAGGCTGTTTATTTAATTACCTTCTCCATGTATCCTACACCTAACTGTTGAATAGCCGTAACTTTATTCTGTGGTAGAGGAGGAGTAAACTGGACAATTCCATTCTTCAATACTGCTAAAGGCAGGGTCACAATGACCTAAATAGAAAATATTTTTTACTTGTGAAATACAGTATTAGCATGTTAAAGTAGATAGGGTGTCTTCCTCCATCTTGAATTTACACTTACAAGAAAACAAGGTGTAGATCTTTAATAGAATGTGCAAATTTTGAGAGTAGTAAGAAAATTCATGTGTAAGAAATTTCATTTCAATATAGAAAATGACATGTTTTATCATAATTGTGGTTGTATTTTACAAATAACAGAAAACTTTTGTTTGGTATATTTTTTTCCAACTTTGCCTCATAAGGGGAAGCAACTCAAATGCAAGGGCAGATAATTCAGATAAAGGTGCTTTTAAAATAGAATGTGTTAGGAATTTACCTATTTCATTATGTAGCAAGAAAACAGGTCTGGTGACCCCATTTTTTCTTTTTCTAAACTGAAAGCATACTATTAAAGCTAATATGTGATCTCAAAATTCTATGTTGTAGTTTACACTTTATTGCAGAAAATTGGGTTTACATGCATAATCTATACAAAATCTGTCAATTTTGAACACCGTCTGCATAGCATGAAAATAAGCCCTGTGACCCATCCTTTATTTTATATTTTTTTTAAAAGCATGATATAAACTACATTTTGGCCAATTATTAAAAAATTCTATGAATTTTAATTTAGACAACCCATCTATCTTACTAATTAGATATTATCTTATCTATGTTGTGGTAAAAGTTTGAGTGTTTAAGAAATAATTGATGCAATAACATCATTTCTGATTTATAGGACAATTAAGGAAATTTCTATGTCTGATGTGTAGAGAGTTTGTGTACACTCTTCCATGGACCTCCCTTTTTTGCTTGTTTACAAGCTAACGACTTGCAATGTGTTTTTTCAGTGCAGGGGTTTTGAACAGCCAGCATGAGTGTTGTCGTATCTAGGTCAAATATGTCAATTGTAAATTGTAACACATTGTAGTCATAATATACATGTATGTATTAGTAATTACATGTGCATCATTTAAGAGTTTGAAAGTGTTTTAATGTATTGAATAAAATTGAGAATGGAAATGGGGAATGTGTCAAAGAGACAACAACCCGACCAAATAAAAAACAACAGCAGAGGGTCACCAACAGGTCTTCAATGTAGCGAGAAATTCTCGCACCCGGAGGCGTCCTTCAGCTGAGATATATTAATTGCATGCCAATTTGATGAATCATTTTTCTGCAGTAGTCAATACAGTGTAACTTGCCTAACGTGACGGTACCCAAATTGCACCTATATTGACAGTTTTTTCAACTACGTTTTATTATGATAATGACAAAAAAAAATCTTCAGATAATGTGTCTGGTTAAAGTTTTTGAAATTTTGATATTTTTGTCAAAGGGTCAAAGACAATATTTTGTCAAAATCTTTTTAAAATTAAATGAGTCGAAGTAATTTTAGTCAAAGTTTTAGGTACCACCTTAAATGGTCTCTTATATCATATACAGCAGTATTTCATACCTACCTTATCCCCTGTCCAGCTTTGTCCATCTGATGATTTTACTACTACTTTATCACTGTAATCTATTGATGAGATCTACAAGATAAGAAGGGGATTTAGTTAATAGTATTGGCCCAGTAGTTTCATAGGATAATATTTCTTTTTTTTAAATTTACAATGACAACAGACACCAAGTCATGCAAGTGATGGAGGTAGCTGACTTGGCCAGCTAATTTTATATAATAACGTGAAAAAATACAAGCAACCAAGTCTGTTCTCTAGAAATCATGAAATTCTACTTCAGGAAAACACATTTTTGTTGGAAAAATTGGTTATATAGGGAATCACTGAAGCATGACTGGAGCTGGCCACCCCCCTTATAAAAGTTCTGGATCCGCCACTGATAAATAAAATCCTACCTCTGTGTTGTAAACAATGTCTAAATTTTCTGTTATTTTATCCAAAATGGTAGAAAATCCGTCTGCCATTAAAACATTCCTTCCTGAGAATTGTGGGTAATCTTCATTTTGATCCCAGTTCATGGATGATATATTAGATAAACTCGTACCACAAGCATATTCTAGATTTCCAAAATGAAAGTTAAGTAAAGTTTCTTGTTGTTTTGTGAAAGTTAATTGTGACTCGTCCATAAAGTGCTGATGTGTTTCATGAAATTTATCCATTAGATTTAAATCCTGAAGAATTTCTTTGTTTCGACGCCAGTCTGCAATAATGTCTAGAATAGCATTGAAATGAAAGTCCATCTGACTGTCTGTTTTTTCGTCCACTTTTTCTCCTCCTTTCTGAAGAAGACAACACTTTTCACTGAGCTCCTTGATATGGACACCAGTCTAAAATGGAAAAAAGTCTTACTGTAAATTCAAAAATTATTGCAAAGTTTAAATTATTAATGCAAATAACGTGACTGAGTGGGTATCACAAAAAAAAGAACTCACATTTTGGTATTTGTATGCAGATTTTTTTCTTAAATCGCAATAATTAATCTCGCATTTTGTCCATTTAAAACAGGTTTTTCAACTTTAATAAAAACAAAATAGGATACAAATCAAATAAGTGAACAATGACAGGCCTATCAGATGGTGCCTCATGTGCATAGTCTGATGAGATGACTAATCAAAGAGCAGATTGCTCTGAGGGATACAATTGCCGTTGTTTCATTGAAACATGTATACATGTAGCTGGATAATATTATTTTCAAAACTAATTCAACTGCACATGTAAAATAGTTACAAAATAGCCAATCCCGGATAAAAGTGTATGAACAATGTAATTATGCCTATTTTGTTTTTATTTTTGTACTATCAATTCCAAGTTTACTTTCCACAGCAGTCACTGAGACTCAGAGTGAGAGAAGGTATTATACTTCGTATCTTATCACCTATTTTCCTACGTTAATTCTAGGAGGAACCCCATTCCTAACTCTTTAAATATTTATTTTCCTTTGGGTCAGTGATCATGACTCCTTTCCGTACACATTTATCGGTTTAAATTGCGATCGTTTTTAATATAATACGACGTTTATTGACAGAACGAGCTAATACTCGACGTGTTGTTTTGATTCAGAATTCACGGAAGTTACTTCCGGAAGGGAGACAACTCGAAACGATAATATGGAAGACTCCATTTCGCCTGAAGGGGTGTTCTACGATGTGGACTATATTTATTTTAATTTAAATGATGTGCATGATTTAAAATTATGCAACAACAATAACCCTCAATAGCAGACATACATAGAAAAGATCCCATGAGTTATAAATTAATTAATTGAGTGGGGAATCCAGAGCAACCATTCAATCTAAAACCCCTTGAAGTCAAGAAAACTATACGCATGCGCATAATTTCCAAAACAAACCCTGTAGCAAGAACGTATATTAAACAACCTAGAAAAAAGATGGTTCTTTATTTCTTAATAGAAGTACAATCTCAAATATCAGTTTCATAACGGTAACATGTAAGAAAAACTCCACTTCAGTTCTTATATGACAGAAATATATAGATTTATCGGAATTCAGAGAACTCTCGCATTTTATCAAAACTGGGAATTCCCTCTGACGTGTTTCTAAATTTATAAATACACTAAATATAAATACTGCTTAATTCTGATTTTCCGTGTTGTTAAATACACGCATATAAGTCAAGGGAATTATCAAACATGAAGATTATGAAAAGAACATTATAGGAAAGTTGTTTAAGTTCAATCCCTTTGTTTGTTTTTACCTTTTAAAGCAAGACAATCATAAGAATCTGAGATGTTCCTTCATGTTTAGAATAAAACGATTGACGTGAGGGCAATGCTCTGAGCCACCAGTATAAGTCTACAGATTGCTTGAAAGCAATTGTATCCCAAAAACTAAGTCCTGTGACATGACTAGATACAGATGTACTCATATTTTTGAAAATTATTTCAAAAGATAAACATCAAATTCTGTTCTATTGTTTTAATTCATTTTGTTCCTTTAGTTAATCAACTGAAAATGTAAAAAGTTTTATTATTTTTTTGGACAAGTAACAATTCCATTCGGACAAGTAAGTTTTTGTATGTACTTGTCCTACTGGACAAGTTGAAAAAAAGTTATTGTAGAGGCCTGCATATATACTACTGTGGATTATTGCAATTTTACAAAATTTTCCTTTGTTCTTGCTGACTGATAATTTCCTTTCTCCTTGGAGTAGAGTGATAGGAAAAATTATTGCTAGAAACTAAGGGGCACATGGCTAGCTAATGAACTCAACTTGATTGTTTTTCTCACTTTCGCCAAGCCTGCTCAAGCGCAAAAATCAAATATGTCGAGATGATCAACAATAATCTATAATATTTCTTTTTCATTGATACCAGTTTTTGTTCATTGATATTTGAATTCATGATTTGACAGACTATATACATGATATAGAAGCCTAAAAAGAATGTGTACTACATTGTACATTATAATCGTTGTATATCTGTACCTATGAAATACAAACAAAAAATCGGGATAGACCAATAAAACTGCTGTGCTAGACTCCAATACAAACAATATTTTAACTTGAATTGTAAAAATTAAATGCTCCAATCTATTTCTGTTTTAAACTTAAGAATTTGTAAGATACATTAACAATGACTAAGGAGTAATAGTAATGTCTTCAGTGATGTTCAATGAGGAAATATTAGAAAATCCATAACATTATTAAAGGAGTACCCCCAGTAAGACCCCCCTTTGGCCCCAAAATATAGAAGTTTTACAAAATTGTTAAAATGTAAATTGTCAGCTATTTATTGAAGGTAGAATACTTCTGTTACATAAATATGTGCTGTTTTTGACTATACATTGCACATTGTATCAAGTACTAGCATTATTAAGCCATGCTAAATTATAGAAATCTTCACAATTTTAGTATTTGAGCCAATCTATAGAGGGTTTCCATCTCAAATGGAAGTCGCCACATTTGAGTTCAGTCTAAATATTTAAATGTATGCTGCATTTGATAATAATACATAACATATATAAAGCTTGAGAATGAACACAGATGAAGCCATTTTCATTTTTGACAAAAAAATATCTGAAAAGTGACATTATTTTATGGCATATTTGATAGATTTTCATATTTAAGCTTGGCTTGAGGCTTACATCCCAGCTCCTTTGTTTTAACAGGGGTGATCTGAGCAGATCACCCCAGTTTGAGTTTCTTTGTTATGCATGCTTTACTTTGTTCTGTAACATTTTTGGCGGGAATGTCAAATCCACTATAAAGTTTATAACTAATTATACAATTATACGGAAGAGACTTTCTATGAAAATTCACGTAGAAAAAAAAGACAGTGTATATGCAGGGATTCGAACTCAAGACCTTTAGCATATCAAGCCATGACACATACCACTACACCAGGATGACTGGATACGAACTCACAGTAATTTAACATACTTGAAGGAAGCATGATATTTTTATAAGTCGGGCGAGTTGGCAGACATTTATTCAGTGGGGTTTAAATCCTTTTCATTAATAAGTGAGTTGTCAGACTGATTGTTCAATTTAATTTTACACTTTTTCAAAAGTGGGGCGAGTCGGTAAACAAGAGTCGGGCGATTTTTTATAAAGTGGCGATAAGTGTGGGCCAAATGGCCACCGGGGCGAGTTGACATTGTTTGATATCTACTCATCATGTTCGGGGGTCATAAAGGGTATACATCATATAGTAATATATAAAGTATATTATAATGGTTGTGTGGCGTTTTAAACTAGATTTTATGAATTGTAAATGGTTTTTCGTCTAATGAAAAACAGCTTGGATGTAAAATAGTTATCCCAATCGGACTTGGTGTGTCAGTGTTAGATCACCCTCTGGCCTCCGGCTATTGGGGTGATCTTATACTGACACACCGCATGCTCGTGGAATAACTATTACATCTGCAATGACTAAATCAGTTCAAATTTTTCACAGCAACTAATTGAATCGACTCAAGAAGACACTGAAGTGTTTAAATAGTGTCCAAAATTGAGGTCAAACCTAAGGAACAGTCGTCATGAATTACAGTAGAACCTATTTACCTGATGACTGAGTACAATCAGTGGATTATTATCACAACCATTGATGATCTGGGCTCCTTTACCTACAGTCAAACCTAAGGAACAGTTGTCATGGATTACAGTAAAACCTATTTACCTGATGGCTTAGTACAATCAGTGGATTATTATCACAACCATTGATGATCTGGGCTCCTTTACCTACAGTCAAACCTAAGGAACAGTCGTCATGGATTCTACCTCCAATTCTGTCCTTAGCTTCTAAAATTGTTGTCTGAAATATAACCAAGTTTCATTAGTTCACTTGATCACACACTTTATCTGAAAATTTTCCTTAGACATATAGTAGTTTGACTAACACCAATTTTGATCATTGAGAAGCTTAATATTTCTTTTACAGTAGAAAGTAAATAAAACCTTCAACTGATTTTTATCCTCCTGTAGTGTTATGTACCACCTTTAGAAATATTTCATTCGTGTCTATGCTCTATGCACATTTAAACATAGGTAGGCATTATATTTGTTAATATTTTACACTAAGTGTTTATTTAAGCTGCTAAAATGTGTATCTTTTATTGGTATAAAAAAAAATGAAAATAACGAAAAATTTAAACAGTAAATTTCTCTAAAACATATTTTGTGCTAATTAGAATTTAGAAAACGGCTTTGTTTAAAAAGCATACTAAGGACGTCATATTAGAATACAATTCATGAAATAAGAAAGAGCTTTCACCTCTGAATATTGATATCATATAAAAAACCATTTATATTATCATAAAAGTACCTTTACACCAAAATGATTAAGCTGATGTGCCGCTGACAGGCCAGAAACTCCTGCTCCTATAATTAATACATGATTGTCCTGAAAAATATAATGGTACATTTAGACTAGTCTAAAAATTAAGTGTAATTTCAGAAATCCTTGTATTGTAGTTCCTGAGAAAAATGTGACAAAAATTTTCAACTTGGTTATCATGTGTAAGATAATAATAGTGTTCGGTAAACAAGAAGTTGTCAAGTGATGAATCTGAAAATGCATCACACGGTATAGGTGACTTATATCAAGTCTGAAACCAAATATCAGAAATCCTGGTAGTGCAGTTCCTGAGAAAAATGTGACGAAAAATTTTCAACTTGGCTATCAGGTGTAAAAATGATACAAGTGTTCGGTAAACAGGAAGCTGTCGAGTGATGAATTTGAAAACGCATCACACAGTATAGCTGACTTATATCAAGCCTGAAACCAAATTTCAGAAATCCTGGTAGTGTAGTTCCTAAGAAAAATGTGACGAAAATATTCATGGGACGGACGGACTGACTGACGGACTGACAGCAGGACAGACAGAGGTAAAACAGTATATCCCCCTTTTTTTCAAAGCAGGGGTATAATTAATGAATGTGGGTCATGGGTCTTTTTTCAGTATGTGTCTATTGTTACCATTTTCAAAAATTAAACTAAAAAATGATTCTTGGTTGTTGGGATGTTTTGAATGTCTCTTCCTTACCTCCCACATACATTTATAATGAATAAGTTAATCATTAGAAAACGTATATGTTTCAGATACCAACACTATGCATAAAACCAATGGCAGATCCAGGGCAGGTTGCTGGGGTTCCAACACACCTTTTTATTTTTTTGGACGATCAATGCATTTGAATGGGGACATATAGTTGGACCCTCCCCCTTTTTTTTCAATGGCTGGATTTGCCCCTAAAGACATGATTGTCAGAGGTTGTCATTTCTACTATTTTATGTTTTTTGTTGTTGTTTATAAAATTTATGGTTTTAATGGCAGATCTGTGCTTGTCTCTTTAATCATTATTTTTTTTAAACTTTTTGACAAGAACTCAATTATAAATCAACATATTGCATAGAATCTTTGTATTGCTGAAGACCAAATTTCAGACTCCTGGATGTCTTTTGTTATATTTTATCATTTGGTTTCAGTCTTTTTGTTGATTAGATGTTTGTAAAACATTTACATTTATTTGTTAATTCTAAAAAAAAATGACATGTTAACATCATTGCTGGAACTGTGACAGGATAGGTCTAGCAAAAATATATTTACATTAATTTGACATTCATTGCCCGACATATTTCTTGATCAATCCTTAAATAATCAACTTGCATTTTTGTCAATTACTGTAAAGCAACTTATTTTTGCATTTTGACCTCTCTATACCATTTTGCTGTGATTTAAAAAAGTGATTTTCTTATTTTTATTGCTGCAGTTTATTAGAAAAGATCCAAGTTTTACATAATAGCGACGATTTATATTCATGTTGTTTTTCTACTCACCAAAATAAATCTCTAATGAAAATAAGGGGTTTACAGTATTAAAAGATCCCTATAGAAATCAATACAAAAAGTCTGGTAATACTATGATATGGCTAAAACCATGTTGTTAGTTTTTTAACAAAAGATCAGACAAAAGTACAAATAAAATGCAAAATTATTTCTTCCATTTTCAAACCTGAGGTAGTACATCTTTGGGCATAAAGTCTATTTCCTTGGGTAACGACAACAGACCAAAGTTGATGAGGCCTCGTCTTGTCAGGTGCCACAATACGTTACTTAGGCTATTTATACACCAGATACGTGTCATCCCACGACAAATGATAAACGGTCCACATCTTTCATGAGATAACCATTTCTATAAGATACAATACATTTACATTTAAAGCATGTAAAGAAGAATCCTGATCTTCAAAAAGACTAAGAACATTTTGGGTAAGCAACAATTTCTGAAATAACAAAACTTACTTTTAAATGTAGACATTGTTAGATATGCAAGCAAACTATACCATATCGTAATTTTGTGAGTCACGATATGATCATTTATATTTATATAACCTGTAAGTAAAATTGAGAATGGAAATGGGGAGTATGTCAAAGAGACAACAACCCGACCAAAGAGCAGACAACAGGCAAAGGCAACCAATTGATCTTAAATTTCAATGACCTTTATTTGAGTATTGAAAATAAAGTTTTATGAAAGCTATAAAATAGCCTGATGTAAAGCGAGTTTCATGCAATTTCATTTTTTCTACATAAAAAAATGTTAAATTCAAGAACTGTTTTGCTCTAGTGTAGATGCTATCTTAAATTAAGAACAAGCCTAATTAACTGCTGTACTGCTTTACTTGAATTTCATTCATGTTTAAAAGGATATATGCAGTGATGCATCTTTATAAAGCAGAAATAAAATATGTAAGTATTTATTTATTAATTATGGACTTTTGACGAGGTCAATACGTTATAGATGGACCAGATTACATTGACCTGGGACAAAGTCTGAGTGTCAATATAATCTAACAGGTCCATATATAATGTATTGACTGAGTGAAAGTCCTTAGTTTATATATTAAGTATGTTAAAAATGTATTAAGACAATAGACTTCAATGATCTTTCTGTGTATTTAAGATTGTATTCAGCAAAATTTTGAACATAATATTGAGAACTTGTTTTTATGTAAACAAAAGCACAATATATTTCTAAAGAGCAAACATAAAATCAAATGGAACTCATTTTAGTCTATTTGCAAAATTTCTTTCCTACATAATTGTTATACATAAGGTATTGTTCAGTAATTTCCTGCCAGAACAACCTATTTCTGGATCTAAATTTCGAAAGATTTTTAATATCAACTGTCAATTGACATAAAATAGATACATGGCGCCACTATACTTAAAAATAGAAACAAGGCTTCAGATACATGAAATATCATGTATGAAGCATATTGTAATATCTAATGAAAACGCTTCACCATATGATTCACAATATAAATTGTCACCTTTGGATTCAAGTTCCACAAAGTCACACAAATATTTCTGATAGCTAAATAAAGTGTGGGAATTTTAGAAAACTCAGGAAACTCTGCTTGTTCTAATTCATCCATAGCTCCTGGCTGAAAACATCTGGCTGGTTCTGACTGGTCACTGGTTACAAAGGGAGATAAATAGGCTGGCATATCTGAAATTATACAAAAGTTATAAAGGGAGATAAATAGACTGGCATATCTGAAATTATACAAAAGTTACAAAGGGAGATAAATAGGCTGGCATATCTGAAATTATACAAAAGTTACAAAGGGAGATAAATAGGCTGGCATATCTGAAATTATACAAAAGTTACAAAGGGAGATAAATAGGCTGGCATATCTGAAATTACACAAAAGTTATAAAGGGAGATAAATAGGCTGGCATATCTGATATTATACAAAAGTTACAAAGGGAGATAAATAGGCTGGCATATCTGAAATTATACAAAAATTACAAAGGGAGATAAATAGGCTGGCATATCAGAAATTATACAAAAGTTACAAAGGGAGATAAATAGGCTGGCATATCTGAAATTATACAAAAGTTACAAAGGGAGATAAATAGGCTGGCATATCTGAAATTATACAAAAGTTACAAAGGGAGATAAATAGGCTGGCATATCTGAAATTATACAAAAGTTATAAAGGGAGATAAATAGACTGGCATATCTGAAATTATACAAAAGTTACAAAGGGAGATAAATAGGCTGGCATATCTAAAATTATACAAAAGTTACAAAGGGAGATAAATAGGCTGGCATATCAGAAATTATACAAAAGTTACAAAGGGAGATAAATAGGCTGGCATATCTGAAATTATACAAAAGTTACAAAGGGAGATAAATAGGCTGGCATATATGAAATTATACAAAAGTTACAAAGGGAGATAAATAGGCTGGCATATCTGGAATTATACAAAAGTTACAAAGGGAGATAAATAGGCTGACATATCTGAAATTATACAAAAGTTATAAAGGGAGATAAATAGGCTGGCATATCTGAAATTATACAAAAGTTATAAAGGGAGATAAATAGGCTGGCATATCTAAAATTATACAAAAGTTACAAAGGGAGATAAATAGGCTAGCATATCTGAAATTATACAAAAGTTATAAAGGGAGATAAATAGGCTGGCATATCTGAAATTATACAAAAGTTACAAAGGGAGATAAATAGGCTGGCATATCTGAAATTATACAAAAGTTATAAAAGGAGATAAATAGACTGGCATATCTGAAATTATACAAAAGTTACAAAGGGAGATAAATAGGCTGACATATCTGAAATTATACAAAAGTTACAAAGGGAGATAAATAGGCTAGCTTATCTGAAATTATACAAAAGTTAGAAAGGGAGATAAATAAGGTGGCATATCTGAATTTTAATTACAAAAGTTACAATGTTGAAACTAAATTTTTATGCAAGATTCAAATAGAATGTATCAATGCTTGAAGTTCAAAGATTGACATGTGTTTTCATTCTTGACAATTTAAAACTTTACAATTACAATGGATAACTGTCTATGATAAAAGAGATTTTTTTTTTTTTTTTTTTAATACTTATTGTTGACAAAAAAACTCAGTAGGTAGAGGTGAACAGCAAGTTAAAAGCTCAACAAGGTACAAATATTTGGCAGATTCTTTTAAAACTGAAGCAAAACCAGGAAATGAACTTTCAACGAAATTAGTTTTTCAGGGTTCATTTCCAAATGCATGCCAAATGTATATTGTACAATAGTATTTGGGATAACATCCAATCAAATTTAAATAGAATATATACAGGTTTAACTATCCCAATTTATATTGTTTGAAGATGTCAATCTTTTTTACAAAGCAGGAGTAAACATTTATACAAACAAAGCAAGCAAGTCAACCAAAGTTTTCGTTTTACTCTAAAAGCATTAGGAAATTAGCTCTAACAATCAACCAAAGGAGTAAGTTCGGTAAGGGCCATATTTGGCCCCAATTATAAAGTTCATAGTTACAAGACAATAAATGCTTTAAGTTGCCTTAAAGACATGTGAGAAAGTTAAACAGAACTGTTTTTGTCAAAGTTTAATTCTAACACGTTGATTTTTACATCCCAAAAAGGTCAAGATAAGGGATTTTTGTGAAATTTGACAAAATCAGCTGGATTTATACCAAATAAAGGACCAGGAAACATAGAGCGCAGGCGTCGACAAGCTTAATATTCAAATAAGACATGTGAAATGTCTTCACAAACATTATTTTAAAACATCTTTGTTGTCGACGTATGCGCTCTATGTTTCCTGTCCAATAATCTATGGAAATTTACCCAGTTTCATTGATTTTTTCGTGAAAAATCAATATGAGTACAACTTGTGACGTCATAATGAAACGCAGGAGCGTGAAATTTTCAATAAAATGGCTTATATCCTATCTAGTCAATGTATTAGCTATAATTTATCGTGATATTGGTAAATAAATCCGAATTTGAAATTTGCGCTAAAAAAGGGGGCCATTTTAGGACCTTATCGAACATACTCCTTTGGTACCCACAAGAATAAATGAATCAAAAATATTTTATTTATTATTAAACACTATTAAATGTAAACTGTTTACAGCTTTTGTTGACAATATAACTTGATTAGTGTTTAAGACCAAATAAAAAAATATTTGTGTTTCCCATGGTATCTTTGTAAAAAAATAGAGGAGGGATTTCTTTTGTACATTTTTTTTTACATTGAGTCTATGGGAAATAAATTCTGACTTACAAAGTTTTTATTGAAAAATGAAAAAACAAGAATGTGTCCATAGTAAATGGATGCCCCACTCGCACTATCATTTTCTATGTTCAGTGGACCGTGAAATTGGGTAAAAACTTTAATTTGGAATAAAAATTAGAAATATCATATCATAGGGAACATGTGTACTAAGTTTCAAGTTGATGTAACTTTAACTTCATCAAAAACTACCTTGACCAAAAACTTTAACCTGAATTTCGCACTATCATTTTCTATGTTCAGTGGACCATGAAATTGGGGTCAAAACTATAATTTGGCATTAAAATTAGAAAGATCATATCATGGGGAACATGTGTACTAAGTTAGAAGTTGATTGGACTTCAACTGCATCAAAAACTACCTTGACCAAAAACTTTAACCTGAAGCGGGGCACACAGATAGACGAACGAACAAACAGATAAACGCACAGGCTAGAAAACATAATGCCCATAAATGGGGCATAAAAATAATAGAGGGTATGTAGGGAAATAGGAAACACAAATATTTTTTTATTTGGCCTAACCTGGAGCTTTCGATTGGCTGAAGACTTCCATGTCAGTGGCAGACATCCCTACACAATCAGGGAAGTAAGATGAAAGGAACGGGAAAGCTGGGGAGTTCTTCAAGTATGGTGGTGCTATCAACTGTGTAATCCAATTATAATCCTTGGTGTACTCTACTCTCTAAAAAAACAAATCGAATGTTAGCAAGATCAACCTTATAATATATAGTGTCCTAAGTCAGGAATCTGATGTACAGTAGTTGTCGTTTGTTTATGTAATTTATACGTGTTTCTCGTTTCTCGTTTTTTTATATAGATTAGACCGTTGGTTTTCCCTTTTGATTGTTTTGACACTAGTAATTTTGGGGCCCTTTATAGCTTGTTGTTCGGTGTGAGTCAAGACTCTGTGTTGAAGGCCGTACATTGACCTATAATGGTTTACTTTTTTTTGGATTGAGAATTGTCTCATTGGCACTCACACCACATCTTCCTATATCTATTTACTCTACTCTCTAACAAAAACAAATAGAAAGTTAGCCAGATCAACCTAACAAAAACAAATAGAAAGAATTATCTAGTTAAAAAAATCTAATATTTTTATCTAGAAACAAAAAAAATATTTTTTATCTAGAAACAAAAAATTATATTGTTTATCTAAAACTGTGACATGTGTTCTCTTCATCATGTTCATAGCTTTACTTACTAGTGTACTGTGTTTTTGGTGACATGTGTTCCCTTCATAGCTTAAAATTTACTTACATAATCCTCTGGACTGTCACAGGCATTTGTCTGGCTGGATTTCTGTAGGAAAAAAAATAAATAAGAAAAGAAAACTTTACATTCTTGTTCAATGAATGTAATTTGTTTTATTGATTATCAATCATGGTACATGGTCATTATAATCAATTTGTATTTTAATGATTAACTTAAACATGTTAAAGATACTTCATTTTTTATTAAACATATTCAAAATAAATGGTACTCTTTTTTTCAATTATGTAACTGTAGAAACTATTGTCAAAGAGCATTTTAGAGCTTTATGTATGTATACAGTTAATTTTGCTTTTTTGGAGGCAACATTTAAGATGTTTAACTGTGTCATTTTCTGTAAGGGCCTGTCAGAAGCTTGTATTTTAACAGTTCTCATTTTTTGCTGATTATAATTTTTTTTATTATTTCGTACATAAATCATGCCAATAGTTTTTTTGGTTGTTTTTGTCATTTTTTTCAGGGCCTCTTATACCTCACTATACGGTATTGGGTTTCTTCATTGTTGAAGGCAGTACACTGAACTGTATAAGATTCTACATCATGTGTTCTGGGGTGGAGAGTTAGCAATCATACCACATCTTATTTTTACAAAGGCAGTCGTTGATAATACTTAAATAGTTTATCTATATACTTGATATGTAATTAATATTTACTAGTATAAAAAAAATGTACATTATTAACTTTAATAAGGCCACACTTAAATATATTTTGGTTTGCACTAACCCTACCCAAAGGTAGACATATTAGGTAGGTAGTGAGACATTTTCTTTTTCTCTCCAGTAAAGAGAAATTGAACGTGTCAAATGTTTATTAGTTTTCATGCCTATCTGATTAAAAAAACATTTTCACATCAGGATAATAAACATGATAAAGGATTTTGAGTAGACAGATATTTTCGCAGTTAGGTAGGGTAAGGGAAAGCTAAAAATTCTTTTTTTTAGGGCCTAATGTACCGTAATTCCACTGGTAGACATTCCACAAACATATTTTTTAAGGAAGTCAGGTGATATGTTAGAATCTTTAGACATCTGTCGCCATTTCTGACACTGTGTACACTGAGCCCAGTATGGTAACATCGTGTCCATCATGAAAGCCTTTATATTAGGGTCTGTTGTCCCGTAAGTACTCCATTTTCTTTTCCATAGAGCAAACACAGCATACCCATCTTTGTGGCTGAAATGATAAAATGTGGAATTAACAAAAAAAATCTGAAAACACATGAAAACAAGGAACTGCCATGAGATTTTTATTCTATAATTTTGGTTGTAGTTGATCTGCAAATGATATTTTAAAATATTATCAACAAGAATGTGTCCCCAGTACACAGATGCCCCACTATCATTTTCTATGTTCAGTGGACTGTGTTTGGCATTAAAATTAGAAAGATCATATCTTGTGGAACATGTGTACTAAGTTTGAAGTTGATTGGACTTCAACTTCATCAATAACTACCTTGACCATAAACTTTAACCTGAAGTAAACAACCAGATTAATGGACGAAAGACAGACCCACAGATCAGAAAACATAATGCCCCTCTACTATTGTAGGTGGGGCATAAACACATTTTTTCCCAAATTTTCATTTTGAGGTGGAGATAATCGACCAGTAAGGGATTTCAACAACATGGACAATTGAGTTTAGAGACAATTAATGCTTCATTTAAGGTAATATGGGGTCTTTTGTCATCTTGGATTGTAAACTGGTAAATAACCTAAAACCTATTTTTTATATTAATATTTAACAAGCAAAGTTTATTTTTGCTTGATTTTTAATTGTTTTAAATTGGCTTTTTAATGGGAGGTAACTCTGAAATAGTGTATGTTTTATATAAGATACCTTCTGTAGTGGTGATCAAAGCATTCATTACAGTAATGTTCTGACTGCGACATGTGATACCATCGTGACGTGTAACCATTCCCAACACATCTGAAAACAAAAATATATTGTAATGTTTATTGTTGTTTGAAGAATTTGGCGTTTAAATATATCAGATTTTCTTAGTTTCATTTTAATTTCAAACTATTTTTTGGACTAAGGTCAATTATAAAGTTATTCTTTTTTCTCCAGAATGTCCTGTCAGTAGTTTAAGAAAATAATACATGAAGAAAAACATTGCATGTGTTTGTGAAAGTTAAACGCACAAAAAAGAGAAAAAAATATTAAACTTTTTCTTGCCCGTAGACCCTTTAAAATATTCATGTGTAAGCATAGTAAAGGGGAAGCAACTTTCTATTTCCAATGGTATTAAGGGTTATAAAATGTCTAGCTATCTGTTAACTGCATAGAGCTCTAGTTAGTGTGTAATTTCTTTAAATCTCTTCTGAAAGACAAAATTAAGAACAATAAACATACCTTTCTGAAGATGAAGCAAAACATATTGGTGCTTTAGCTGGACATCCTGTACGCTCGCACTTCCTTACTTGTTTAGCTGATGAACTGTCAGCATCGCCTGGAGCTGTAGACTTTCTCTTGGAAGGCCTCCTAAACAAAGAGCACCATTTAAATATTTTGGCTTAAATTGACTTACTGATTAAGGGTTTTTCATTTGTTTCTGTTCAATATATGTAACAATTTTTTAACATTAACAGCTGTTAAATACAATGTAAATAGGTAGGCAACTAGAACCACACATATATTTCTATTTGGCCTTACCATTGTAAACTATTAAATATTGTGTATTGTTTTAAATAGATACCTTGAGGAATCAGAAGCCATAATCTGTTGTCAATTTAATAGCATTTCTGTCTGTTACTCTGTAATAAAACATATAAAAAGAGTTAGTCAATTATGAATTCACTTATAATGCTTATTGCAGTACTTATGATAAAGCAGCATACAAATACAAATGTAAGGACATGAAGGAGGAAGTTTGCAACATGTGTTAACTTGTAAGATGTATTTAGTGTGATAAATTTCTTTTTCACTATTTCTTAAAACCCAATTAACAGTCAGGGGACTTACTGAAATAAGTGATTTTTAAATCACCTATTTGAGTAGCAAATTCGAGTATTGTCACAAATTAGGATTAAGTAGTTTTTTCTAAATTTTAAACACATAGGTTTAAATAATATCTTTTAATTAGTAAAATTTAAAAAAATGAACTTTTTGCTTCTTTTAAGTAGCAAGGTTTATGCCTTTGATGCTATCATTTAGCTGAAAATACTATTTTAGTTGAAAAAATGCTATAATAATGGCTTTACATAATGAACTGATACTTTCTTAAAAGATTTTTCCAAGCAGTGGGAGTATTTTTCCTGTGAAGTTCAAGGTTTCATCTTTCAGATTATGTAATAAAATTCTACTGTTCGCAATAAAAATTTCACTGTTCGGGGGTGTTGAAATTAGTGGGAGTTATTAAAAGAATGATACTTAAAGAAGTGATTTTCGGGAAGGAAATTGAGGTCTGATACTTAAACAAGTGATTTTTATGTCATTATCCTAGATTCAGTACAAGGTCATCACCTGAAATGACCTGGTCATCCCAGACAACACAGATGTTGGTTCTGATAAGTTTAGAATCATAATTAGTCCCTGGATCATTAGTATTCTATATTTAAAGCTACAATAAAACTTAATCACTTCTTCTAGTGATTAATTTGTACTACTTAAATAGGTGATTATTAAAGAAAGACAACTCTAACTTCCAACCTTTATGGAAATAATGATACTTGAATCAGTGATTTAGAAAATCACTTATTTAAGTAAGTCCCCTGACTGATTAAAGAACTTGCAACTGTTTTCCTCTACAAATGGTGTAATTCACACTTCAGTTTACTGTTTCTGAGATTAAGGAAAATTCCATATAACAAATAGAAATACAGTCAAACCTGCCTAAGAGACCACCTGGCCTGTATTAAGCAAAAAACTGTGTTAAAAGACCACCAATTTTAGATCCCTCTGTAGCACAGGTGGATTAAAAGGGATGGGGGGTGGTCATATAGGGAATCCCTGAGGCGTGACTGGAGGGGGCCCCCTCTTAGGCAGTCAGTGGGCCCCCACTTATGAAAATTTCTGAGTTCACCATTCTGTAGTATATTTCATATCAATCATCATTTGTAAATTGAACCTGTATTAAAAGACCACCTGTCTTAAGAGACCGCTTTTTTGCTCTCCATAAAGTGGTCTCTTAAAACAAGTTTGACAGTATACATATCAATATTAAGTGTTTAAGTAACTTTTGAGTTGAGCTTAAATGTTTTTTTTTTCCATAATTTAAAGTTAAATTGTTGTTTCTCTTTTTTGAAGTTGGGGTTATTAGTCTAATGGTGCAGTGTAAGGTAATTTAAAAGAAGTACCAATAAAGATGTGCATATTGGTTTAATTTAGAATAAACAATAGAAAATAGAAATTCATTTGCTGAGTAACCAAATGTCATAGTAACATTGATATCTATTCGTGGCATCAACTTTCATAGTATTGTACAGTGAAACCTGGGTAAACCGAACCCTGATAAAACCGAATTTCAGTTTAAACCGAACAATTTTCAAAGTCCCATAAAATTTCCCTATCAATTAATGTTAATCTAACCTGTAAAAACCAAACCCTGTCAACACCGAATTCGGAACGCTTTTTGAAGGCTCGTTAGTAAATTTGTATCTAAAAATTACCTGTCAAAATCGATCAATACCAATCAAAACAATAAAATATTATTAATTATTTGCATGATTTAATTAAACAAACACAGGATGGCACAGTATCCCCGAAGGTAATTGAGGTTTAATGAACTTGTGAGTTGTTATTACAAACTAATAAGCATGTCTGTGTCCATGTATAAAGTGATTTTTTTGTAAAGAAACGTTAAACTGGTCAGCTACCCCCATCGCCGATAATGACATTACAATAAAGGAACTTTCCCTCAGATCAATTAAATGCACCTTACTCAAATAATTAGGGCCACAAAATCGAAACTGCCATCCTGTAGCTAAACTGTTTAATTAAATAATAGTTTTAAAGCCTTTCACCGGATTAAGAAGTCGTGCAACACAACAAGGTCAATGGATTTCGATTGCTGGAATCCCTTTAGAGGCCCTATATATTTGATTCGAATGCTCCCGAAGACTTCCGTTAGCTATTAAGCAACGATAAAGTCCGAGAATAAACTGGACCCCTGCTGTTGTTTCACTGTTATCGTGTGCCGAGGTATCAATCAGCGGGTGACCAGTTTAGTCCGAGAACTCGTGTGCACAATGACATTCCTGATTCAACTACGGAATCGTCGTATGTATATGACAGTGACTGTGAATCTGAATTTGTCAGTGAATTAACAGATGAGAAAATAATTATAAAAAGCAAAATAGCTCCACGTCGGACATCTCCCAATGACGAGCGTGGTTGACGGAGTGGCGTTTGATTTATAAACAAAAATGTAGCAAAACGTCTATCTTCTTTTATTTTTACATTTACATCTAAATCAACACAAAAATAAACTGTCGTCTGTTGTGTCACCTATTATTCCTGCCAAAATTATTTTGGTGTTGACTTCCGTCTACCTCTACAATCCGAACACCTGTGAAAACCGAACAAAACGCATGGGTGTTCGGTTTGGACAGGTTTCACTGTACATAGATTAGAGCATTATTGAAGGTTACGGTGAAGGAACAGTTCCCTGTACGTGTATAATTACTTTAATGATACTAGTGCTAAAGTTTTTTATTGAGCTTGGATAGCATCATTAGCTTGTTATTGGATGAGACAACTGCTGTTTTGTTTTTCATCTTGCCTCTAGGTGGTGGGTACACCAGGCAGTGTTGATATCCTTTGTTTCAGTATCTTTAACAATTGAGGTGGAATTATACTGGTTAGTCATGTTTATGCAGAGATTATGTTCACAGTAAATTATTCCTGCTGTAAATCATTTTTAAGTTATCAAATAAACTTCTAATGTAATATTATTTGATAATCAATGTATAATAGTCACAAATATGTGCTAATGTTAAAATTTCAAGTGTTATTCAGTTATTACACGTGTTATTTGGACAATAACAGTGTTATTTGGTCATTTGTGTCACCCGTTATAATACATCTTATCGCTATTTGTCCGCCATTACTGGATATCACATGGGTTCCCGTAAAATCTTGACGTTATAAAACAAAATATCTGACGCCACAATGAAAAAGTGATTGTTGTATGCGTTAAAAGTTCAAGGGGCCGGGTCAGCCGGGATTAGCGATAAGGTGTATTTCAAGACCTGTCCAGTGGTGGAAAAAATAAAGAAGCCGAATGCATACCTGCCAACTTTCACGATTTAGGCGTGTACTACACGATTTTGACCCTTTGTCTCGATTGCACGATCGTGATCGTGAAAAAAGCTATAAAACACGATTTTGTGAAAATTTACACGAAAAATTTCATTGTTCCCGATTTTGAACTGTGTTCAAGGGAGAAAATCGTGTTAGCCAATCAAATTCAGTGTTTCTTGTGATCAAATTAATGAGCCAATCAAAAATGTTTTCTCTCAAGATTATTCTAACATGCTAGATTTTGAACTTGTGTTGTAGAATTTTAAAATCTTGAACATGGGTGATTTTTCACCTTCAATGAGGTTCTTACACAGATTAAGAATAAACGCATGGCTGATTGACAAAATTCAATGATGCAGTACTACCATAAAGACAATAAATAGTAGTTTATTCACTAATTTATTGACATTACACTTGCTTTAACATGTGTTATTTATCTATTCAATTACATTACCAAATCATTAAAGTACAATGTACTATTCTTTACTTTTCACAAGGACCAAACAAACAGGTAAATGGGGGACTGTCCCTAAGACAAGGGTCATTCATTTGTCATTTGACTATAATAAAAAATAAATTAGATTTTTTTTTTTACTTGAAAATGGGAAAATTCATTATATTTGGAAAAACTTTTCTAAATGAGGATTAGGATTCCAATTTTTTTTAGGTCTCAGAACATTTCAAAATTATTGTACATGTGTTGACCATATAATACCAGATAGATCATAAGATGTATACATTTGTAGTTCTTTGGGAAAATTTCTTCAGATAGTATGAATATGTGCTCATTTGTTAAAAAGTGGGTTTTAATGGCCTTACATTGAGGGGTTACCCCTAGCATGTCACCCCTAGGTGTTATTCCCAACTTTATAACAGAGATGCAACTAATCGTCGGACCCGTCGGACCTAAGGGGCAGAATTTATGCAGAATTTATGCAGGTCTGGCAAAACTCGTAGCTGTGCAGGACCTGATGGCCGGCAATATTTAAGTCTGCTTGGGTCCGCCAAAACTGAAATCCCCGTCGGCCCCGGCAGAGTATTTTGTTTATAAAATTGCGATCATCTTTAATAAAAGTAAATGTCCTGTTCCCCCGCATTTTCTAACTCCGGGAACCAGTATTTCCGCCCAGTAATAGTCTTTCGTACCTTGTCCATCTCGCCCTGAACAATTCTCCGTATTTCCGTCATGTTTTTTGTTTTAGAAATTCGCTCTCTAGGAAGGAGGTCTATTAAGCATAGTTGATAAGTTCAGGAAATATGTCATGGCCGATAAAATTTGTAAGTGGGTCGAAACCCCGTAAAAGACCAAACCAGTCACCTATTCAAGTTGATAAAGCTGTAAAGCGGTCTTTGTACGAAAAGGAGAAACGACCTGAAAGGTCATTCAACCCAAAATGGCAAGAGGGGAGATCATGGTTACTTTATAACAACAATGTGATGACTTTCATTTGATTTTTGAGTGAAAATATGGGTCTGGCAGAAATTTGATGGGTCTGGCAAAACTTGGTACCCTGTAGGCCCCATTGTCTAACAGGGAAAAAAAACTGTTTGCATCTCTGTTATAAAGGTCCTTCTTTGTGCATAATTTTGAATTGGAAAAGCCAACAATCATTTAATATCTTTACACATGAAAATAAATCCTGGTCTTATAGCTACATGTTCATCTTTTCTATTGATATAATAACTAGAATCATGCAAATATTTCCTAAGAAAAAGGCTTGTAAGCTCATCATACAAATATGACACCTTTTCTAGACCACAAAACAGCACGCGCAAAATATGTCGCAAAGAAGTTAACCTTTGAAATTGTTGTCGCGCACTAAAACCCCCATGGGCACTGGTATCGGGATTGTTCGCCCTGATTGCATGTTCGCCCTAGGTTCGTTCGCACTGAGTTTGTTCGCCCTGATAGTCCGTTCGCCCTGGGTTCGTTCGCCCTATATTCATTTATGATATGTATATGTTACATAGAATATTTGCCAAATTTATATTAATTAAATAAAATTCTTGGCTGCATTGTTACACTTTATTTTATAATTACTTTTAATTAATGTTGATTGAATTTTGATTGCTGATTAGGTGTCATTTGAAACCTTTGATATCACCAAGGATTCGATAGTATCTTACTATACAAATCCTTGATATAACTGATTGTTATAGAAATTGTCTTTGATGGATTAATAATGAGAATAACATTTTTCTCAAATAAAATAGTCAGCTTGGATCCATGGTAAAATTCAGTTTGAAATATAAAAAATAAAAAAAAAGGATGGGTTAAAACACTGATGACAAGTGATCAATGTAGCAGCAAGACAACAACTTAGTCTTCAGTTATTTTACATTTAAAAATACAATGTAGTGCTGAAATTCCGAGAAACTTATTTCCTAATAGCAGTACCACAGAAAACATCATAAATAAATATTCGGTGAATGTAAACTTCAACATATTCAATTACATACAAATAATTTAGTCTTCAGTTGTTTTACATTTAAAAATACAATGTAGTGCTGAAATTCACAGAAACTTATATTTCCTAGTAATGTAATTACATACAGATACAAACTTAGTCCTCAATACCTTGAAGTCACAATATTTTGTAGTCCTGAAATGTACTGAAACTTATAACCTAGTATAGCAGCTACCTTTAGACAAGTTAACCATAGCCAGAAATTAGTAGTGGTTTTGCTAATTAATATTCATAATATGTAAATGAGAATTGTACCACGTGATAGTACTTTGAACTGGACTGGCTTGATAGGCTTGATATCATTAAAATCTTTAAAACACGGATATTATAAGTTTCCCGTCACAGAGTCTTTATTTACAATCACTTTGATATTTCCGTAAAGTTGTCATGCGGTCAAAATCAAAACAATGAACGCGAATTTAGTGAATTTTTCGTGCCTTCGTGAGTTTATTCTTCTTGAAATAGTGACATTTTAATTTTATGTGGGAACCTAGAGTTCAACGACTACACATACAAGGTTTGGACTTGCTTATTCTTTGGAAATTAAAGTTTCATATTTCACCCCGGCAACCTGTTTTTGTAATGACCTTGTAAGCCAATTTTCAACACGAAGTTTGCAAATTTGACGTTTCAGCCATTTTAGCCTGTATTTTACACTGCAATGTTAAAGCCTCTCGCTTCGATTTTTAAAATAGCTCAGGAACCTGTATTTTTGCAACAACAGTCATTATGTTTCGTTTAAATGGTGTATATTGTTGTGTATATTCATTTTCTGCCCCGGCAACCTGTCTATCACTTAAATTAAAATTAAAACAGACATTTTTTCAAAATTCCCTATCATTTTAATGTTATTTCCGTGACCCGTATCCGATTTCTTTAGTATAATATTCAAATAAACAAAGTGGCGTTGATTTCTGGATATGCATGATACATCGTAAATATTCAGCGAAATTGTAGACTGACTTCAACACATTCAATTATATACACACAACGCAACACTATATATACTAAAAAATAAAATCAGGGCGAACGGACTCTGGGCGAACAGGTATTAGGGCGAACAGAAACTAGGGCGAACCAGAATCAGGGCGGACGGACCCGGATTCATGGGCACTTTCAAAAGTTGGCAGGTATGAGAATGCTAAAAAATTAATGCTGAAATATTTCTAAATATAATTTAAAACAAAACAAATATGACAGACATGAACCAATGACAACCGCTGAACTCCAGGCTCCTGAATATTGGGATAGACACACATGTTTATAATATGTCCATTTGTTATGGATGTGAAACTTACAAAATAATTTGAGACAAGCCTGTCTCTTGCTCGGTCAAAATAATTTGAAAGTAAATTTCCTACACCTTACACATGAACTCAATTTAAGTATAAAGATGTATATTTATATCAGTGGAAGGAGAAAGACAACGCTAACTCATTTTTTTAACATGATTTTTGCTCTGTTTACATTTTTCACGCTGTCCATTGCCTCATTTTCGCGGGGAATATTTACTTCCGGTTCATTTTAAAAACTAATAATTAGAACAAATCGGTTACAGATTTGACTATCCGTGATCAACTACGATGGTTTCTTCTTTTCTTCTTTTGTCTTTTGTTACAGAAAACCATCAACGTACTGATGTTTACTTTCCGGCGCATGCCTGGTAAATGTTTTTAAAATAAATGTATGTGAATTTTTTTTGTCAAAACATAAATTAACAAAATATTTCTTGTTCAAAGTTGTTTTTGGTCATATATTTTCGTATTTTCAATTTTTACAATTTTTCTTAGTTTTTAATTTATACAATTTTCTATTTCGTTTTAAATATATACTTTTTTTTGTGAATATTTTTTGTCAAAACTTAAATTAACAAAATATTTCTTGTTCAAAGTTGTTTTTGGTCATATATTTCGTATTTTCAATTTTTCTTAGTTTTTAATTTAAACAATTTTCTAAGCGATGGAATGGCTATATTTTCCGCGAGTTCCATTTTTGTTGAACATTATAAGCCTTGTTCGTAGTCGGGTAGTCTTGTAAGGTTTGCCATTTCATGGTGTCTAGCATCTCAGACACACTGCTGGTGTTGTGATGTCTATTGCACACGTACCTTGTTGCCCGTCTCTGTACTTGTTCTAGTGATTTTATATTTTCGTTGTAAATGGGTCCCATACAGTACAAAAGTATTCTAACTTTGGTCTTATAAGTGTTTGGTACGCTGTTTCTTTAATTGTTTGCGATTGGAATAAGGTTTCTAAGCTTCTGATGAAACAAGGATTTATTTGCTTTTGCAGCGGTTTGTTGGATGTGGGTGTTCCATTTTAGGTTTTCTGAGATTGTGATAAGTATTTTGCATCATGTTTTACAGATTCTAAGATGTGTCCATACATGCTATAATAAAAGTGGATGGAATTTCTTTTTGTTGTTATATTCATAATGTTACACTTGTCTGGATGGAAAGTCTGGAAAGACATAAGCCAATCTTTTCCCCATTGTATGACAGCTTCAATGTCTTCTTGAAGCTTGAGGCAGTCGTTTTGAGTTTTAATTTGTCGGTAGATTATACTGCCATCTGCAAAGAGTCTGATTTTGCAATGTTGGATGAATCTGGGAGGTCATTTATGTAAATTAAGAATAGTATTGGTCCTAGAACTGTACCCTGTGGGACTCCTGATGAGACTGGTATTTTTGAAGATGACATGTTTTCCAAAAGTACTGTTTGCGTTCTGTTTAAAAGAAAGGATACTACCCAGTAAATGATTTGAGCTGATATGCCAAAGAATTCCATTTTGTATATTAATCTTTTGTGTGGTACCTTGTCGAAAGCTTTAGCAAAATCCATGATTATAAGATCTGTTCGTATGTTCTTGTCGTTGTTTTGGAATAGTTCATGTATCAGTGAGATGACTTGGGATTCACATGATCGTTTTGCCCTAAATCCACGTTGTAATTCATATAGAGTGTTGTTTGTTTCTAAGTGACTCATCATGCTGCTTGCAAAGATATGTTCGAGTAGTTTGCAAAAGAGGACGAAAGATACCAAAGGGACAGTCAAACTCATAAATCTAAAATAAACTGACAACGCCATGGCTAAAAATGAAAAAGACAAACAGACAAACAATAGTACACATGACACAACATAGAAAACTAAAGAATAAACAACACGAACCCCATGCAAGCTATGCATGTTAAAGATATATGCCTATAGTTGACTGGGTTGTGTTTATCCCTTTTTTTGATTACAGGTGTGACATTTGCATGGTTCCAGTCAGATGTAGTGATCTTGTAAATATTAAAGTGAGGATATCTGTACATGTTTCGATGTTTTGTTTTAGTACTTTGCCTGCGATGGTGTCAGGACCAGTTGCTTTATTCGGGTTTAGGTTTTTGATTAGTTTGTAAACACGGATGTCAAGTTGGTTCAATATTCAACGTTCAACATTCAACATTCAATTTTTTTTAATTTTTTTTTCTTGTATCCATTTTCAACATTAAACATTCGATTTCAATATTCAACATTCAACATTCAAACAATTTTTTTTTTTCTTGTATCCATTTTTAATATTCAACATTAGATTTCAATATTCAACATTCAATTTCAACATTCAACATTCGATTCAAATATTCAACATTCAACATTCAATTTTTTTTGGCCTCCATTTTAACATTCAAAATTCGTTTTCAACATTCGATTTCAACTTTCAACATTCGTTTTTGTTGAATGTTGAAAAAGAATGTTGAAAGTTGAAAATCGAATGTTGAAAACGAATGTTGAAAGTTGAAAACGAATATTGAATATTGAAAACGAATGTTGAATGTTGAAAACGAATGTTGAATGTTGAAATCGAATGTTGAATGTTGAAAATGGATACAAAAAAGAACCCCCCCCTCCCCCCCCAAAAAAAAACCAATTTGAATGTTGAATGTTGAATATTGAATCAACTTGACATCCGTTTTGTAAACACCATCCCTAGATATTCTAATGGGTTCCATTATAGGGTGTTTACTAGGACCTTTGTCTGGAATGTTAGTGTTTGCTTCAGATATAAAAGCAGACTGAAATTGTTTGTTAAGTGTAATTGCTTTCTCAGATGGACTTGAGTGCAATGTACCTTCACCTCGCAGAGGAGCTATGCCGGTGTTTTCGTTTTTCTGGCTTTTAATGTAGGTGTACAGTTTTGACAATAATTCTTTTTTGGTTAATTGTTCAACATCGAGTAACTGTTAATAAATATATACAGCTGCTTACATCCATGGCTTTTTGTATCTAGTGAAATTGTTATCCCGTTAAAACTACGTATGTTTATTTCTGTATAATTACATTGCATGTATGTTACATTATGAAACGTTATTTTGATTGGCTAACAGCAATCTCGCGTCCTTCTCAAATTTATCATTCATTACACCATGAAATGTAACATTTATTATGACACGAGGTCTCTAAATAAGGTGCACAGGTAAATTAAAGAAAACTTGATAGAAATCGAGTTCTCATGATTCTAGCTAATAATGTAATTATAAGTATTGAATGCTTCTTTTTGTAATTGCATAGGGTTGTAAAAGCGTTGACCGTGCGCACATTTTTAGAATGAAGCAGTATCGACTTACACTAAATGATCGACTTAGAATGTACATGTTTTTTACGTTAATTTTACAGAGCTATTATAATTAACATATTTTTAATATACTGTCACACCTTGATTTGAATTTAATTGATAAAAAAAAGGACGATTGATCAAATGTTATTTTTCAAAATAAATTGAAATTTGACATCATATACTTAAAAACGAATATGAAATTATAACTTTACATTTTATAACTAATCTTTTAGAATGTTCTTTGTCATATATTGGTATCTGTTTCGTATAATTTTTGGATTAATTAAAAATTCTTTTAAGAATAAAAAAGAAGGCGGTTCTCTCCTAAACGTAACTTGCCGTTAGTATCTATCCGCTAATTTAAGATACTAATATTTTGTTTTGGAAATGGGGAAAATAATGAGAAAAATCACTAGTTGCATCCCTTCCTTTTTAAAAGTGGGTAAAATGAACATAAGAATATACTGTACCAATAGATATAGATATCAAAGAGGGAAGATATAAACCAAAGGGATAGTCAAACTCATGGACTAAAAGTAAACTGACATAAATAAGGCCGTTAGTTTTCTCGTTTGAATTGTTTTACATTGTCATTTCGGGGCCTTATTTGCTGACTAAGCGGTAAAGGCTTGCTCATTTAATGAAGGCCGTACGGTGACCTATAGTTGTTAATTTCTGTGTCATTTTGTTCTCTTGTGCAGAGTTGTCTCATTGGCAATCATACCACATCTTCATTTTTTTATTGACAACGCCATGTCTAAAATAAAAAGACAAACAAACAAATAATAGTACAGAAGACAAAACGTAGAAACTAAAGACTAAGCAACACGAACGCCACCAAAAACTGGGGGTGATCTCAGGTGCTTCGGAAGGGTAAGCAGATCTTGCTCCATATGGTGCACCCGTTGTGTTGCTTATGTTATTACAAATCCAGTAAATAGTTCTGCTACTTGCAATCCAGCTCAAAGACACTTGTCTTTTGACACAGGTAAGTATATGTATTTTCTTAGAGACCCAGGTGACTTTTAATCAATCTTGGTTTTGTAGACACTTCTATAAAAGAGACGCGAAAGATACCAGAAGGACATTTAAACTCATAGATAGAAAATGAATTGACAACGCCATGACTAAAAAAGAAAAAAGACAGACTAACAAGAGTTCACAAGACTCAACATAGACCGCTAAAGACTAAACATAGACCGCTAAAGACTAAACATAGACCGCTAAAGATTAAACATAGACCGCTAAAGACTAAACATAGACCGCTAAAGACTCAACATAGACCGCTAAAGACTAAACATAGACCGCTAAAGACTGGGCATAGACCGCTAAAGACTAAACATAGACCGCTAAAGACTAAACATAGACCGCTAAAGAATAAACATAGACCGCTAAAGACTCAACATAGACCGCTAAAGACGCAACATAGACCGCTAAAGACTCAACATAGACCGCTAAAGACTAAACATAGACCGCTAAAGACTAAACATAGACCGCTAAAGACTAAACATAGACCGCTAAAGACTAAACATAGACCGCTAAAGACTAAACATAGACCGCTAAAGACTCAACATAGACCGCTAAAGACTAAACATAGACCGCTAAAGACTAAACATAGACCGCTAAAGACTAAGCAACACGAATCCCACCAACATAGACCGCTAAAGACTCAACATAGACCGCTAAAGACTCAACATAGACCGCTAAAGACTAAACATAGACCGCTAAAGACTCAACATAGACCGCTAAAGACTCAACATAGACCGCTAAAGACTCAACATAGACCGCTAAAGACTAAACATAGACCGCTAAAGACTAAACATAGACCGCTAAAGACTCAACATAGACCGCTAAAGACTCAACATAGACCGCTAAAGATTAAACATAGACCGCTAAAGACTAAACATATACCGCTAAAGACTCAACATAGACCGCTCAACATAGACCGCTAAAGACTAAACATAGACCGCTAAAGACTCAACATAGACCGCTAAAGACTCAACATAGACCGCTAAAGACTCAACATAGACCGCTAAAGACTCAACATAGACCGATAAAGACTCAACATAGACCGCTAAAGACTCAACATAGACCGCTAAAGATTAAACATAGACCGCTAAAGACTAAACATAGACCGCTAAAGACTCAACATAGACCGCTAAAGACTAAACATAGACCGCTAAAGACTAAACATAGACCGCTAAAGACTAAACATAGACCGCTAAAGACTCAACATAGACCGCTAAAGACTCAACATAGACCGCTAAAGACTCAACATAGACCGCTAAAGACTAAACATAGACCGCTAAAGACTCAACATAGACCGCTAAAGACTCAACATAGACCGCTAAAGACTAAACATAGACCGCTAAAGACTCAACATAGACTGCTAAAGACTCAACATAGACCGCTAAAGACTAAACATAGACCGCTAAAGACTCAACATAGACGCTAGACTCAACTGACGCTAAAGACTAAAATAGACCGCTAAAGAAAAACATAGACCGCTAAAGATAACATAGACCGCTAAAGACTAACATAGACCGCTAAAGACTAAACATAGACCGCTAAAGACTAACATAGACCGCTAAAGATCAACATAGACCGCTAAAGACTAAACATAGACCGCTAAAGACTCAACATAGACGCTAAAGACTAAACATAGACCGCTAAAGACTAAACATAGACCGCTAAAGACTAAACATAGACCGCTAAAGACTAAACATAGACCGCTAAAGACTACAACATAGACCGCTAAAGACTCAACATAGACCGCTAAAGACTAACATAGACCGCTAAAGACTAACATAGACCGCTAAAGATAAACATAGACCGCTAAAGACTCAACATAGACCGCTAAAGACTCAACATAGACCGCTAAAGACTAAACATAGACCGCTAAAGACTAAACATAGACCGCTAAAGACTCAACATAGACCGCTAAAGACTAAACATAGACCGCTAAGACGAAGACTAAACATAGACCGCTAAAGACTATATAAAACATAGACCGCTAAAGACTCAACATAGACCGCTAAAGACTAACATAGACCGCTAACATGACCGTAAAGACAATAGACCGACTAATAGACCGTCAAAACTAAATAGACCGCTAAAGACTCAACATAGACGCTAAGACTAAACATAGACCGCTAAAGACTAAACATAGACGTACTAACCGCTAAAGACTAAACATAGACCGCTAAAGACTAAACATAGACCGCTAAAGACTAACATAGACCGCTAAAGACTAACATAGACCGCTAAAGACTAAACATAGACCGCTAAAGACTCAACATAGACCGCTAAAAGACTAAACATAGACCGCTAAAGACTAAACATAGACCGCTAAAGACTAACATAGACCGCTAAAGACTAAACATAGACCGCTAAAGACTAAACATAGACCGCTAAAGACTAAACATAGACCGCTAAAGACTCAACATAGACCGCTAAAGACTCAACATAGACCGCTAAAGACTCAAACATAGACCGCTAAAGACTAAACATAGACCGCTAAAGACTAAACATAGACCGCTAAAGACTCAACATAGACCGCTAAAAGACTAAAACACATAGACCGCTAAAGACTAACATAGACCGCTAAAGACTAACATAGACCGCGCTAAAAGACATAAACATAGACCGCTAAAGACTAAACATAGACCGCTAAAGACTCAACATAGACCGCTAAAGACTCAAACATAGACCGTAAGACTAAAATAGACCTAAGAAACATAGACCGCTAAAGACTCAACATAGACCGCTAAAGACTCAACATAGACCGCTAAAGACTAAACATAGACCGCTAAAGACTAAACATAGACCGCTAAAGACTAAACATAGACCGCTAAAGACTCAAACATAGACCGCTAAAGACTCAACATAGACCGCTAAAGACTAAACATAGACCGCTAAAGACTCAACATAGACGCTAAAGACTACAACTAGACCGCTAAAGACTAAACATAGACCGCTAAAGACTAAACATAGACCGCTAAAGACTCAACATAGACCGCTAAAGACTCAACATAGACCGCTAAAGACTAAACATAGACCGCTAACATAGACGCTAAAGATAACATAGACCGCTAAAGACTAAACATAGACCGCTAAAGACTCAACATAGACCGCTAAAGACTAAACATAGACCGCTAAAGACTAAACATAGACCGCTAAAGACTACAAACATAGACCGCTAAAGACTAAACATAGACCGCTAAGACTCAAACATAGACCGCTAAAGACTAAACATAGACCGCTAAAGACTAAACATAGACCGCTAAAGACTAACATAGACCGCTAAAGACTCAACATAGACCGCTAAAGACTAAACATAGACCGCTGATACAGACCTAAAGACTAGACATGCCTAAGACTAAACATAGACCCTAAAGACTAAACATAGACCGCTAAAGACTAACATAGACCGCTAAAGACTAAACATAGACCGCTAAAGACTAAACATAGACCGCTAAAGACTCAACATAGACCGCTAAAGACTCAACATAGACCGCTAAAGACTCAACATAGACCGCTAAAGACTAAACATAGACCGCTAAAGACTAAACATAGACCAGCTAAAAGCTAATCAACATAGACCGCTAAAGACTAAACATAGACCGCTAAAGACTAAACATAGACCGCTAAAGACTAACATAGACCGCTAAAGACTAACATAGACCGCTAAAGACTCAACATAGACCGCTAAAGACTAACATAGACCGCTAAATAAATGACCTAAACATAGACCGCTAAAGACTAAACATAGACCGCTAAAGACTCCGCTAAAGACTAAACATAGACCGCTAAAGACTAAACATAGACCGCTAAAGACTAAACATAGACCGCTAAAGACTCAACATAGACCGCTAAGACTAAACATAGACCGCTAAAGACTCAACATAGACCGCTAAAGACTCAACATAGACCGCTAAAGACTAACATAGACCGCTAAGACAACATAGACCGCTAAAGACTAAAATAACGCTACTAAACATAGACCGCTAAAGACTAACATAGACCGCTAAAGACTAACATAGACCGCTAAAGACTCAACATAGACCTAAAGACTAACATAGACGCAAACTCAAATAGACCGCTAAAGACTAAACATGACCGCTAAAGACAACATAGACGCTAAAGACTAACATGACCTAGACTACATGACTAAAGACTCAACTAGAGTGCTCAAATGACTCTAAATAGACCGCTAAGACTCAACATAGACCGCTAAAGATAACATAGACCGCTAAAGATAACATGACGCTCCGCTAAAGACTAACATTAGACGCTAAAGACTAACATTGACCGTAAAATAAACATAGACGCTAAAGACTACATAGACGTAAGACTCAACATAGACCCTGAAAGACTCACATAGACGTAAAGACTAACATAGCGCTAAAGATTAAATAGTGATCACATAGACCTAAAGACTTAAACATGACCGTAAAGACTAAAATAGACGCTAAAGACTATAACATAGACGCTAAAGACTAAATGACGTAAGACTACATGTTAAAATCAACATAGACGTAAGACTAACATAGAGTGACTACTGACGTAAATACGGAGCCGAAAGGACTGATATTCATAGACCGATAAAGACTAAACACTAGGACGCTTAAAAACTAAAATACCGCTATAAGACTAAACATGACCGCTAAAGACTCACACATAGACGCATTTAATGATCAACATGACGTAAAGACTCATACATAGACGCTAAAGATAAAAATTAGACCGCTAAAGACTCAACATAGGACCGCTAAAGCTAAAATAAGGACCGTAAAGACTAAACATAGAGCATCAACATATAGCGAGACTAGAATAGTCTAGACTCAACATAGCCGTAAGATTCAATAGACGTCGGACTCAAACATAGCCGCTAAAGACTAACATAGACCGCTAAAAGACTCAACTAGGCCCGTTTAAAGAATCAACATAGACGTAAAGTATACCAAATAGACTTCCGTAAAGACTAACATAGACCGTTAAACTAACATAACCGTAAAGACTAACTTAAGACCGCTAAGATCACATAGACCGCTATAAGACTAAATAGACGTAAAGACTAAATAGCGCTAAACTAACTTAGACGCGAAGATACATAGACTCGCAGATTTCACCATAGATCATTAAGTCAACGACGACCCGACCCTTTTTTTAAAATCTACTAGATCCGCATAATGTTATTTGTTCTTTGTTTATGATCTGTCTTTAAAGACATGAAACAACCACTTAAAATTGTATATGATGGTCCTACAAAAATGTCGAAAATGCGTAAATTTCATTTTTTTCTAGCTTCTCTCATGCGATATATAGCGGTACCTTTTTGGTCACTATTTATGTGTTGCGTTTAAACATAACTTGTAACACTTTATAGTGACTGAACAGGTAAAACAAATACTTCTCAAGAAACAGAAAAAAGAAAACTACTTGGAACGGCACCAGGCTATGTATTGGTATTGTATGAATAAAAATATGGATTGGAACACCATAGACGATGTGTTAGTTGTACTTCATATATCAATTATAGATAACGCATTTTTTTTTTTATTTTGGCTTTTTCATGCATTTTTTGTACACATTTTTACAACACAAAAGGCTAAACTAACTTTGTGAAAGTTATAATCAATGTTAAGTGTTTCATTCGCCAAAAATCTCGTGCTTTTCTGCGATTAAAATCACGCGCAATTTTGTGAATGAAAGGGGAAAGTAGATCCTTACGCGTTGCATTCGCGCATGTCATTTGCGTACTAACCCAATAATGTTTACTGACATTATCATCGAGTACACATCAAAGGAAAAATGTACAAATTACCGATAAATAGTTATAATGTATATTGATATCTATAGTCTCTCATAATTCTTTATAGAATGGCACTTGTATTTTAATTTATAAATTTATTGTTTTATTCAATGTATATATTATGATGATTGTATTATATGTATTACAAGTGGTGAGACTCTAATAAAATATTGAATCTGAATCTGAATCTGCAAAAAATATATATAAAGATATTAACACAATAAATGAAATAAACAGCTTTTCTGTGATATAATTACACAATCTGTATGTTTAAAATGAATTTATACTGTTGATTGGTCGTTAATAATTGCGAAGCATTCCATAATAATTTTTCCCCATATTTTTCGCAATAGTCTGCATCATTTACGACTGCATGTACTTAATGTAAACACATTTATTAATAGAGCTCAAGTGTAAATTATATACACAAGATATCAGTGGTTTAAATATTAATACAATTGAATAATTAACATGACACAGAAACAAGCTGCTTACATATATCTATCTTTTTCCTACATGTGCTTACTACAATGTAGATGATCTTTAACTTACTCATTCAAAGTTGCAACTTATAAAGTGGAGATAGAATAATTGATTGCTCCTTTTTTTTTTTTTTTTTTTTTTTTTAAGTATTATAGGATTGTTAGAAGCCGATAAGGGCCATTCAAAAAAAATAAGCATGTCGTAATTTCGACATAACATGTCGTTATAACGACATCGCTATGTCGTTATTTCGACATAACATGTCGTAATAACGACATCACTATGTCGTTTTAACGACATTACTATATATATATATATTAAAGAATATGTATTATCATTGCCAAGAGACTAAATGACACAGAAATTAACAACTATATGTTAGCATAATGCCCCCAATAATTAGAAAAGCCCCCGCATAGTCAGCTATAAAAGAGGGACGAAAGATACCAGAGGGAGAGGCCCCGAAATGCTGTGTGGCAGACAGTGTTAACATTAATTAATTATTAGCTCCCTTGGTAAAACTCCAAATTTCATATTTAAAGTATTTCATTGTTGATTAATTTACATGATGCTTAATAAGTATATATTTGTTAATTGCATAGCTTTTGCTATTTGAATTCATTTGTTAAAGATATTTATTCATATTGTAAAGTTTAATATTTGTATCGTTGCAAAATCTTTGGTCACCTTCTTTGGTTTCCTTCTGTGAGAAACTTATATAATTTATAGATCCTATAAAAGGGTGCTATAAACAGTTTCGTATAAAAAAAAAAACTAGGGGTTATTCCCCAACTAAAAATATACATAGAGGGACGTCCTTTTTATCAACATAATGGGTGAAAAAGTATCTAGTTTTTTGTATTTGGTTGTAAAGATATGTTAATTAACTTCAATTAAAACAGGTTGAAAGATTAAAACAATTTAAAAAATTAGATTAAATATTCATGTTTTGAGGGGAGACAACACTGTAAACAGTCTGTTTTTTTGGCAGTGAAAATTCAAAACTTATTTGCAGCCACTGTAGCTCTTTTCGGAGCAGGCGAACGTACCCTGAAGCATGAATTTTTTGAAAGACCAGGTAAAAATCTATGAAATTCATACAACTTTGATTATGAAAAATGTGCAGGTATCATGTCTTCAGGGGTGTGCACATGACCTGATTTCAGGTTTTTTAAGCTTAAATTAGGCAATGTTTTTCCCAGTTTCTCTGGATAAAACTTTTTTATACTATTAAAAGTACACTTTTTTTTTATTCCATTATAAACTAGAGAACATTCTGATTCCAGTGATATCTAGTTTTATACAGGTATCTTTATTAATCAGTCCACCACTAAGGGTCACTTATACATGGTCCCTCAAAATATGACGTCATAGAAAAAAACTGTTGATTGCACCCTAAGGAGATACCGACCGTGAAAGGGATGCAGAGTTAGTCTGATAAACTTTCTACTTGTGTGAACTAATATGTGTGGAATTATATGAGGACTGACATACATCCTACCTATAAACCAGCGCCAACTACATGCCTTCGTGTAATAAGGGTGAATTGAAATATTGATTTCTCTCTTTCTACTTACAAACGTTGGACACGATGTTTCTACAACCTCTAGGATTTAAAACAGAATCTTCAAAATTTCATCAGCAAAACAAAATAAAAATGTTAGAAAACACGAACCAATATTAAATCAAATTCAATATATGTTTCAAATTATGTTTTTACAGCTCTTGATCATATACTAAGTAATATCTAGTATATTTAATGATTATATTAGCAAAGCTATGTGAAAAAAAACACGGATGTCCAACGTTACATTTATGAAAAACTGTTTTAAATCTTATGTATAGTGATCCTATTTTTTATTCTCTGATCTTCTTGATACTTGGCAGGAACAACAACAGGTGTCGGTTCTTTGTGGCGTTAAAGGCGTTATTTTTGCCAAATTTTATTTGACTCGGTGGCTTTATATTAAGCGGGAATAAGAAAAATGTTCAACGACGTTTTTCGTTATCTCAACGACTGAAAGTGAATTTTGTAAGTAGCAGAAAATGAATAAAAATAGTAAGACAATAATAATATCTAACAAAAGTACAAATATTTGCCTCATTGTTCGTGAGTTCAAATATTGCTGATTCAATAAAATCTTCTCTACACAGTCGTTTTTCAAACGGTAGCCATTTTGTCCAAGTTGATATTTCATTTTCCAAAGCAGTTAACGCGTATTGTTTATAATTAATCAAAACAAAAGTTAGATACACGAAGAGTAAAAAATGACAAGATTCTTTTCTTATTAACTACATGTTTGGGTCTTAAAGGAATAAAATGCTTCCACACATTACAAAACAGTAGCCAATTTGTCCAAACGTCGAAAGTTCGAAAGACGCTAATTTCCGTTACATGTGCTAAAGTTTCAATTAAATGTTCATGATAATTAAAACAAATCGTGTTGTGAAATTTGGAAAAACAGGTTGATGATTGCTGCCGAAAAAAAAAAAGAATAGCGCATGTTGCTATAGACTCCACCCGGGGACATAGGTTCGACACGGGTTAAATTTTGCAATTTTTATTAATCGTTTATAGCTATTAACGATTTATTTAAAAGAATGGTGAAATGGGGGAAAACATCTCATTACATGAACTTCGTCCAACTTTTGCAAAGACAAATTTTAGACACCAAGACAATCCTCTAAATTTAAAATTCGAATTGAAATTTATATTGTGGAAGTACTCCATAGATCATTTAAAGTCGTCATTTCAGTAAGGTGCAATCACCAATATTAAAAGACTTATACCAGTTCACGGAGTGTTTTACTTCGCGGTTTGTCCTGCTATTCATGTTATAACTGTCGTGATGAAATTAATTTCTGTACTAGCGAAGCCGGAACTTTTCGTCAATATAAACTTGTGCATGAAATGGAGGTTCTAGTAATTGAAAGACAAATCCCAAACAGCGACGAAAACCGTTTCATCGAATTTTAAAAACCCGGGATTATTTAAGCCGTTTTCGCGGACGATCCAGGAGTAGATTACTATATTTTAAAATGTATATCAGAAATTAAACACTATAGATGACTTGCGGAAATAATTCTCAAGCCAAGGTTCAAGTAATTGAAGGGGTGTATTTCGACAACTTATGTACCAGGGAAAATACAATTCTATTCAAATTTAACCAAGGGTAAAAATGTTCGATTTACTTGCAGAGTGATAGGTATATTTGTATTGGAGTTGAGTTAAGATTTAGAAATTTTACAATGACAGATGATATGCACCTTGAAAGTTAAACATCATATGATAAAAGTTTCGTACATCTAAAAAAAAAATATCTTTTTTACGGAAAACTGTACCACATCTGCCTATATCTACTTCTGTCCCATCTTTCTTTCCCACATTACTTGCGACAGTAATGCATTTTTAGTTGAAATAACTTAAAGGGTAAACATTATTAAATAGATTTCCACAACTTGAGGTAATTTATGATTAAATGACATCACAAAACGAACAGAACCAGAATCAGAAATTTTAAAAATTTTGTAATATAATAAATAAATCAACCAACTTATAAAAAAAACGAATAAAACTTGCAAAAATTAATCAAAAACCCTCTTCGACGCCGCTTTTTAAGTGTAACGTCGTGTTTTAGGAACATCGTGCCCATCGTTTGACAGTAAATACACAGCAATCCATACGTCCATTCACCCCCACGAATTGTGCGGTTCAAAGGTGTTAAGCTTTGCTTGCCTTGATAGGACTTTAGGTCAGTCGGCTTAGTTCCCAGTCAGTTTCTTATTACGTTCATTCAGGATCTATAAAATATATAAGTTTCTCACAGAAGGTAACCAAAGAAGGTGACCAAAGATTTTGCGACGATACAAATATTAAACTTTACAATATAAATAAATATCTTTAATCAATGAATTCAAATAGCAAAAGCTATGCAATTAACAGATATATACTTATTCAGCTTCATGTAAATAATGAAACAATGAAATACATTAAATATGAAATTTGGAGTTTTACCAAGGGAGCTAATAATTAATTAATAACACTGTCTGCCACACAGCATTTCGGGGGCTCTCCCTCTGGTATCTTTCGTCCCTCTTTTATAGCTGATTATGCGGGGGCTTTTCTAGTTATTGGGGGCATTATGATATGACCTATAGTTGTTAATTTCTGTGTCATTTAGTGTCTTGGCAATCATAATACATATTCTTTAATATATATAGTGATGTCGTTATTACGACATAGCTATGTCGTTATTACGACAAGTTATGTCGAAATTACGACAAAGCGATGTCGTTATAACGACATATTATGTCGAAATTACGACATAGCGATGTCGTTATAACGACATGTTATGTCGAAATTACGACATAGCGATGTCGTTATAACGACATATTATGTCGAAATTACGACATAGCGATGTCGTTATAACGACATGTTATGTCGAAGTTACGACATGCTATGTCGTAATTACGACATAATTTTTTTTTTTGAATGGCCCTTATCGGCTTCCGTAATACGAGATTGTAAAGGCGTTGATCGTGATCACAGTTTCAGTTAAAAATTAAAGCAAATTCCAAAACTTAGAGTTTTTTTTATTTATGTACATGTTGTATTCTAAACACATATTTGACTATTTGAAACAATGAAAAGCTTAAATTAACATATATTCTGCTTTCAAAGTTTGATAAATTTAGACATATAAAAATATATACAAATATACGGATTTTCTGGCAAACTTATTCTTCTCATCAATTAAAGCTTTTCCTCGTATTTCACAAGGCAAATTTACTCTCTTAAGTGTGAGTGTTCTTTTGTCATTTTATCTTTATAAGGGCCATCGTTTGCGACATAACATGTTAGAGGAATACTATTGGAATTTCCTCGTCTTCTATCATTACAACTCTCCTGTATTCCTTTTTTTAAGAGAAAGTTTAAACAGAATTTCTATTTCTATTAGAGTTTATATCATTATAGTTCAATGTGTGTACTTGATGATTTTTATACCATAGAACGTTAATGGAAACTGTGAACTTATTATTATATCCCCCCTTTTTATGACAGACAAAAATACAATTATAGATCATTCGAAGTTTTTTCTTTTTTTATATTCCTGTAATGTTACTCGTGGGGGGTTGACGAAAAAGAAAACAATTTACAACAGAGTAAAATGTAGCATCGCATGCATAAAATTTGAAACAGTATTTCGTTATTGGATTATTTTTTTCTTGAGGAAATGCTGTAATGGAGTTGTATAGATTAGACCGTTGTTTCCCCGTTTGAACGGTTACACACTAGTAATGTTTGGGACCCTTTAGCTGTTCGGTGTGAAACAAGGCTCCGTGTTGAACGCCATACATTGAACTATAATGGTTTACTTTTTTTTAAATTGTTATTTGGATTGAGAGTTGTCTCATTGGCACTCATACCACATCTTCCTATATATATTGTAACTTATTTTGATCGTTTCGCGAAAACAAACTAAATACATTTAAAACTTTAAAAAATACAAATATTGAAAGACAAAAATACACATTGTACATTAAAAAAAAACCAAATAATTCATAGATCTGTCCACAATTGTTCTGAAAATTATCCAATGTCCCCACTGCCTTCGTCGTTATGGTCTATCAGCGGCTGATCTGCCATTAAAAATTGTTGGTTACGCATTCTATACAAAGGTCTACCGATTTTCTGCTTAAAATGTAATATGCCATGCTTGATGTACTTTGGTTGACCAAATTTGTGATTTTTAGCAGTGATACCTTTTGTCTTCTGTTTTACTAAATATGTTTGTGGTTTCTCTTCCGTTCTTATTATTTCATTCTTCTGTTTTCTGGAGGACGTTATTTTTCTATGGAAATTTTGTTTGTTTTCAAGTTTTTTAATTTGATTAGATTTAACAGTAACTTCTTTGTTTTCACTTTCCTGTGCATGGTGTTCGTCGAAAATGTTATTTGATTCCTCTTCATAAGTTTCAAAGCATTCAGCATCTTTTTTACAATCTGGGCCACAAATCAGCCAACCATAATCACAACATTTACACACGGCGTCATGATAGTAGCAGACGGACGATGCCCACGTGCAGCAGCCATCATAGTTTCCACAGCAACCCCAATCAGAACCATATAAGAACCAACCATCTTTATTGTTACATTTCAAATTCCTGAAAGACAAGATTGAAATATCCATGTGTGTTAATGTCATCCTAAATGCAATGCATGGAGCACTCATATTTGCTATAAATATCAATCTTTACTGTTTGGACCAGATGTGGTAATAACCCTTTGGCGTGGCTCGGTTGTTATACATTTATCCATTGTGTTATTGTGCTATGGTAATTTTGTGTATTCTATTCTTTCATTTTTTACTAATATATACTTTTTATAGAGTGTCTATACGCATTTTTTGTTGTTGAAATTTTTGTTTTGTTTTCATTGTGGTACGATAATAACTCAATGTTGTTGACTGCTGTCCATCAAATATTGACAATTGTACATATTATGCTTGTTTGTTTTGCTCACACTTTATTGTCAATATAATAGAATTCTTAGCGACTGTCGTACAAGTGTGAGGTTTATTTAGCTATAAACCCAGATTTAATCCCCATTTTCTACATATGGAAATGCCTGTACCAGATCAGGAATATGACGGTTGTTAATTCAATTCATTTGATGCGATTGAGCTTTCGAAATCGCCATTTGATACAGAATTTTCCGTTTTTAATTTTCTGCGGAGTTCTGTAATTTTATTAATTTTGTTTCTTTTGCACACAGCTCTCTTTGTCAAGTCAGCAAGTTGATGTACATCACATTTAACTGAGCTGATAGATTGCTTTGCTGCATGCTTAGTTTGACATTGTTTAAATACCTATATGAATAATAATTAAGATTGCATTTGCTTTAGTTGTTATTCACCACTTAATTTTCAAATAAACTCATTATAGGTACCAAGATTACAATTTTATATTTACGCTCGTTTCGTCTACAAAAGACTAATCAGTGACGCTTGAATAAAACAATGTTAAAAAGGCCAAATAAAGTACGAAGTTGAAGAGCATTGAGGACCACAAATTCATAAAAGTTGTGCCAAATACAGCTAAGGTAGAAAAGCCTTAGTATTTCAAAAATTCAAAAGTTTTGTTAACAGTTAATTTATAATTATGAACATATCAATAATAACTCAAATCATCCGGAAATATCTGACTTCTTAGCTGGTGATACCATCGGGGAATTAAAATTCCACCAGCAGTGGCATATTGACCCAATGGTTGTAAAGAAATAAACTCATCATAGATTCAAATTTTATATTACGCCAGACGCATGTTTCGTCTACAAAAGACTCATCAGTGACGCTCGAATAAAAAAATATTTAAAAGGCCAAATAGAGTACAAAGAGGATTGAGGACAAAAAAAAATCCTAAACATTTTGCCAAATACAGCTAAAGTAATCTATTCCTGGGGTAGAAAAGCCTTAGTTTTTCAAAAAATCAAAGTTTAGTTTACAGTTTATTTATAATTATGAACACATCAATGATAACTCAAGTCAACACAGAAGTGCTGACTACTGGGCTGGTGATACCCTTGGGGAAATAAATCTCCATCAGCAGTGGCATCGACCCAGTGGTTGCAAATAAACTTATCATAGATACCAGGATTACAATTTTATATTTAGGCCAAACTTCATCATAGATACCAGGATTACAATTTTATATTTAGGCCAGACTTCATCATAGATACCAGGATTAAAATTTTATACTTACGCCAAACGCGCATTTCGTCTACAAAAGACTCATCAGTGACACTCGAATAAAAAAAGGCCAAAAAAGTACGAAGTTTAAGAGCAGAGAGGACCAAAAATTTCTAAAAGTCCTAAGCATGCTATCTATGTCATTTAGTTTCCGATGGAGAGTTGTCTCACAAGCACTAACATCATATTTTCTTATTTTTATACTAGTTATATTTGGTGGTAACTATTTTATTGGCCCTCACACTAGCCGCTTCACGCTTTTCTAATTATGATAACCAATTGTTCTGTTATTGTAATTTATAGTGAGATTATCGTCTTCTTCATGACAGTAGGTGTTGGATTTCTAGCCAGATATTATTTATATTGCGTTTTTAGTCCCCTAAGCCGAGTTCCATCCTGCGTCACTGATTTATCTTTTGTTTAAGAAAGGTGCTTCTATCGTAAAACATTTCAATCATGGTATATATAATGAGTTTATTTATCTCCAATTCATAGATAATAACACAATGTTGACTGCTGTACCCCTATTTTTTGACATTTTCACCAATTATGTCTGTTTTTGTTTGTTTACACATCGTTGTCAATATTATTGAATTTTATCAGAATGTCATAAAAGTGAGAGGCTTATTTAGCTAAAAAACCAGGTTTAGTTCCCAATTTTCTACATATGGAAACGCTTATCAGGAATATGACTTGTTTTCAATTTTCAGTTTTATTTCAAGATCTGGATTTTTTGCTAATTTGTTTTTGCACATAGCTCTTTTTCTTGGCCTGTTTTTATAATCAAGCCTTAGTTACACAGTGAGATGAGGTGAGAATTTTGCTCCTTTTTCAAAGACGAATGGAATAAATGAATGAATGAATCGAACTAGTAGATGTGATGTAGCAACAGTAGTATACCGCTGTTCAAACTCATAAATCCATGGACAAAAAACAAAATCGGGGTAACAAACTAAAACTGACGGAAACGCATAAATATAAGAGGAGAACAACGACACAACACTACAATGTAACTAACACACACAGAAACGGACCAAGCATCAGACAAAATCCCACGATTAGCTTGTGGGTGTCGTTTTTTGCGTAGTGAATTTGTGTTGTCAACTTTGTTAAAGATATATACTTACTGACATGTGTGAACGCTACATGCTCTTTTGAAAGCTCTTTGTCTTACAGATCTTTTGTGCCGAATCTTTCTTGTACCTTTTAATATTGAACAAATTATCAAGATTAAATGAGCCTCAAGAAAATATTAATTCAAAAATAGATATATAGGAACATACGCAGGCAAGACCCCTTTACATATAATTTTTTGAATCAGATACAACTTTGTGAAAATAAAAGCATTAAAAGGCAGCAAATGGGTATTCAGACTATGTGAGTTTATTATTCAATTATCATGTATCATATATTAAAGACGGACGAAAGATACAAGAGGGACAGTCAAACTTTTCAGTTGAAAATAAACTGACAACGCCATTGTTAAAAAAAACCAAACCAAACAGACAGATAGACAGACATATAATAGTACACAAGACACAACATAGAAAATTAAAGACTAAGCAACACGAGCCCCATAAAAACTAGTGATGATCTCCATGTTCCATAAGATACACATCGCTATCAATATAATAGAATTGTATGCTACTGTCATACAAGCGAGAGGTTAAGCTAGCTATAAAACCAGGTATGATCCACCATTTTCTACATAAGAAAATGTCTGTACCAAGTCAGGAATATGACAGTTGTTATCCATTCGTTTCATGTGCTTGAGCTTTTTGCCATTTGATTAGGGACTTTCCTTTTGAATTTTTCTCGGAGTTCAATATTTTTATTTTTTTTTTACCTTATACAAAAATGCAGGGGTTCTGTATCCTTGCTTATTAATGAGTAAAACATTGATAAAACAAGCAGATTTGTTACTGGAGAGAATTTAAAAAGTGTCTTAAGCATTTTGCATTATCATATATATCGATCTGAAGTGATGTCGACAGTTTCTGGTATAACATGTATTCTTATACACTGTTATATCAGATTCTTTAAATTATGAAGTTACGTCAAAAAAAGTAAAATCAGAAAATTACTGAACTTTGAGGAAAATTCGAAACGGAAAGTCCCTAATGAAATTGCAAAATCAAAATCAACAGTTTGTTATATCAGACTCATTGCTTGGTAATGACGTCAGTAGTTTATAACATCTGATGCATTGATCGTACGTAAACCAAGTATAACGATGACATATTTTATTGTAATTGTCTTCTTACCCATTAATAAATTGGTATCTTCACATTCTACGAGATACTGGAACCAAAGTAGAAACAGCGTCTGCAATGTGGAAAATGGGATATAATCAATACAGGATTTGATTTTATCTTCAATATTTCGACCGTCAGCATCCCGATTTTCACTGTTAAATGGTAAATGTGTGAACAACAGTCATTAATGGATATGTATATATTTCTTTTTTCTCATTCTAATAATTGTTTACATGTTCTCGTTCGTAAGGTCGTTGTCCTTTTGTTTCAATTATTCCGCCAAAGCATGCAATTAGGAGTTTACATACTGCAGTATGCATACATGTATACATGTATATCTTCGACTTATTTGTGCTTATTATGTTTACAAAGAAGTACATAAACACTCGAATATAAGAATTGGAGAGGTAATTTGAAATACCAACGTGCCTTTAGTATTTAAAAGGAATGATCATTTCGAATAACCCTTCACGGAATAACTAGCTGATGGATAACGAAGTAAGTTTCATTCTTTTTCTAAATTCAGTGCTATAATTGTAATATAAAATTGTATTCTATTTTGTAAATATACAATCATTAAATATTTGTGATGAATTCTAAGGTATATATATAGGACTCTAAAGTGCGATGATCTCGCTAAAGTGCGATGGTCTACGCTAAAGTACGATGGTGTCTCACGTTTAAGTGCGATGGTTGTTTGTCTACTAGAGTACGATGGTATAGCACGCTAAAGTGCGATGGTGTCTCACGTTTAAGTGCGATGGTTGTTTGTCTGCTAGAGTACGATGGTATAGCACGCTAAAGTGCGATGGAACAATAGGGTAATGTTTAAGAGCAAACACATTAAAGTACATCGATGTTAAAAAGAAGTCTTTTTGCCAAAGTTAGTATGCTAATGTATAACGTATGATGTTATAGGCTTTATGATTTACAGGTATGCATAATTGTATTTAGTTTTAGAAATTTGACCACACAATAAAGGTAAATAATGTAGGTGTCACAAAATACTATGTTTCCTGTTAATGACTTTTTAACAATAAGGGCGTATTGGATAATTGGTGTAGCTTGCCGTTCACATAGTCTATCAAAAATGTGAATACTGCCCTAACAGTCGTCATTTTGAATTGCAAATACAAAATTCGATCATTGTCGGAATAATTATAAACATTTATTTGTACAAAAATTAATTCAAGTGCGAGAAACGGCGGTTTTTGTCGAGCTTTACCCTTTTTCAAAGCGAGTACAAATACATGCTAAATAATTTCCTACAATGCACAAAATGATGTTTTGATCCACAGTTAATAATTTTACGCTTGAAAAATGTACTCTTACTAAACCGACGTTACTTTCAATAAAAGCGACAATATTTTAACGAGGACCGCAAAGTAAACTGCACCACAAACAATGATTTTAATGTATTCGTTCGATTCCAATAACAACAAAATACAGGATATTCATGCGAATACTAATTTGTGTCTAAATATTAAAACGATCGACTACAGGATACAGGTTACGGGGAGGGTTTGGATCCCGCTTACATGTTTAACCCCGCCACATTATTTATGTATGTGGCTGTCCCCAGTCAGAAGCCTGTAATTCAGTGGTTGTCGTTTGTTTATGTGCTACATATTTTTTTTTCGTTCATTTTATTTACATAAATAAGACCGTTAGTTTTCTCGTTTGAACTGTTTTACATTGTCTTATCGGGGCCTTTTATTTCTGACTATGCGGTAAGGGCTTTGCTCATTGTTGAAGGTCGTACGGTGACCCATAGTTGTTAATGTCTATCTCATTTTGGTCTTTAGTGGATAGTTGTCTCATTGGCAATCATACCACATCTTCTTTTTAATAAGTCCTTTTTCAAGCATGAAACAAACACGTTCGCTTCAGACGACAAATCATGGTTAGGTTTTAATTAATTCAGTCATTGGAATTTGGTTTATTTAAAAGTTTTTAATCAATTTTAATTAATCTTACGGAGCGTTCATTTTTAGTTTGTATAAATGAATGTTAATTAACGTCATATCCAACTACGTTTCTTACGTCTATATACTTTCGCGGACCGTTGGACCGTATGGAGGCATCGCACTTAAGCGTATACCATCGAACTTGAGATAGACCATTATTCTATAGCGTTCCCGTCGCACTTTAGTGTCCTACATATATATATATATATGTTTCTTTTATTGTTACATGTATATAATGTATGTGTAAGTAATTACATAATTGTGTAGCAATAACATGAATAATCTATATTAAAAGGAGAGCAATTATTGTTGTGTAAAATTGTATGTTATTTTGTTTATGTACAGTTTATAATTGTTTTTACATAGATTTTCAATATTATAAGGTATACAATCATTGTGAATTTGGGTTAAATCGTCATCTTGTTTTTACTTACAAATGATTGAAACGTGTGAAACTTTAATTTTTTTACGCTTTTGATGAAGTGCAATGTAACTTTATATACAACACCACACACATGATTGTATCAGGAAACAATGGCCACAAAATCGTATTTTGGGGCAAAAACCAGCTAAGATTAAATCATACGTTCTCCAAAAATAGATTGATCATATTAAACTCTTCTATAAACTTAAAAAAACTTGATTGTTCACAGAAAATAAGAAAATGTCAAAACAAGAAAACTATTTTGAGACTACAATTAACATTTTTATCACGAAATCTCAGAAAACAGGAAACCGCAAAATTTGTCAAAATCGAAGTAATACGTTTTGTTGTCAATACTTACTAAATTATATACTGAATAAGTTGTAATACTTAACATCTCCCCTGTCACTCAATATATGATAAACATTTTAATTAAAGTTTCCTTTTTTATCAAACATATAATATAAAATGTATATTGTCATTCCGTTCAATCGTCTGTTGTCAAACGAGAACTATTTGTACCGTTGAAGAAGGAAATTAACAAAGTATTATATGCTAAAAGTAATTATAAAACTTACCGAAACAATTGCAATCTTCATTGAAGCAGTCATGTTAATTATCCAGAGTTAAGACATAAATATTGCAGAACACCACCTGTGTCTTATAAATAATTTCACTTTAGTTTTACAATGCACATTAGTTAATTACGTTTTTACATTATAACAAATGTAAGCTGGCAGACGACATCAAAAATATTGCTTATCAGCTGTTCACGTGCATGCAACCTTTTCCTATAATGCTACAAATGAAATTTTACTTGTACACACAAATTATAACACATACTTTCCTATTGTTTTACGTAATTATTCAATATTTTACTCTAGTGAAGTTATTGCTACAAATAAATATTACTTAAACAATGTTCTTTTCGAATAATTTGCCAGAACTGAGCAAAACAAGTATATAGTTATATTGCATGTCAAGTTTTGATATTATATTTAATGCACACTGAACACTTATTTTCACTCCTAATTTACAAAATGAAATTTTTAAAGTTATTTTGTTGATCTTCAAAAAAGAATCATATAGAATAAGTTTTTTTTTTGCATTACAAGCGTTGAAAAGGTCTCAATCCTTAACACGTCGTTTATTTCGTTTCCATTCAAATTTTAAATTAATTTTTACATAAACGCTCGCTGCAGTAGTTAATTAAAAACACTCTAGAATTTCAATTTTCTCTATTTCCTTACGAATTATAATTTTTCATAATAGTTTCTGCTCAACTGTAGTTTAAATTTTATCTGAAATTGGCAATTAAATGTTTTGCGACGTTTCAATTTCCTCGATTCATATTTAAATTACTGTATTATTACAAATCCGACTGTGTAATATTAAGTCTTTATCCTATTTCTTAATATTTAAATCTAATTTACCAACTACATAGGTTTCAGCATTATTAGTCTTGTTACGCATCAACGTAGAGTATAAAATTCAGTTTTCAAATTAAATTGTCGTATTTCTACATTTGTAACAAAATGGTGATCATAAGAACAGTTTTTGTAATGTGTAATTTAAAGGATATTATCACAACGTACCACATGATTTAGTTATAGATTTCACTAGACAATCCTATGTTGTTTGTCCAAAGAAAAAAAATAACTCCTTGTTTGTAAAATTATTATGATATCGTCCATTCGTTTCTCTTTCTATAACATTCATTTATGATTATGTTAAAAAAAAATATGTTGTACAATATACAATTGTTTCGAAGATACACCCAGCTGATTTCATAATTGGTTACCTTTTTCAAATTAACTTCACAGCGGAAGTAGATATTAACACACACACAAATAATGATAATTAAAAAAATATCTCTTGACAGTAATTATAAAAGGTCACGTGGTATCTTTATAATTTCAGTGAAAAAATATGTAATTTTCTGGATATGATACATGTAACCACAAATTATATATACTTCCGTACAAACATGTGTATTGTAGATCAAACAGTATAACACAGTTACTTAATGAGAACGCACCAATGAGGTCAATATTTATGAATGAACATCTGACGTCGGATTAGGCTAATGCTATTATACTAACATTCGGATACATTTAGATATTTAGGTTCTAGTCATACGTGTCTTTGCATTACATTGGTTCAATGATAATTGTAATAGGTAATATATGAAATACTACACTATTAAGTACAGTGGCATAGCGTACTTTTCACGTCTATGAGGTTGATACAGTTTGAAAATAAAAGAAGTCAAATCACAAAAATACTAAACACCGAAGTCAATTCAAAACGGAAAGTCCCTAATCAAATGGCAAAATCAAAAGATAAAACACATCAAACGAATAGATAACAAATGTCATATTCCTGACTAAGTACAGGCATTTTCTTAATGATGGATTAAACCTGGTTTTATAACGCGAAAACCTCTCACTTATATGACAGTCGCATTAAAAAAAAATTCATTATATTGACAACGTTGGTGAACAAAATTAAACAGACATAATAGGTAAAATTGTCAAAATAGGGTACAGCAGTCATCACCGTGTCACAATCTCAATCAGAAAAAAAAAACAAACACATATTTATCAAAGCAACATAAATTTAGTTTACTAACGAATGAAAATTTAAAAGAGGAAGAGCACCACTCCACCTACAAACTATCAAACATTCTTTTCGAAGTCGACATTATTATCACATGTGCGAAAAATTATTCTTTGATATGATTTGATTTCTGAAACAGGCAAAACTAGTTGCATCTAACACAGGAACGAAGATTAGCAAATCAAACCAGTCAAATCAAAATTTAAGATACATTCATTATAAAAGAATGAAGAAATACACCAAAGGGACAGTCAAACTCATCAATCTAAAACAAACTGACAACGCCATGGCTAAAAATGAAAAAAAAACAAACAAACAACAGCACACACGACACAACATAGAAAACTCAAGAATAAACAACACGAACCCCACCAAAAAACTAGGGGTGATTTCAGGTGCTCCGGAAGGGTAAGCAGATCCTGCTCCACATGTGGCACCCGTCGTGTTGCTTATGTGATAACAAATCCGGTAAATAGTCTAATTCGGTAGGTCACATTCAGGAAAGGGAAGGGGATTGTAGTTACGACGTAAGGAACATATCCGATATCATTTGTGATACAGTTATTCCATAACGGTCAACCGACTCGTGATGGCGTCCGTATAACTGTAATATATGTATTTGCGAAACTAAACAAGAAGTGTCAATTCGATGCAAGTGAAGTATAAATCTAATGCAGGATATGAAGTATCTTGTATTTCATTTTTATAAGTACATCGGTTAAAGTCTTACTGTAAATTAACAAAAATATCGAACTACGAGAAAATTCAAAACAGAAAGAAACTCCTTTATCAATTGGCTAAATGACAAGGATAAACACATTATCCGACAGGCAGTATTTTATGTAGACAATGGTGGATTTAAAAGTAAAATCACAAAAATACTGAACTTAGAGGAAAATAAAATCGGAAAGTCCATAATCACATTGCAAAATCAAATGACAAAACACATCAAAAACGAATGAACTAACTGTCATATTCCTTACTTGGTACAGGCATTTTTAAATGTATAAAAATGGTGGATTAAACCTGGTTTAATAGCGCTAAAATTCTCACTTTGTTGACAGTTTCATCAAATCCGTTATATTAACAATGATGCTTGAACTAAACAGACATAATAAATAAAATAGTCAAATATGGGTACAGCAGTCATCATCATGTAACAATTTTAAAAGGAACAATTTAACAGAACACAAACAAATCTACAAACACATTCGTTCGTTTCACGTATCTGATGTCAGAAAATTTTATAAGAATAAGAATAAGAATAAGAATACTTTATTAATCCAATTATGGACCCTTGCGGGTTTTAAATTTCATACAATGATTACAATGATTTGTTATAACAATGAAATAATAAAATGAAATACATGACAATAGAACTCTGAACAGTTATTGCATGCACATGGAATAGAAAGTAATATGGGAGACAATCAATCAATTTCTGTAAGGATTATTCCCCTTTAAACAGATATGGTGTTTTGAGTTGCATACAAATGATATGCAGCCCCAACTGATTAGATATAAGGGTATTTTTCTCCCATGTACACACAGCAACCAATTACTAGATATTTATGTATACAATTATATTTTTTGACAATTGCAGGAATATGATAAGCACCTTAGAGTTTTACTGCAGTTTGTTTATAAGCATTTACATATTAATAGAAGAAATATGCATACACATAGAGAAATGTGCACTTAAATTAAATTTTGAATTTAAAATATATATATATAGATAAACTAAAAGAGATTTAGCCATTAACAGAATTTGTGGATCTCAATTGAAAACTCTGGATAAGAAAAATGCATAACTTTTTCAGTATATGTTGATCTTCAGTGGTCATTAACCATAAAAATTTTGATTTGCATTCCAAGTTATTGAAATTTTGACAGTGTTCATGAGCTTGTGCAAACAGTGATTCTCTACATTGATTATACAATGGACAGTTAATTAAAAAATGAAACTCATCTTCAATATCATTATGAGAACAAAAATTACAAGTCCTCTGTGACCTTTCTATAGGTTTGTTCTTATGTCGCTCTTTTTCTACTCTTAATTGGTGAGCACTTATGCGAAATTTACATAAAATTTGTCTTGATTGAAAACTTTGAATATCAAGATATTTTTCCATTTGGAAATTACTTTTATGAGAAAAATATGTATCTAGCTTTCCATTAACATTATCTTTATCATTGAACCATGCTTTTAAAAATAATGTCTTTAACTTTTTCATAATAAGTTGTTTTAATCTATTAATTGAATAATCAATACAATATGTTTCTTTCAATTCAAGCTTTTGTAAAATAAATTTAACAGAGGAATACCATGTTATAGTGTTATTTTCATGCATATCTTTGTTACATAAAAACGCTTCTTTCAATAAATTTGAGTTACAATGATGTAATCTATGCAGATAGCTTATCATAGATATAACAATATTAAAATATATAGGAAATCTACCTAATTCTGATTGTACAGCAACATTTGTACTTTTATTATTTAAGCCTAGAATATGCTTACAGAACCTTAAGTTCATTTTATCAGCAACATTATTCTGGTATATTTTTTCAAGCACATTTGTAGCATCTTTTTTACAGGAAGCAGAGTTGGTTTTAAACATTCCCCATATCTCTGAGCCATACAAAATAATAGGTTTAATGGTATGGTCAAACAGATGTAAATTTGTTTTAATACTAGCATCTGAGCCAGATAAACATCTATTAAGTTTATATGAAGCTTTTAAAGATTTATTAAATAAGTCTTCTTTTGCATAATTAAATAGGCCACTTGACTGGAATATAACTCCAAGGTATTTATATTTGAAAACAGTTTCAATTAATTCATTTTTAAAATAAAATGGTTCTTTTATGTGGCGTCCACTTTTATTAAAGATTAAGACTTTAGTTTTTTTTAAGTTTACATTAAGGCACCAGGTATCACAGTATGATTCCAATGCCTTCAAGCGCTTTTGAAGTCCATCTGCAGAATCAGAAAATACAATGACATCATCTGCATACATAAGACAGTCTATGCGACTAGTGCTGAGTTTTACACTATCAGGACAATTTAGTAAACAGTTAGGTAGATCATTTATGAATAGATTAAAAAGGGCAGGGCTTAAAACATCCCCTTGTCTAACCCCAATATAAGAGTTAAAACATGGACCTAGTTTGTTATCAACTTTTACTCTTAAATTATTAAGTGTATACATGTGTTTAATTAACTGGTAAAATTTTCCCCCAATGTCTGACTTGAGCATTTTGATAAGAATACCTGGGTGTATCACAGTATCAAAAGCTCTTTTAAAGTCAATAAAACAAGCATAAAATTTACTTCCCTTACAGTTAGTATATTTATCAATTAAGCATTTGAGGATAAACATGTGATCTGTTGTCCTTGATTTATTTCTGAAGCCAGCTTGGCAATCAGTCAAAATATTTCTCTCATCTAAATGTTTAGAAAGTCTTGTATTTAACACAACATTAAATAACTTTCCAATACAAGAATTTATAGCTATACCTCTGTAATTTTCAGGGTTATTTATATCTCCTGATTTATGTATAGGTATACAGTATCCTTCACACCATAGCTTTGGATATGTACTATGAGCAAATATTAAATTAAAAAGTTTATTAATGCAGCCTATAAGGGCTGTTTGTCCAGCTTTAAGCATGTCGTTTAGTATCAGGTCCAGACCACATGCCTTTCCAGGTTTTAAGTTGGTAATTGCTTTAAATATTTCTTGATTAGTCACTTTATAGTCTAATACGTTTGACATGTTCTCTTTTTCTAAATCAACAAGCATGTTATTTAATAGGTTTATTTTTGATTTATTGGTATCAGATAGAGAATTTAAATCTTGGAAGTATTTTGTCCATGTGGAGTTATTTATAGAAGTTTCTGGGGTGTCCCTAGTTTCTTCTGTTTCCCCCTTTAGTTTATTTACAAGGTTCCAGTATTCCTTTGGATTCTTAGTTAGAAGATTATCAAGCTGTTTAACAATTTTTGATTTAAACTCCTTTCTTTTATATTTTTTTAACTTTTTGAATTCTCTATAATGTTTAAAATAGTTATTTCTAATATTAATATTATATGGATTTTCAGACATATGCTTAGCCTTAATATTTAATTCTCTCCTTTTATTGTAAAGATCTTGATCATACCATTTTTTCTTATTAATAGTTTTCTTTTTATATTTATTAGATTTGAATTTGAGTGACATTTTTGCTGCTTTAATAATAATATTCTGCAGGTCAGTAGCAGCAGAGTTTATGTTTGATTTATCTTGATAATTGTTAGTTAGAAAAGCATTAATATCAAGTTTACAAGATGGGTGATATAGAGCATCCTGAAATTTTTCCTTTGAGCAGTCGGTCCATTTAAATTTACCTGGAAAATTTTGAGTACTTTCATTCTTATTTATAAAAACAGGACAATATGAGGCAAGCAGCATACATGATACCTTACAATGGCAATCTGAAAAACAGGGAATAAAATTTGATACTTTACAATTCAAAGTATGTTGAATCAAATCTTCCGACATAATAATATAATCTACCACACTTGTGCCATTAGGTTTAAAACAAGTAAAATTACCATTTGAATCACCCAACATACGGCCATTCAGTATTCTGAGTTTTAAAGTAATACATAGTTGAAGTAATTGCTTGCCTCTAGCATCAACTTTATTATCACAACTATTCCTTTTCTGTAACCCAATATCATATTCATATTCTTCATCGTCCATTGCAAATGGATCATATGTATCATTTTCTATAAAATCTAATTCTGACCCAGTCCTTGCATTTAAGTCTCCACATAGAACTATGTGACCCCTCTCAGCATAATAATTTGTTATATCTTTTTCTATAGTTTCTAATGGGTCATCATCTGACTGAAATATATAACTAGATGATGCTGGGATAATGTATGCCAAACACAAGAAAATATTTTTGGTGAAATTAAAGAATTTTTTATCCAATTTGACCCATTGATAGTCTAAGCTTGTATTTTTCAATATCTCAACACCAGGTAAAATGGTATTTTTAACAAAAATGCCAAGACCACCAAAATATCTATTGTTTGCTGATTTTGGTCTGCAAACAGGAAAATACTTATATCCTGGAAGGACTATATTTACACCTTTGCCAATATGTGTCTCAGTTAACAGTACTATATCATAAGCTGTTATATCATTTAAGAAATTAGAATCTGTTAATTTATTCAGATTTGCTGAGATGAGGCCACCGATATTCCATGTACAAAATGTTATGTTAGATATAAATGTTCTATTTGTAATACCTTTAATAAGGTTAGTACTTTTATTCTGTACTTTAGTCATTGGAACATATAGAAATGTTACTATTATTTTTTTATTCTAATATTTAAATGAAAAAAAAACAACAACAAAAAAACAACCAAAAAAAAAAATAATAAACTAGCAAACAAATAAAGTCAAGTGGATAACTACAAGAATTTACAAAATAACAATATGTCAATAAATGTTATTTAGTAAATATGTTTATTTTCTTGGTCGTCTGTAGGGTGGACGGTCTCTATGGTTGCCTTGTTCTCTTCCATTATCATGTTTATAAAAACTACTACGCCTTGATTGCTTAATGTCCAATAACGAGTCAATGGTCCATCTAAGATTACTGGCTAGGACAGCAATGCCATCTTTAGATAAGTGATACTGATCCCTTGCTAAGAACTTGGGAACTGGTTTCCCTAAACGTGACAAGTTACCATTATCACAGAGGGTAACAGTATCATCCTCCATATATTCACATTTTAGCATTGCATTGACAAGTTCAACATTAGTTTGGTATTTTTTGTTATCTGCCCTTGGAGTAGCTAATGAAACTACAACTGAAGTGCTGGGCATTGACTCATGAATATGAGAAATTAAGTTTTTCATATGGCTTACACATACTGGTGCAGATTCCTTTAGGTCATTGGTTAGTGAATGCAGCACCAGCACATTTGGTGGATCTTTAATCTGGCTTATTGTTTTTTCAGTATCAGCCAATGTCATAGCCTCTCTTTTTTGCAGAGTGTAAGAGCTGGAGAATTTTTCCGGCTGGATACCTTTTGTGTTAGAGGTGCCTATAAGTAGGACTTGAGGTTTGTTCTGAGAAGCCTTTGTTTCAGTAGTGGAGTTGGAATTTTTAGGTTGAACTTGTGTCCAATTTTCATCTTTGTTATTGTGGTTTTCATGATTGTTGTGTTGTTTAAATGAATATATAATTTCATCTTTCTTGTCAAGATCAGTTTTGTGTTTTCGTACATCAGCCTCGAGTGCTTCAATTTGTTGATCTCTCGCTTGTATTCTACTGACCATACTCTCATTGGATTTACGTAAGCTTTCCACTACAATAGAGCTTGAATTTTCAATATCAATCATGCTACCTTTTAAAACGTTGATACGTCACATAATTTTGTCGTTCAATGTTTATACAAACAATTTTAAAATTTCACATGGGCAATGCTAGAACACAGGGTTAAAAAAATCAAACGTATGTAAGAATTAATTTTAGAAAATTTTAGAAATAGACCGAGATTTAAAACAGTTCAAACGTTCTATAGAATTTATAAGAATCCACAAATAGTTCATTCCACTACGCAATTGCATAACTTTGACGTTAGTGGTTCAACGTATTTTCTAATTCTTAATATAAATATAGTATCCATATTATAGAACAATAACATACTGACAGGATCTTTTAAAGTACAGAGTCACGTTATAAGAACCAAAGAAACACAAAAAGTCGCATATACAAAACACACCAGCAATAAAAAAAGATAATACAAAAAACATTGACGGGATGTTTAAGTAGCGGATGTTTAATTTATACCCGGAGTTGTTTTCGATACTGACAATATGAGTCATAAGGTGTCAAATTTGTATGATAAGAAAACCATTTTCAACCTGTCAACTTTCAATGAATATATAACAGCATATGAAGCAATTATAAGCAGCAAAATCAATACAATACGAATAAAGTTAATGCCTTAAAAGAAGAGAGATACTTTACAAAAAGCTTCTTCTAAGGTTAACATTCAATATTGTAATTTGATCTTTGCAAATAATTATATTAATGTAAATATTGACTTTGATACCAATAGATAAAAACCCGACCATGTGAACATTCACTGCCCTGTACCAAGTTAGGAGTATAACAGTTGTTATCCATTCGTTTTCTGTGTTTGTGTATTTTAATTTGAACTTTCATAACTACCTAAGCGATATGGGATTTGCTATAATTGATAACCTTCTACGTAATTTGGTCTCTAGTGGATAGTTGTTTCAATGGCAATTGAAGCATAAAACTAAGTTAAGGCAACCATTTTCTATTAAGAAAATGCCGGTACTGAGTCAGGAATATGACAATTGTTTTTAAGTAAACAAAATCAAAAGCTTAAACTCATCAAACGAATGGATAACAGTTGCTATATTCCTGACTTGGTACCGGCATTTTTTAATGTAGAAAATGGTGGTCAATTGTACTCTGCATCGTTACCTTGTTTTATATCTATATAGTTACTGGCAATAGATACTGTGATGATTCTGCTTTTAATATATTTTTTTTGAATCGCCCTATAAACATATGCATTAATTTTCAAAAGTTCGTTCCACTCGGAAGTACAAGAAATACAACTAAGTAAGCTTTTCTTTTTTTCCTGTCATATTGTCAAAGCCTGTTTCTCATTTCTTAACAATAATATGTCGGAAGTTTGAAATATTTACAGTTTTCCTCAACATGAAACATGAAATGATATGATTGGAACTGGAAGCTACGTTACAGTACATTTAATGCAAATTATCTATTGATGAGTTTATATATAATTACAGATCAAAGCTTGGTTGCAAAAATGCACAACCCGTATACAAAAGCGATTTTACTTAAGAAACATTACTTTGTAGACAAAATTAATTGCATGGGTATAAATAGCCGACAAATTAAACGATTTTGTAAAACATAATCGTTTATGTTTGATATCTTAAGATAAGAAAAAAATCGCAAAGCCCGCAATATCAATCAAAGAGGTACACGGAAAATCAATCATTTTACAAAATTCAAAATATGAAACGTAGAAAACAATAGGGCACATGTTATATACAAAAAACAAGTAAAATCACAAAAATACTGAACTTAGAGGAAGATCAATTGGGAAAGTCCATAATCACATGGCAAAATCAAATAACAAAACGCATCAAAAACGAATGGACAAAAACTGTCATATTCCTGACTTGGTACAGGCATTTTCAAATGTAGAAAATGGTGGATTAAACCTGGTTCTATAGCGCTAACCCTCTCACTTTAATGACAGTCTCATCAATTTCCGATATTTTTACATTGATGCGTTAAATAAACAGACACAATAAATATAATAGTCAAAATATGGGTACATCAGTCATCATCGTTATGGCCTGCATCGGACGCAAGAAATTATTTAACGTGTTGTTTTCAATTATTATTATTATTATTATTATTATTATTATTATTATTATTATTATTATTATTATTATTATTATTATTATTATTATTATTATCATCATTAATGATCATGATTACATTTTACGTTAAAAGTTTTAACGATAAAGATTTGTCATAACCTAAAAGACGGCAGAAAGATACCAGAGGAACATTCAAATTCATAGTTCGAAAAATAAACTGACAAAGCCATAGCTAAAAAGAAAAAGACAAACAGAGTGAGACAAATAATACTACACATGACACAACATAGAAAACTAAAAACTAAGCAAAATAAGGATGATATCAGGTGCTCCGGAATGGTAAGCAGATGCTGCTCTACATGTGGCACCCATCGTGTTGCCCGGTAGATAGTCTAATTCGGTAGATCACATAAGTGAAAAGGGAACGGGATAGCAGTTACGACATACGGAACATATCTGATATCATCTGTGAAACGGATACAAGTATTACATAACGGCCAACCAACTCGTGATGGCGTCCATAACATTTACGAAGGGGTAATTTCAAGATCACCATTTGGAACGGTTACTTTAATAGCTTCCTTGTGAGTAGCAACCCTCTATGAAGTCAATCATTATAAGACATACAAGCCTGGGAATATTATATCAATTGGAACATAGATACTTCGTTTGCAGGCGCTGCTGGAATGTTGCTAGATAGAAATGGAAAGTTCACAATTGGGCAGCTGAAATCATCTCTTCTGTCCTACATTTATGTTTTATCCTACCTTCATTGTCCATATCTAAATGTAAGTCGATAGTTATCTAAGGTACCAGGATTATAATTTAATACGTCAGACGCGTTTTTCGTCTACATAAGACTCATCAGTGACGCTCAGATCAAAATAATAATAAAGTCAAACAAGTAAAAAGTTGAAGAGCATTGAGGACGCAAAATTAAAAAAGTTGTGCCAAATACGGCTAAGGTAATCTATTCCTGGGAAAAGAAAATCCTTAGTTTTTTGTAAAATTCAAAGTTTTGTAAACAGGAAATTTATAAAAATGACCATTCAATTGATATTCATGTCAACATCGAAGTGTTGACTACTGGGCTGGTGATACACTCGGGGACGAAACGTACACCAGCAGTGGCATCGACCCAGTGGTGTTAATAGTTATCTAAAGGTACCAGGATTATAATTTAATACGCCAGACGCGTGTTTCGCCTACATAAGACTCATCAGTGACGCTCAGATCAAAATAATTATAATGTCAAACAAGTAAAAAGTTGAAGATCATTGAGGACCTAAAATTCAAAAAAGTTGTGCCAAATACTGCTAAGGTAATCTATTCCTGAGATAAGAAAATCCTTAGTTTTTTGTGCTTTTTTTTAACATTCAAAAACTCTTTATTGCACTCCTTGCTGTTTTAACAAATTACTTAATTTACAGCAGTCCATCAAGTATCCCTGTTACATACACTTATAACTGATATCCAGGGAGAATATACAGTAAAACTTATCTTATTTTATACAAAGTCATTTAATACATTTCTAATTTCTATAATTACTTTATTATTAAACATAATATCAAATAAAATCTTATCGAAGTACTTTTAAAAAGATGTTACAGACGCTGTGTCGTGAAATTTAAGAGAAAAATACGTTATCGGTTCTTTTAATAGAATTTTGAAACATATGAAAATATGAATGAGATACAACGTGGTTACTGTTTCTGTTAATTTTTGTTAATACCTTTGGATTTATACAATTCTTTGGAAGTGTTTTGTTAATACTAAAGAACGGTAAGTAAAATATGATTTTTTTTTGTTTCTTATAAGCTTTTGTCATGAATTTTGATTTTACAAATTTGACCAAAATATTTGTTACATGTGAGAAGTCTGTGACCTGTCTGTGACCTTTATATTGTAAACATTAGAATTATCCTTATTATTCTTATATATATGTTCCTATAGTTTCACATAAAGAAAGAAAAACACCATTAAACATATGAAAATGTACATCTTTGTTGTACAGAAATGATAGGATACATGTTGAACATTGTCTAAAAACTATTTATTTTTACTTTTATCCCCCCTTTTCTTTTCAAGTTAATTTTATACTTCACTGTCATGCATACATAACTTACATACCTACATACATGCATTCACACTTACATATATTTTCATTCGCACATATGTTATAGTTACATACATACATGTTCACACCATAGATGTAATACCTCTATGTTCACACATATAAAGAAAGATACCTTTTTTTGTACATAGACACTTATATTATATTACTTTGCTTCATAAAAAAGAATGGCCAACGTAGATACAAGTATCTTGTCTTAGGGAGGGATAAATCATACTTTGTAAAGAATCACTCTGATTCAAACAAAAAATTCTCTGAAACCGATATTATCAAGATGCTTGCTTTCTTGATTGACAACATATTTGTAACGTTCGGAGGACGTGTTTTTCAACAGACTGTCGGCATCCCAATGGGAACAAACTGTGCCCCTCTACTTGCCGACTTGTTTCTTTATTATTATGAGGCTGACTTCATGCAGGAACTTCTTAGGAAGAAAGATAAGAAGTTAGCAATATCCTTTAACTCTACTTTCCGCTATATAGATTACGTTCCTTCACTAAACAATTCAAAATTTGGTGACTATGTGGAACGCATCTATCCCATCGAATTAGAGATAAAGGATACTACAGATACAGTTAAGTCGGCTTCATATCTTGACTTACATCTAGAAATTGACAATGAGGGTCGGTTGAAAACAAAACTTTACGACAAAAGAGATGATTTCAGCTTTCCAATTGTGAACTTTCCATTTCTAAGTAGCAACATTCCAGCAGCACCTGCATACGGGGTATATATCTCCCAATTGATACGATATTCTTGTGCTTGCATTTCCTATCATGATTTTCTTGATAGAGGGTTACTGCTCACAAGGAAGCTATTAAACCAAGAGCTCCAAAGGGTGAAATTGAAATCATCCCTTCGTAAATTTTACGGACGCCATCACGAGTTGGTTGACCGTTATGGAATAACCGTTTCACAAATGATATCGGATATGTTCCTTACGTCGTAACTACAATCCCCTTCCCTTTCATGAATGTGACCTACCGAATTAGACAATTTACCGGATTTGTAATCACATAAGCAACACGACGGGTGCCACATGTGGAGCAGGATCTGCTTTCCCTTCCGGAGCACCTGAGATCACCCCTAGTTTTTGGTGGGGTTCGTGTTGTTTATTCTTTAGTTTTCTATGTTGTGTCATGTGTACTATTGTTTTTCTGTTTGTCTTTTTCATTTTTAGCCATGGCGTTGTCAGTTTGTTTTAGATTTATGAGTTTGACTGTCCCTTTGGTATCTTTCGTCCCTCTCTTATAGTAACATATATTTTTACTTGTCCCCTTAAAATATTGAAAACAAGTACACAATATTAACATTCTAAAACATACATTCTGTTTTTTTTTTTTAAGTTAATTTTGTTTATTTCAAGATCTGCAACACCTTTTTTAACATTATGTTTATTTCTATATTGGCCGTACAATATAATTCAACAGTACTTGAGATTTCATATTTAAAAATTTACACTATGTCTAATTTTTTTTGCCTTATTATTGGATATATAATGTGATTTATATACTGTAAAAAACATTAAGCTCAGCAAGTGATTGAGTCCAAAATAAGCATCATCATGAATCTTGTATCCTATTACTAGAGAGTATAGGCTTATAACATGTTTGTCAATACCAAATTTGTTAAATATATTTCTCATTGATCTCCAGAAGTTTGTGTTATATGCGCATGTGATAAAAAAAATGTTTGTAGTTGTCTTGTTCATTGCAATAAGAACAAAGGCTGTTTTCAGAAATTTTCCATTGAAATAACATCTCTTTATTTGCCAAGATGTAGTGCATTAATTTCCACCTGAACATCTTAATCTTATTATCTTTTAAGTATTCAAAAGTGAATTTTATAGTGTCTTTGAGTTCACTATGTATATTTCCTGTATGTAATATCTTTTCCCATTTCAAAAAACCAATAGGTGTTTCTGTTTTTATTCGACTTTGCACTATCTTAGAAATATCTTTATTAATAATGCTCAGTATATCCTCATGTTGTCTTAGTCTAATTTTTTCTCTGTTAATATTTACTATAGTTTTGAATGATCTCTCAGTTTTAAGCTTCTTCTCCCAGTGATTTGGTATGGCTGTTTTAAGTTTTAAAAATTCAGCAATCCAATTACTTTTGTTTTTTAATTTTAAATTGATAACTTTTTCTGATATTTGTCCTCTATTGTCAATTATGTCATTTATAAATAGAATATCACTTTCAATCCATTTATCAAAAAACAGACATTGTCCTTTAAATTTTATCAAGTTATTGCCCCATATTATTTGCTTTCTGATCGCTAAAAAGTTACATATTTTATTATTTTTAGCTTCATTAAGATTTACATGTATCCATGATTTTATCAGTTCTTGATAGAATAGTGGTGAATTGTTCCATATATGTTTTTATCAATTAATTTTATGTTTCTTATATTTATCTTAAAAATTAGCAAATTTTTGCCGAACTTATTCAGGTATAGTTTAGGCAACACCGACCAGTTAGCATTTTCTGATTGTATTATTTTTTTAAATCCATTTTATATGTATTGAAATTATATAAGACTCCAGATCAATCATTATTAAGGCCCCTTCAGCATATTTTTTTGTTAATATTGACCTCTTTATTTTATCTTTTCTTCCATTCCAAACAAATCTATAAATTATATTGTTAATGATTTGCAACTTATCTTTAGTAATAATACCATTAGTAGCAAAATAAGTTAAATTTGGTAGCAGAAGAGCTTTTACAATTAAAATTTTTCCAAGTGATGTTAAATTTCTTTTCGACCATCTGTCTACAAGTTTTGTAATTTTATCCAAGATTTTTTCTATGTTCAATGCTTGACATTCTTTATTATCATACCCAAAATAAATACCTAGACTTTTCACTGGTTTATTTGTCCAGTTTATATTTTCATATTTATCTTTACTGCCTTTTAATCTCCCTAACCATATTCCTTCTGTTTTATTCCTATTAAGTTTGAGCCCTGATAGACTTCCAAATGTCTCTATTATACTGAGAGCCAGACTTATATCAAACAGTAAAGCAGAAATCGGACACCCTTGTCGAATGCCGCAGTATATTTTAAATGGACCTGAGACCCACCCATTATTCAAAATACACCCTTTAATATCATTATACATAGTTTCAACCCATCTGATAAATCCACTTTTAAATCCAAACTTTTTGAGAGTTTCTGTCATAAAGATCCATTCTAAAGAATCAAAAGCCTTACTAAAATCTAGAAGTAGTACTGCTCCTTCTATATTAAATTTCTCTGAATAATCAATTATGTCTTGAATTTGCCTTATATTAAAACCAATATATCTATTTTTTACATATCCAGTTCGGTCTAGACTTATAATAGATGGTAAAACGTTTTTAGTCTTTGTGCTAACACATAAGCCAGTAGTTTTGAGACGTGTATAATATGAATTATTATATATATAGACAACTTCAACTGTGCATAACTAGTTAAGTACTGTAATTGGACGGTAATTATTTAATGAAAGCGGGTCATCTTTTTTATATATTAAGGAAATCGCACCTTTTTTTTTGTGAATTGGTAAGTTCTTTTTTCTCATAATTATTATTGAATAATTTAACCATTATAATTTTTAAATTATTCCAAAATTGCCTATAAAATTCGACCGTCAGACCATCCAGGCCAGGGGATTTATTTAACTTCATTTTAAAGATTGCTTCTGTACATTCTTTCTCAGCTACTTCCCCTTCACATTGATTGCTTTCTGATTCCTCTAGTTGTTTTGATATATCTGTTTCTGTTATATACTTCTTAACCTCATTATCACAGGGATTAGATGATTCATAAAGTTTTTTTTATAGTATTTTACTTCTAACTAAAATTTTATTTTGATTTTTAGTAGCCAAACCATTATCATCATATAATTCAGTAACAACTTTTTTTGTTTGACGACTAGCCCTAGGAAATATGCATTATTCTTTTCACCTTCTTCAAACCATTTTACTCTTGACCTTATTTTTGCCCTTTAATCTTATCTTTATACAGAGTATCTAACTTATTTTCAACATTCTCTATTTCTTTTTGTAATGTTTTATTTATATCAGTACTATCATTTATTTCATTATTTATGTTATTCAACTTTGTTTCTAGAACATTTTTCTCATCTTTTCTTACTTTAGCTTTTCTTTTACAATAGTCTAAACTTGCATCCCTTACTTCTTTTTTCAAATTATCCCAAAGAATCCCCAAATCCTCACAGTTGGTTAAATCTTTTTCATATTTAGATAATAGCTTTTTAATAACATAAATATATTCTTCATTGTTCATTGTACTACCATTTAACTTCCAATACCCCCCCCCCCCCCCCTTTTATTTCCTCTTTCAGTATTTATTTTGAGTGACACTGCGTTATGGTCAGTTATTTTTTGGACAATAGGTCTAATATCACAACTTTTGCAGTTTTTTTGTACTTCTTTAGAAACAAAAAAATAATCAATTCTGGTAGCTTCTGTTCTATCTTTCCTACACCAAGTAAATTGTCTAGTATTTTTATTTATGTTTCTCCAAATATCAATTAGTTTACATGATTTTATGAGCCCTTTTAAACTTGTTACAGGTTTATCAAATTTTTTGGAAGATTAGTTTTATTTTTTGTATCTAGCAGTGACCAAATGTCATTAAAATCACCTCCTAGAATGACTTGTCCGAGTCCGTATCTATTAATAAACACTGTTATTGTTTTAAAAAACTATTTCTTTCTCTCAATCTGTTCGGAGCATAGATATAAACTAATGTGTAAATATTTTCATCTATTTCAATATTAATCATAATGACTCTCCCTTCTAAATCTTTATGTTCATCTATGTATTTAAATTTGGTTTTATCTTTTATCCATATCGCTACCCCACGTGCTTGTCCCGTCGCTTCTAAAAAGATTTTCACCAAATTCTTTTTCTAATGTGAACTTCATTTTATTTGTAAAATTGGTTTCCTGTATGAATAGAATATCATTTTTTTTGTTGATTTGACCAGCTTATAATTTTACTTATTTTTTTCAGTTCAGATTGTTGCAGGCCATTGGCATTGACCGTGCTTATATATAGATTATTCTTCATTTTGGATTAAAAACCAAAACAAAATTTGATTGAGCATTTTATCTGGTAAGTACCATTTTCTAATCATAGTTTTAAAAATATTTTCCATATGTAATATACAGCTGTTGCTCCACATTTGTATATCAATTTTATACCTTGCTTTTTTAGTGGGTTTTTTATTCATTTTTTGGCAGAAACCTTTTACCATATATGTAGCATTTTTATTGTTTATGAATGTATGTTTACAGAAAGGTTTTAAATGACTTTTTCTTTTCATATACAGGTATATTTCCTGATGTTTTACAAAATACGCTTCACTGATTCTTACAGATTTAAATTTTAACGATATACCTTTACACAATTGTCTAGCTTTTACTACCGGCGATTTTTTGTTACGGTTTATCCTACATTTATTTCTGTTTCTTAGTTTGAGTGGTTTCTTTTCACAGAAATATAAACAATGATTTACTTTCGGTATTGTGTCTTTAGAATCTGACATAAATTTTATTTTATTTTTGTTTTTAAAACTGAACATTCTGTGTTCCGATCTCAGTTTGTAACACAATTTGTATTTAAAATTTGTTTGCCTCTTTACCTATGTTCTAGATTTATTTTAACCTGCTGTTATTAATAACTCTTCTGTTGAGTCTGATGTTTAAGGCCGAATCGTATTTTGATGATTGTTTCCAATGTTTTAATGATTTACACTCATTAGAAACTATGTCATAAAATTTAATAGACAACCATTTAAGGCACTCATCAGTAGATCTTATTGAAAGATCCAAGAATTTAGAAATTGATTTAAAAGTCCGTTCAAGGTCGAATGACCTATATTTACTTGCCCACGTGACACTGTATGTAAAGACAAGCACGTGTTGACACACTTTTTTTACCAACAAAATAATGTATGTAAACTAACGCACTTTATGTTTTTTGTAAAATGCAATGTTTTGTAAACAGGAAATTTATAAAAATGACCATTCAATTGATATTCATGTCAACATTGAAGTGCTGACTACTGGGCTGGTGATACCCTCGGGGACAAAACGTCCACCAGCAGTGGCATCGACCCAGTGGTGTTAATAGTTATCTAAGGTACCAAGATTATAATTTAATACGCCAGACGCTCGTTTCGTCTACATAAGACTCATCAGCGACGCTCAGATCAAAAAAATTATAAAGTCAAACAAGTAAAATGTTGAAGAGCATTGAGGACCCAAAATTCAAAAAAGTTGTGCCAAATACGGCTAAGGTAATCTATTCCTGGGATAAGAAAATCCTTAGATATGAGACAGACTTAACTGTATATTTTGTATCTTTTATCTCTAGTTTGATGGGATAGATGCGTTCAATATAGTCAGCAAATTTTGGAATTATTAAGGGAGAGAATAATAGTAAATCAGTTTTTTACAAAGGTTAGATGAACCCTGTTAGATTGACATATACTGTAACACACAAGAATCATTACATTCACCGATTTTTTTTTCTATTTCACGTTCCGGTGTTTGAACTGTTTTAAAAAAGAAAGAGACAGACCAAATTCAATTCAATTGAATATATGAATGGAAGCCATACTGTTATGATATTGTAATTATTATATGTATTGATGTTGGAATAATTTCTGTTGTGTGGCCTGCTAGTTGTTTACAGAATAATCTTAGAACTATGCAGTTCAGAAATCACTGGAACAATCATAGATACTGATGGAACGATTGGAACTTTCCATTTGACTTACATAACGATTCCAGAATGATCATAATAAAAAATGCGTTACTTAATCTTCTACATTTTTCCAGACACTTCCGTCGTATAATACTAGGACTTTCCTTTTCCACAGTGTTCTATAAATTTCTGTGACAACTATATATATACAGACACTAAAGTTAAACTTTCAGACTTAGACATAGATAAACATTAGTATTCACAGCATTTTGATTGACACTTTAATTCTACAAACAACATCATACTAGATTGTGACCTAAGTAGTGGACGTAATATTCAGATTGAATTCCGAGAAGATTTCCGGATACAGATTAAGATAAAAGATTGGACTCATATTTTGACAGTTAAGTTGACAGTAATATTTGTGTGATACTTCTTGTAATCTTTTGTATAATAAATCTTGTTCAAGTTCATTATTGATTTGTGATTTTTTATTGGCTACAGTTTGAAGGTGATTTCTGGCCGTAACAATACAAAGACCATATCGGACTCTTTGTATGGGGTATCGATGATATCCCAGAAAATAAAATCAAGGGTAAATTAATCTTGAGCTCACTCGGGATCGGTTTCTCTAACAAAGTCAAGTAAAATGTTAGAAACCAAAAAAAAATGAATTTTAGGGGAAAAGTAGTAGACCCGAATATTGTTGTCAAAAGGTCAGATATGTTGGAAGAGACATTTATTGTTAAAATGCGCGTCGATCTGGTGCAGAAAAATTGTTACTGCTGAAGTGCTGACTTCTGGGCTTATAATACCTACATGAGTTAACGTTCACCACCAGTGTAAACACTTATCATAGATAACAAGTCTAAAACATAATGTGGCGAGGTTTAATATGTATGCGAGAGCAAAATTGTAATTGGCCGTTTCAGAATCTAAAGCATCATGGGTAATTTCATTGTTCGTACCCCAAAGTGAAAATAGCGCCACGTCATTGGTTAAATTTCCATTGTTTATGACATTTTTAACCAATCAGGACGTTGTGGTGTACACTTTTGAAAATATTACCCAGGATGCATTAGATTCTGAAACGGCGAATTAGCCATGTTTATGAACATTATTATACGATAAGAGCCAGGCATGTAGACATAGTAAGCCTGTATTAAAAATTCAAGTTACTATTTACAAACGTTGAAATTTACACAGCTACAACAATAAATCGTAAAGACACTATAAATATAAAAGTGCAATCGTTTGAAAGTTATTGAGAGATTATACGTGTAAGTTGTTTACTAAAAGATGCATAGTTTTGTTAATATCTTATCAGCATGTTAGTCTTCGTGAACAAAAGTTAACAAATAAGATAAACACAAAGCTAATTAATCTGAGGTGAAACTTGCCATGAAGCCGTAACTTTTAACATGCAATTAAACAACATAAACTTCAAATAAACTACGAATTTGTTTACTTTGGTAAGTTAACAAAAACCATATTACCTTTTAATTGTTATTGACAACAAGCAATTTAACAACCATTTAATTCTATTGTTAGCAGGTTCCTTGTGAAAGTGTAAACATAACAGTTCATTGCGCTAGATAGTTATTAAAAGTACCAGGATTATAATCTAGTACGCCAGACGCGCGTTTCGTCTACATACGACTCATCAGTGGCGCTCATATCAAAATAGTTATAAAGCCAAACAATAAAAAGTTGAAGAGCATAGAGGATCCAAAATTCCAAAAAGTTGTGCCAAATACGGCTAAGGTAATCTATTCCTTGGACAAGAAAATCCTTAGTTTTTCTAGAACTATACGATGTAAAAATGATAAAGCTATTTCTAAATCATTAACCTGTAGTATCTATTCTCTATTATCGTTCTGGGAGTATTAAGATGTATATAATGATCAGAATATTACAAAGAGAAATATTATCACTTGGAGGTCATAGTTATCCGGAGTTTGAATGATTGATTTAAAATGACGTAACGTCCAGTGGTCAGTAATCAACGCGTATTCTGGGCTTCGAACATAATGCATTGACACCAAGTAAAAATCCAAAGCAGAAAGTCAAATAGCGAAATAAATGGCTGAAACACATATTATGTTTGACTTTGAACAGGAATTTTCTCATGTAGAAAATTGTAGTTTCAACCTGTTTTATTGCTAGCTTAACCTCTGACTTGTATAAAAGTTGCATAAAATTATTTTACATTGACACCAATGTGTGAACAAAACAAACAGACATAAAAGGTAACAATGTCAAAGATTGGGGTACAGCAGTCAATATTCTTTTATACTCTTAATTACTATAAAACAAACACATGTGTTACAAAGAAATACAAAAACTCATATAGACAAAACAAATAAGCAAAACGAAAGACAAGAATACAAAATTTACGATAGCCAGTAATATAATGACGGGTTGACAAATAAAAGTAAAATATAACACGATATTATATTTATAAACAACTGTAATGTCAGTGTCCGATTATTGAGCTCTCACTAATATTTGGTTTGGTGTGCCCCCTTGATATGTTTGTCCTGGTATTATATCATTAGGGTTATATCCCAAAAGAATGAATGTGACAGTTGGATGTGTTTGAGCTTTCGATTTAACTATTTGATGAGGAACTGTCCGTTAAAAGTTTCCTCCGAGTTCAGTATTTTTGTGATTTTACTTTTTATGTTATTCAGAGCTTACCATATAAGGAAATTTTAGGGTACTTAATTGCAGTCGTCAACGAGACAATAACGCATCATAAAACATATATGAAGTACCTGCGGAAACCAACATGAGACTTCAATAATGTCAGGTTGGTATGCAATATGGCAAGTCTGTGAAATAATTGAACAGAATACATCAGTGATATTCAACCTTCACAAGATTAATTCTCTCAACAACAAGAATATTCAATTATGGTAACAGATGTACCTGATCTGAGAAAGACACATTACCATATGGTGGTGTTAAACAATACTGTTTTATATATATCAGCTCGTATCCTACTATTTAATCCTAATCAGAGAACTTGTAAGGGTTGCATGAAATAATGTGATTAACACGATATACGATATACACGGCATTTATCTACAAAATAACGATACAATAAGAAACATTTTTATAAAAGTTGCAAAATTGAAGAACCCTCTGATATAAAAATCTGTCGCCTTTAACAAAGGTTTTGTTAAGGGAATTTCCGTTTTGAATTTTCCTCCTTCGGTACTTTTGGAGTTTCACTTTATGATCCTAGGGGTTAAACATTGAATTGCAATTACTGTTATATCATTGCATTCAGATTGACAGAAGACAATGTTATTGAACAAGTAAGATTTCGTGGTAGTATAGAAAACATAGTTAAAGATCACATTTAACGATCTAAGAACAAGACTTTTTTCAAAGAACTTGTTACAAGTATCGCTATAAATACATGAATTGTAAAATATATTTTATAACAAGTTTCCTACTGGTTGTAAGAGCACAAGTAAGACGCACCGGAACAATATCTGGATGGCGATACACACGTGTTCATGCTACAGTTAAATTTTGCATTTACCTTCCTGTACCTGTCATGTAAGGGCCAAAAGCAAACCAATCAATAATGGAAGTATTAAATATAAGAAAAACCAAATCATATCATATCATAATTTGTCAAATTATTCGGTATTCCCACATTCAATTCCATAATTATTTTGAGATGGATATCAAATTAGATATTGAATTAGAATTTTAGGCATTTATATAATACAAAACGCAACACATAATGGTTATATAAACTATAAAAATAACGGCTTTGGAGACATGTTTTGATTTAAATTTCGTTAGATTAACTTACCTTAGGACTGTGGATTGCAGAGTTATTACAACATAAGTTTAGCTATGGAAATTGTCATTTTGTGGTTTTTAATCTTAGAATCAACACTTGTAATATAGTGTTTGTTTGTTGATGTCTTATTTGGTTTTCTTTCATGGTGTGTTTAAGTGTGTATTTAATAATGAATTTTCTGTGTTCCTATAGTATCTTCCTACTCTATTCAAACGCAAAACATATTACTGATACATTTGATGATATGTATAATTATGCATACTTCAGCGTCTTACTGCTATAACGTTTGTTTATACTATAAGTATGCGAATCCAACACTGATTGATTGAATGAATGAATCTTTTTTGTAAACGCGAAGACATGATACAGTAATATTAACAACATACAAAATATAAAATATGGATAGACAGCACAGAACAATAGTATAATACAATGACATCTAAATGTATAAGACTAAACGTTATGATGCGGTAAAAAATACTTTAAAATAAGGTCTATATTTTTTTTAATATAAGACAAAGTGCAAAGAAATCGCATGGATCGATGATGAATTGTACACCATGAACAAAAACAAGAATAACTGACACAGAAAATAAATCTATAACCGATTTAACAATTTTTTTTATGGAAGGAAACAACATCAATTACCAGAACAGGAAAGAAACACTAATGCTATATCAAAACCTGGATCTATGATTTTAAAACATTGTCATCAAACAACTAAAACTCAATATTTATAAATAGTATCTTCCGGTTAATGAATTTATTTTATTAAATAATACGATTAAAATAATAATAATACCAAAACGGTATGAGTCATACTGGTGATGTCGTCCTGGTCATATTAATCCCGTGATCTATATTTGATTTTGGCCCGGTCCAATATTTCCAATACGGACTGGCAATGAATCCTGAATTACATGTAATCATATATTGTGCAAGTGATTCAGGATTCATTGCCAGTCTGTATTGGAAATATTGACCCTATATTCACATCATTGCTTGATTTGGTCTAATGCTTAGTCCGTTTCTATGTTTGTGTGTGTGTGTGTGTGTGTTATATTTTAATGTTGTGTCGATGTTCTCTTATATTTAATGCGTTTCCCTCAGTTTTAGTTTGTTACCCCGATTTTGTTTTTTTTGTCCATGGATTTATGAGTTTTAAACAGCGGTATACAACTGTTGCCTTTATTGGCCCTATTTTCACATTTGATGTATATAATACACTATTCAGAACAAGTCTGTCTTGAAAAGTTGGATACCTTAGTAACGTTGTTGTGAACTACGGATCTCAAGGCCAATACTGCAAACTTTGAATCTATACCAGTGCTAATACAGAAACAGCCAGTTAATAACACTGCAATATAATTTTGTTATATATTTCCATAAATACAGGCTGTCTGTGAAGTAGTTTTCTAATTTAAAGAATCTGACATTAATTTTAAAACACAATCATACATTGTTATATATATAAACAAGTGAACCATAATGAAGAATCAACACCAACCCATCAAAACAGGGAAATATATCTTTATACTTTGCACCCCTCGTATGCTACAATGAAAAAAAGACTATTTCGATCATAATTACAGGAATGTAATAATTTAAAAATAACTGAATCATGTGAATACATTACAAAAGTTTAAGGTCTAGTTGCTGAGTCTAAAGGTCTTGATATATTTAAAAGACATTTTAATCTAATATAATATAGTGTTATATGTAGTTTAGACCAATTTTTACCAGACATTTTACAAGTACTTCGCAGAAGGTTCCGCAATGAAGACCATGTTGAGTACTGACACAGACATATCGACAGTCCTTATTCCTAATACTGTTTTAGTCGTCTTTGGACTATTGTTTTCGGTGCTTGGAAATATAATAGTAATGTACATTCAGTGGATGAAGCTGAAATCATCTTATAATTTTCGAATATTTATACCATATCTTGCACTGTCAGATTTGTGTTCTAGCATTGTGTGCTCGGCATTTTCCATTTATGGAAATTACCACTGGGTGACCTGGGACAGCGTATATCTCTGCAAGATCGCATGGATTTGTGCATGTCTAGTGCAGTGGACATCTATATCGTTTCTTCTTGTTATAGCATTTCAAAGATATTTGAAAATCTGTCGCCCATATGAAACAGTCACGCCATACAAGAAAATAGTAACTGTTTTGATCGTTTTAACAATTATTCTGTTTGAGTCTATCTCTACCGCCGTCATTTCTGGAATATCAGAAAAGCATATTTTGAATAACACAGAACACGAAAACAGGTCTCAACAGAATGAAGCTTTACAGCCAATTCACCAGTGTCATTTAAATGCGGACTATGAAAATGATTATTCTGTGTTCAGTTATATTGACAATTCAATTCGCACAACACTTCTATTTTCGTTCATCTTCTTCTACTTTAAGTGTGGATTACAAATACACAAACTGTCTAAAAAAGTTACAATGTCCACAAGTAACATTAAGACAGCAATTTATGAAAATACTAATTTAGATGGAGATACAATACTCCCACGTGAAATAGTAAACGAAATGACTGAGACGCTTTCGACAAAATCCGAGCCGATTCTATTCATGACCACATCTTTTCTAAGTTTGTCTAATTCGTCAAAGGATGTCAGGGAACACAATAAGTCAAAGGACCCACGAATGACTGATGTCAAGTGTCAGAAATACCGTAATATTAATCTGATGTTCTCCTTTATAACTATAATTGTAATTGTGACGTATACACCAAGACTTATCATCATGTTTTTAGACAATTCCGATATGCATTTCTTAGATAATATTTCGGGAGGTCGATTACTGCTTCTGACGTCATTATACAGACTGTATCTGATAACATATTTTGTAAATCCGATTGTGTATAGTGTAATGGATAAGAAATTCAGGAGTGAATTGATCAAGCTAATTCGATGCCTTTGTTGTAAAGTTTGTCGATTCTGAGCAATATAAATGCTATATAACTTAAACACATTTTTTTTAAATTGCAAAGTGTCACTTTAAGTCCGCCCCATTCATCGGAGACTCAATATTTCTCGGATAAGCTTTCAACAGTTTATGTTCCTCCTAAAAATTGTAATTGTAAGCCAAATGATAATCACATTGAAAGACTATAAATATCTCACAGTCATTAATGCGATCTCTAAAAGAATTTTGCAATATATTTTTAATACCATCTTTGCAATTCCGTATATAATAAAGACAATCCAAATCGAACAGGACAAGGAATTAGCAGTTTCATTTTTGATCCCTTCTTCGAGTTATGTCATATTTGTATCATCATTAGTCTATGCATATATGAAACGTTTAGTGCTTAGTTGAACAATTAGTTGCATAGAAACAGGTTTAAAACTCACTAAGATATCCAACGTGAGTTAATAATCTCCTGGATAACACTTAAAGAAATAATAAAATGTGCACACGCAGCAAAAACCGGCAAATCAACCGACACTTTTGTACAGGACGTAGAAACAATCAGTTTCAAGTAGGTGACAATATATTTATTTTTACGGATCATTCTAAGTCTTTGGAACTGTTTTTTACTGAGAAAAATCATATAATTTGAATGCTAAAAAAGAGAAGGTCCGGTAAGAGCCGATTTCGGCCTCAAATTTTTGGTTCATCTGACGAAATATTTTTTACACTTTTTAAACACTAAGTGTCTATTTCAGTTGATTCAATTAGTTAATGTGAAAGATTTTGACTAATTTAGTAATTAAAAACGCTCCGATTCAAGCTTAAATATGAAAATTCTATTAAATATGCTAAAAATTGTCACTTTTCTGATGCATTTTGTAAAAAATGAAAGCGGCCGCATCCGTGGTCATCCTCAACCTTTTTGAGATGTTCTGTATTTTCATCAAATACAACTTACATTTCAATATCAAGAATAAACACAAATGCGGCCACTTTCATTTAAGACGGAAAGCGTCTAAAATTTAACTAAAATGCTAAAATTGTGAAGACTTCAGCAATTTAGCATGACTTAAAGTTGCTAGTATCCGATATATGTGCATTGTATTGTAAAAAACAGTCCATGTTTATGTAGCAGAAGCATTCTACTTTCCAATAAATAACTTAAACATGTTATAAGTTTACATTTTAACAATTTTGTAAAACTGCTCTATTTTGAGGCCAAAAAGGGGTCTTACTGGACCTACTTCTTTTGCACATCTAGCAAGAAGCTCAATCGTTCACTCAGTCTTGTCACAACTATCTTACAAATGACAGTTTAGCTAGCCAATGTTTCTGTACAAGGCAATAGAACATTTATTATTCGTTGAACATTGAAATTCGAGGTCAACCTGTTCCCAAGAAACAAACGAAAATAGGTATCCAACGAACAGTAATGAATACACAGCATAAAAGACATCTTAATCCAGTATATTCTTCAAAGAGCCTGTACCTAGTCAGAATTATTACATATCGAGCTGTTAGACTTATTGCTGGGTTAACTTGAGCAATACAACAGATGTCACATTGGGAGCAGGATCTGCACACCTTTTTTTTTTAGATCACATGAGTTCACTCCAACTTTTAGAAGAAATGTGTTGCTCAATGTTGCATTTTGTGTTCTTGTGTTTGCCTGTTGATCGTTTTCTTTTTTTGCCATTGAGTTGCCAGTTTACTTTCGACTGAGTAGTCTAAATGTTGTTCCTCCTGTATCTTTCGCCTCTCTTTTAGTTAAATGTTTCTTGCTATATGTACCGTATATTGCGCTATCTTCCTTGTGTTATAGGTTTCCATTTTCATTTATACTCGTCTTTAATCATCGGTAAGTATTACTTGGTTACATCGAACAACTAAGTTCTATGCATTTTTTTTTATATTTTCTTGTTATGTCTTGTAAAGTGAACATGTATGCATGTCAGGCCTGGGGTAATGGTAATTTGTAATTGTAATGCAAAGTAATTTGTAATGCTTTTTAGTATTGTCGGAAAGGTGTATAACCTGATTGCTGTTTTCTTAAAGACAGCATGTTTGAAACACTTAAAGTGCAGTGGACATGTTAATTAACAAGTATTTGAAGTCTATGTAACTAACACTGTATGTATATATGTACACGATATATCAATTTCTTATAAAAATGTGTTTTTGAAATGATTTTAGTTTTTATATTGAAAAAGTAATGTATAATGTAATGCATTTTACAGGCAAAGTAATTTTAATGTAGTACATTACACGTGAGAAAAAATGTAATTGTAATTGTAATTGTTATATGGAAGAATCACAAAGGAATTGTAATGTAATGCATTACATTGCAATGTAGTGGCCCCAGGCCTGATGCATATAGTTATCAAAGTTACCAGGATTATAATTTAATACGCCAGACGCGCGTTTCGTCTACATACGACTCATCAGTGATGTTCAGATCAAAGTATTTATAAAGCCAAACAAGTACAATGTTGAAAAGCAATGAGTACCCAAAATTCCAAAAAAATGTGTCAAATACGGCTTAGGTAATCTATTCCTGTCCCAAGTGAGGCGCCGTTCGTCTTTGGAAGTCTCTTATGTTTTTTATTTTGTGATAAATCTATATGTTCTGAAGTTGAATATGACGTCCATTTTCACTGAACTAGAATACACTTTCATTCAGGGGCAGCTGCCGCCCACCTCCGGGTGTGGAATTTTTTGGCTGCATTGAAGACCCATAGTAGTGGCCTTTGGCTGTTATCTGCTTTTTTTCGGATTGTTGTCTTTTAACAAATTCCCCCTTTCCAATCTCAATTTTAAAAGTATCATTTCTTTTCGTTTTATCAATTCAGAGATATTGGAAAATATTGTTCAGTTGCGTTAGCAATTGTTACCTATATATACTTATAGGTGGAAAACAGATGCAGAAACTGTCCAAGAAAGTTTGATAAAACAACAATAGAAAGAAAAAAATAAAACAAAGAATGCCTGACGACATAAATACCACCACTCAATATTTGCATTTTTCATAAACATAGCCAAACTGTAGAAAAGTCTCCTCGTTGTAGTTCTTAGCATTATGCAAGAGTTTCATAAAATTTGTGTTTGGAAAACGAAACGAAACGAAAATTGGACGGTTAAGAGATTAAAACAGAAACAAGGTCAAGGGTATTACTTAATACCCTAGATACATACACTAGGGACATATATCTTTGCCGGTAGCGGTTTACGAGGAAACGACTAGCATGCTTTCCACAATATGCGATAATATTCACACCTTATCTACATCTAGACCTCCGTGAAATTACCCTTTAAAAGCATTACGGGTTCAGTCGGCTCTAAGAAGGAACTATTTTTCTGAAAGACAATAAATCCATATTTTATACTTGTTATATGTTATATCTCATTTTTTAAAATACAAACAGCTTAGATTATAAAAAAATAGTTACTGTAGTTTAAATTGATTTTACGGAATTATCTACGTTTTGTCAGTTGTCTGATTTGCAGGGTTTTGAGTTGTGGGAATCAATTCATCTGCAATCACTCCTCGGGGGGATATAAAGTATGTCATAGTTCCACTTTCCACCTTCAAACCATTGATTCCAATTTCTGCATATAACTGACACCGTTCTATTCTATCAGGGCAATCACAAAATGTATAAGCAACACAATAAGCATCCTCAATACAAATGTCTCTGCATTCTGTCTGCACATTTACTGACTGTGTCCTGTCAGAAGATCGCGTCACTCCTATAATAGTTGTTTCAGTCAGTTCTAGTATGTTTACTATCTTGGTTGTAAAAATAACACTTTGCCATTCTTCATTTACTTTTATTCGAATTTCCTTATCACTTGAGTACTTAAACAGAAAGCACGTCAAAAATGAGCACGATTTGCAGATTGCAATTGCTTCACAACCTAAATTTTGTAAACATATATCAACACATTCATCGAAAGATGAGACCGCTCTCCTTTTAAAATGACCCGTATTAAGTACAGTCTTCTCTAGAAGAATACCTGGGGTCAAACCTTCACAAGAATCAAGTTCACCCTGTGAGTGCAGATAATTACAATATTCATATAAGTATCTGTTAATATTTTTAGCTATCGTTTTGTAGTCGACGCTATGGTTTTTCATAAACTTTTCCGAAAACAAATTTTCAATATTCTGTAGTTTGTACTCCATAGGTACCGGACTTTCTTTCACAGTTGCCGCCCATGTGAGGGGATCCCCGTTTATAGGTGGAGGTGCACCTACCGTTATTGTTTCTGTTTCAACTGATTTTGAAAATGAACTTGCTGTTTGTTGTTGAGAATAATCTAAACTGAAACTCGATCCTGCAGTTAGAACTTGAGCCGTAACACTTGCTTCGAACGCGACATTTGCACCGATAGAACGTTTTTTTCTAAATTCGTTAGAATTCATCCGGTGTTTGTAAGTAAACCGGGCTCCAAACAATAAATATGAAGGAAAATGCGTCCCATATGTATCAAAGAAAGCAAAATAATCCTGTTGAACATCTGAATTATTCAACTTATAAACCCAACTTAAAAAGCCGGCCAAAAACTGGGGCGGGGTGTCTGGAATAAGTTTGCTAAAATAATACATGCACTTAGCTGTTGAAAATATAAAAACCGATTCCCCAGTCGACATTTCAGATGTTGAATATTTGAATCCAGCACTGGCTGAAAAGCCAGCCGTAATTGGACCCATACCACCACCTGCAGACACACCAGCTGAAATAGACAGAGATCTAGAAAACTCATACTTATTTTGAACTATTGTGGAGGAGAATGAGGTTATGCATGAAACATCCGGTATAACAATCAATCCATGCGGTACACTGTACCTACAGTCTCCACTCTGATCCCCTTTGCTGTAATCAATCTTGAAAATTGGGAAAGTAAAGCCTGGGTCGTGACCAACTGACAGAGGGTAACCCCTAAGTATGTTGTATCCAAAAAATGCATAGTCTACATCGGGAAAAGTCTGTTTGAAATTGGAACTTTGGCATTCCTGAAGTCTGTAATCAGTTCTTAAACCTGCAATACATTTAAGATTCAATTAATTACAGGTTATTAAAAGATGTTCCATTTGTATTCCATTAGGACAACACATTTTGGTAATACTGACAGATGAATAGCAAAGAGAGTAACAGGAGTAATGCGTGAACTGTCAATACAAAATCACAAAGGATAATTTATTATTCATTTACTGGTATGTACTCAGGATTCTCACTTGTAAATATCTTATCTATATTACTGTGTTATTACAAATTACAAATATGTTCTTCATTCAACGGAACTAAGTATATGATTGACAAATAAATGTTTTATAAGTTCATAATTGTATTACTGTAAACCGCAGTTTGATTCGAGCAGTCTTAATTTATTTAACTCCAGTTTTGTCTAATAAATAGCAATCGCGCCGGTTTGAAATCGAGATTTCTCGAGTCTTAATATATATAGAAAGATGTGGTGTGAGTGTCAATGAAACAACTCTCCTTCCAAATAACAATTTATAAATATATAGTAAACCGTTATAGGTCAATGTAAGGCCTTCAACACGGAGCCTTAGCTCACACCGAACAACAAGTTATAAAGGACCCAAAATCACTAGTGTAAAACCATTCAAACGGGAAAACCAACGGTCTAATCTATATAAACTAGAGGCTGTAAAGAGCCTGTGTCGCTCACCTTGGTCTATGTGAATATTAAACAAAGGAAGCGGATTGAAAATTGACTATAAAGGGCAATAACTCATAAAGCGGTCAACTGACCATTTCGGTCATGTTGACTTATTTGTGAATCTTACTTTGCTGAAAATAATTGCTGTTTACAGTTTACCTCTATCTATAATAATATTCAAGATAATAACCAAAAACAGCAAAATGTCCTTAAAATTACAAATTCAGGGGCAGCAACCCAACATCAGGTTGTCCGATTTACCTGAAAATTTCAGGGCAGATAGATCTTGACCTGATAAACTATTTTATCCCCTGTCAGATTTGCTTTAAATGCTTTGGTTTTTGAGTTATAAGCTCAAAACTGCATTTTACCCCTATGTTCTATTCTTAGCTGTGGCGGTCATCTTGGGAAGATGGCCGGGTCACCGGACACATGTTTTAAACTTGATACCCCAAAGATGATTGTGGCCAAGTGTGGATTCATTTGGCCAAACAGTTTCAGAGGAGAAGATTTTTGTAAAAGATTACTCAGATTATCGAAAAATGGTTAAAAATTCTCTTGAATTTGACGGTTGTAGGTAATTAATCCTACATTTTATTGCAGTAAAAGATTTCTGTGTCATAAACATATGTCTTGGGTGTTTCAAAGCACCATTATTTTTTTATTTGGATTTCTATAGAATATTTTGTAATCTTGAGGTTACATGGTGACTAATCCTTGTACACAGATAAAATAAGGGGAGAAATTTGATTGGTTAACTTCCAGTGATGGTTATTTTCTTATATGCAATGAAATGTTATGTGATTGTTTTTCTATAGTACTAGACAGGATAAACCTTTACTCATGCCAAGCATTTCTTTATTTGAAACAAAGATAAATTCTACAGAAGCAAATTTAACAAAGACTAATAGGGGAAAATCAATGGTGGTATAACACCTAATATGGGAAGCTGTACATTCACCTTTGACCTTGTGAGTAATTTCATGTCTTAAAATTTCTTGTTATTTAAGTGAAATATTACAAAAAATGAGATATTCTGAGTGGGTTGAGTCTCCAAAACACATTTTATGAAAACTTTTACTTGAAATAGGACTGTTCCATGAATATTTAAAAGTTTTTGGTTTTTTTGGGGGGGGAGGGTGAGGGGGGGCTTTTTCTCCTTATTTCTTATAATCTGCTATGATAGAACCTTTTCCTAGGAAATACTTAAATAGATATATATTTATGTGCTAATGAAATTATTTTAAATGCTGTAACGACAAATTATTCACTTAAAGAAAAGCCTTTTAGATCCCTCTCTGGAACGCGGCGTAAATTTAATTTTGACGTAAGGACTTATTGAAACCTCCTTGGAGACTGTAAACTTGTATATGGATGGTTCATTCTGCTCAAATACTTCAATTACTCATTTCTGATAACATTTATACCATATATTAGTGAAAGTTACCCCATTATTTTTACTTATTTGGCCTGAAAAGTTGAAATTTTGAGGAAATGAGAGCTAAAATTGACCAAAAGAGACCTTATAAAGAAGTCAAAGAGGTCCATTAGTGGTATTTATCTACCTAAACTCATCTTGAGTATCATATTTAACTGTTTGTAGGCAGATAAGATAAATATTTGATCATTTATTGGTCCACACTATATTCTATCTTGTTGCGGCTTGGATTGGATTTGTCGAAGAAATTTTGCTAGAATCGCTGTAGATGTCGTCTTTCATTATACTAGATTTTTCTCAAACTATTGAACTGATTATGACAAAACTTGACAGAAATGCTTGAAATAACCAGTATTATAAAGGAAAAAAGTCACAATCAGTTTATTAAACAATAAAGTCTTCTTTTGGTGTAATACCACCAAATCATGGTACGTCACATCCGGTTGTATACGAAAATAGGTCGAAAAAAATATTCTCTTGAATTTGACAGTTGTAGGTAATTAATCCTACCTTTTATTGCAGTAAAAGATTTCTGTGTCATAAACATATGTCTGGTATTTCAAAGCATCATTATTTTTTTATTTGGGATTTCTATAGAATATTTTGTAATCTTGAGGTTACATGGTGACTAAACCTTGTACACAGATAAAATAAGTGGAGAAATTTGATTGGTTAACTTTCAGTGATGGTTATTTTCTTATATGCAATGAAATGTTATGTGATTTTTTTCTATAGTACTAGACAGGATAAATCTTTACTCATGCCAAGTATTTCTTTATTTGAAACAAAGATAAATTCTACAGAATTTTTGAAAAGTGCAAATTTAACAAAGACTAATAGGGGAAAATCAATGGTGGTATTACACCTAAAGGGGTCAACTGACCATTTCGGTCATGTTGACTTATTGGTAAATCTTACTTTGCTGAATATTATTGCTGTTTACAGTTTATCTCTATCTATAATAATATTCAAAATAATAACCAAAAACAGCAAAATTTCCTTAAAATTACAAATTCAGGGGCAGCAACCCAACAACAGGTTGTCCGATTCATGTGAAAATTTCAGGGCAGATAGACTTTGACCTGATAAACTATTTTATCCCCTGTCAGATTTGCTTTAAATGCTTTGGTTTTTGAGTTATAAGCTCAAAACTGCATTTTACCCCTATGTTCTATTCTTAGCTGTGGCGGCCATCTTGGTTAGATGGCCGGGTTACCGGACACATGTTTTAAACGTGATACCCCAAAGATGATTGTGGCCAAGTTTGGATTCATTTGGCCAAATAGTTTCAGAGGAGAAGATTTTTGTAAAAGATTACTCAGATTATCGAAAAATGGTTAAAAATTGACTACAAAGGGCAATAACTCCTAAAGGTGTAATACCACCAAATCATGGTACGGACGCTGGACACAAAGTGATGGGAAAAGCTCACTTAGTGAGATAAAAACGAGAAACGAAAAACGCGTATAAATTACATAAACAACGACAACTACTGTACATCAGATTCCTTACTTAGGACAGGTGCAAACATTTGCAGCGGGATTAAACGCTTTAATGGTACCAAACCTTCTCCCTTTTTCTGAAATAATAGCATAACATCACAACATAGAAAAAAATACGATAAAATATCATTTGGCAGGCTTAACTCAATCAAAAAACGTAAATTAAAAGTGGTGTGAGTGCCAATGAAACAACTCTCAATCCAAGTTACAATTTGTAACAGTAAACCATTAAAGATTCAATACCTGGCTCGCACCGAACAGCAAGCTATAAAGGGCACCAGACACAAAACCATTCAAACGGGAAAACCAACGGTCTAATCTATATATAAAAAAGTTGGATTAACAAACTGCGGAGCGATAAAAATAAACTCATCATAGATACCAGGATTAAATTTTATTATTTCATTATTTTTATTTACGACGTTTTTATTCTTTTATGTTAAGTAATGTTATCCAAACAGTACGAACAAAATTATTTAAGAACATTCGAAGAGAGAAACATGATACCAAAGACCAACAACAGTTCACGAAAAAACAACATAGAAAACTATACACCAGATACAGAGCAAAGCGAACACGAACTCCACCAAAAACATGGAGGATATTAGGTGCTATCCTAAGATAGTTTATTTGCGATGACTTTGATTTTTAATTGTCGCTTTCATGTCTTGATGTACATATAGATAAAAAATTATGCGCGGTTTATCATGTTACCATGCGCCAAGTTTCATTCTAACCAGAAACAGTAGTATAATAAAACAGTAAAAAACACTGTAAACTATCAATTTTAACATTCAACACATGTTCAAACACCAAAGCATGAAGTACTTAGTATTTGTATTTTGTATCATACGAGTCGATGCGATAAAACATTTCCTATCGTACGTATTCAATGACATATCAAGAAAAATCCGTAAATATAGTACGTAAAGAGGGTCAGAATAACACAAAAATCAAAAACAAAAGAGTTAATTCACGGCTGGTAATCTACACACGCAGAACATTTGGTTCTGCAATGAAAACCGTGAGAGGATTTTGCGGTTGTGCTTGAGTGGAGCAATTGTCACCGCTTCGAAAGGTATATACATTTCTAAATCGCAATTTTCTTATTCGACTGATCAAATATTGAAAATGGAGAATGCTATGCTGTGGTGAATACTTTAACGAAGAGATACATGTATCATTTACTGTTGTACGTGGAGTTGAACTCCTACAAAATCAGTTGCCACACGAGAATTTGCCTAAAAAAGTGACATTTAAATTTTTAAATGGTTTTAATTACAGACCCTCAAGTTCAAATTTACTTTTTATTCGGTCAATAGGTATGAATGTCGTTTTGGGCGGCGTGTACGCTGTCCGGTGTAGATCGACATCTTAATAAATCTAAAAACCTCATATTTTCATTATGACATGCGTGAGGGGACGTAAAATCATAATAATATATCCAAACTATGAGTGTTTGAAAGTTGCCTAAATGTGGTCAGATTGTTCATGAAAAAACACATTTGTGTGCATAAACTGAGGGAAACACATCAAATATAAGAGGAAAACTACGACACAACAGCAACACACAATTAAACTTTAACATACACAGAAACGAATTATAATTTAACAATGGCCATTTTCCGGAATTGGCACAGGACATTTTAAGAAAAAATGGTGGGATAAACCCGGTTTTGTGGCATGCCAAACCTCCCGCTTATACGGCAATGGTAAATATATCAGTTAAATACAACATTACATGACAGGACTACAATACAAATAAATGATAGAACATATAGGACAGAGAAACACTCCAATTATAGCTAACAAAAGGTACCAGGTTTAAAAAACATTTATACGTCAGACGCGTACCAGTGACGCTCAGATGAAAAAAGTTCGAAAGCTAAGACAAGTACATTGAGGACCAAAAGTTCCAAAAAGTTGTGTCTAATACGGCTAGGGTTTCTGTCTGGAATAAGAACATCCTTGTTATTTCGAATAATTCATAATTTTGCAACCAGTGATGTTTTATAAAATGACTATAAAATAGATACATGTGTATGCATGATAAAATCGAAGTGATGACTAACTACACAATAAAAACGGATACATAAAATTACCTAAACCAATACATAAAAATTCACAGCCAAGTTAGCCAAAACCATAAACGCACAAAGTGACGTAATATATGAATTTCTTAACCAATATCCAAAAAATAGGATAGACAGAATTCAGGATTAGATTTGCAATACTGATATAACATTTATCAATAACAATGAAAATTACAATATTTATTAATATCAAATTGTGGTAGTAAACTATACCGATTATTTGCCCAAATCCACGAATTTGGACACATATTTGAAATTTATTGGTTAGACTTTTCTTCATAAAAAGAAAACATGGTCATTTCTTGTTATTTCAAAATCCTATCTCATAATATTTATTTATGCACACAAATTTGTTTTTTTCATAAACAATCTACCCATATTAAGGCAACTTTCAACGACTGATAGCTTGTATACAAAGATATGATTTCAAGTCCCCTCACGCATTCACGATGTCCTCAATCAGAACCAATACCCTCACGCATGACACAATGAAAATATGAGGTTTTTAGATTTATTAAGATGTCTATCAACACCGGACAGCGTCCACGCCGCCCAAAACGACATTCATACCCATTGACCGAATAAAAAGTACATTTGAACTTGAGGGTCTGTAATTGGAACCATTTCAAAATAGAAATGTCACTTTTTTAGGCAAATTTTCGTGGGGCAACTGATTTTGTAGGAGTTCAACTCCACGTACAACAGTAAATGATACATGTATCTCTTCGTTAAAGTATTCAACACAGCATAGCATTCTCCGATTTTCAATATTTTGATCAGTCGAATGAGAAAATTGCGATTTAAAAATGTTCATACCTTTTGAAGCGGTGACAATTAATCCACTCAAGCACAACCGGAAAATACTCTCACAGTTTTCATTGCAGAACCAAATGTTCTGCGTGTGTAGATTACCAGCCGTGAATTGAAACCTTTCAGTTGTGAATTTTTCATTTCAAATTCCAATGCGTCTGCATCAATTAGATATAGACAAACGGATTTGTAAGTATACTAACATGAGCTTGGTATGCATGTTTTGCAATATATATATATACACTTTCGTTTTCGTTCAAAATGATAAACAATGTTTAATCTTTGTAGCCGTGATACAACCTTAACCGTTTAACAGACCAAACTAAAAAAATAATTCGAATTCTTGAAATACATTTAAAACCTTGCATTATATTTTAATAACTCACCAACATTGAAGTTCATCTTTTGTATTTGGTTAGATATTTCATGGCCTTGCAATTCTCCGACTAAAGTATCTAACAAGCCTTTAGGTTTTTTTATTCCAGACTCATTGACTGTATTTTGAAGCATTTGTTGTTGTTTCACTATCAAGTTAGTCTTCATTTCACTGCAATATTATTATGAATGGAAAGTGATAATGATTAACAAGTATGTCTAACACTACCACTTGGCTCAATCTTCAGCTGAAACCGAAAAGGTTTATTTTCTAAGTATTAAAAGAAAGACTGTGTAATGGGATACGAGCAAAATTTCGGTCCTGTCATCTGGATTACTCAAATACGTAGGAATAATACGATATTCCAGAGTTTTATTTCTATAGTGATTAAGATTATAACACAATGTTGACTGCTGTATCCCTATTTTGATTTTTATTTCTGTTATATCTGTTTGTTTTGTTCACAAATTGTTTAGATAACCCATTTCGGAAAAACACTTTTAAAACTGTTTATTATCAGGATAAATTACCTAATTTCGTTAAGTTGTTTCCACGCATAAATTGTAAATGTCGCCATCCCAATCATCAACATTAGAAATAGTACGACTATAATGATGAAAAATACCTAGAATATATCAAAATGATCTCTCATTTATTTGAAATTGTAAATATATGTCAGACAGAGTGTTAAATATATGGCATTTACATGTACAATACAAAACTTAAATCAGATAAATCTAATAATTTTCTTGTCATTCGGGGCCTCCTGTGACATGTTTTGCTATATGTGTAAGCAATGGGCCGTTGTTGTTTATTTCTACGTCATGTGGCGTTTGATTGATAGTTGTCTCATTGTCTAAAAAGTGTCTTTTATGAAAATTAAAAAGAAGCATCAGACAAGCGCTCTACTATTTCCCGTACACAAAACACCGTCCTCTTTTTCTGAAAAATTACCAACCTAATAAGAAATGTCACCGGGCTAATGCTTACAAGAGAAACACGACTGATGCTCACAGTCAATAAAGATCTACTTACGCTTCCAGATCCCCTGTGACCAAACCAGCTTTTTGGTCGGGATTGCAATACAATGTCTTTAGTTTCCATGTAGTGTTTTACGATTGTCATACAAGTGAGAGGACACACAACCATTTTGTACTTAAGGAAATCCATATACCAAGTCAGGAATATGGACGTTGTTTTCTTTTCGTTTAATGTTTTGAGCTTCTGAATTTGTTAAGGAACTTTTCGTTTTGAATATTCTTTTGTGTTCGGTATTTTTGTAATCACAATTTTTTGTATTGGTCGTATTTCGTTTTTGTAATGATATAACTAAATCTCAAATAAATTGGACGAATATGATATGCAATATCATATCTCCAAATAGTTTGATGTTTTAACTTGCCCATTCTCCCTTTTGTCCCTCCTTGGTAAGGAATTGAAATATTGAATGAGTTTTGAATTTTAAAATCACGATAAAAAACCTGTTTTTTTGTATGCTTTTTCTTTTTCTCTTGTAGGTTTCTTGATTCACCATTGGCTCTATGCATTTTTAACTCAGGAAAATCATGTCTATTGTTAACATATTTCTGCTGATCATGTTGAACTTGTTTTTGATCATACTTGTTCTCAGTGTAAAGATCATTGTAATATGTGCTTTGCTGATCCATACTCTAAAAAATACGAAATACTAGATTGCAAAACTTTTTTATATGGAATTCGTTATCACATGTTTTCCAAAATTCATCATGAATATAGATATGACAAAACAAAGTGATGAAGAGAATAAAAAAAATAGCAACTTGCATATAGTTTATTTGTATATAGAAAACTAATTTAATTATGAGGCGACATCTCATACGCCGATACTAACCTGAAAACTCAATAAAAAAAACCATTTGAAAACTGTTTAAAAGACATGCATGTTACAGAACAGAACACAGAGAATGCCCCTCCCCCGCCCTAACATATATTAGCAACAAAGAAACACTAACTCAAACAAAGACAGAAGATCACCTCGGGTTATAATATTTTAAGTTTATTTCTGCCTAATTGTTTCAACAAGTTTCCTCTCATTTTAATCTCAATAATTATGATGGTCGTCGATACGTTAATTAAAAGTAAAAAAACATAAATACTGAACTCCGAGGAAAATTCATTCGGAAAGTCCCTAATCACATGGTAAAATCAAATTACAAAACACATCAAACGAATGGACAACAACTGTCATATTCCTGACTTGGTACAGGCATTTACAAAATTGTTCTTAATTATTAATAGAACGTACTTTCCTGATACTGTTGTCAATGAACATACTTTACAAAAACAAATTACCTGTCGTCGCCTAAACTGTTCTGTATCTGTCCAAGAAGGGAGTTGTTTACATGTGGTACCCAGTATCTCAATGTCTATGTTTTCGTCTACTTCTTCCTCCTTGTTTCTGTTTTTTGTCTTTCTAATCAATATCTCTAACTGCTTTTGGTGACGAATATTTTCCAAATATATTTCAGGATATTCTAATCGATCATCCATTTTGGAATTTCGTCGATCTGCAAAGATTGGATAACACGATTCAGAAAAAAAAGACTTTTTTGTAAAGATTGAGATCGTAGTTATTGGTTCAAGTTTAATTCATTCTGTAATTTGGAAAAAAAAATAAAAATTGTTACATAGAATAAGAAATAACAATTCATCTGGGATTAATGTTCGCTTTATGAAAATGTAAAATCACAACAATACTGAACTTCGAGAAAAACTCAAAATGGAAAATCCCTATTCAAATGGCAAAATCAAAAGCCAAAATAAACCAAAGGAATCGATAACAACTGTCATATTCCTGAAAAGGTACAGGCATTTTCTGATGTAGAAAATGGTTGATTAAACCAGGTTTTAAAGCTAGCACAACACCTTACTTGCATGACCGTCGCATCAAATTCCAATTATATTGACTACGATGTGTGAAAATATTGTCATGACAACTAATTGTTAAGGAATAGCTCAGCTGATAAAATCGGCATACAAAGTAATTAGTTTGGCAGTCTTTTTATGCCCCACCTACGATAGTAGAGGGGCATTATGTTTTCTGGTCTGTGGCTCCGTCCGTCTGTGCGTCCGTTCGTCCGTTCAGGTTAAAGTTTTTGGTCAAGGTAGTTTTTGATGAAGCTGAAGTCCAATCTACTTGAAACTTAGTACACTTGTTGCTTATGATATGATCTTTCTAATTTTAAAGCCAAATTAGACTTTTGACCCCAATTTCACGGTCCACTGAACATAGAAAATGAAAGTGGGAGTTTCAGGTTAAAGTTTTTGGTCAAGGTAGTTTTTGATGAAGCTGAAGTCCAATCAACTTGAAACTTGTTGCTTATGATATGATCATTTTAATTGTAAAGCCAAATTAGACTTTTGACCCCAATTTCACGGTCCATTAAACATAGAAAATGAAAGTGGGAGTTTCAGGTTAAAGTTTTTGGTCAAGGTGGTTTTTGATAAAATTGAAGTCCAATCAACTTGAAACTTAGTACATATATTACCTATAGTATAATCTTAATAATTTTAATGCCAAATTAGATTATTACCCAATTTCACGGTCCATGGAACATGGTAAAGGATAGTGCGAGTGGGGCATCCGTGTACTTTGGACACATTCTGTTGGACTAACTATAACGGCTGTTATCTATGATGAGTTTAGTTTCTATATACGCTGTAACAGTAGTTTAAATTTTAAAAGAGGGATACACTACCAAGAAAAGCACACCAGAAAATATACACAAATTTACCATTCAAATAATGCCCGATCGTGAATAGATATTTAAAGTATCCTAATGTTAGTATTGAGTATTTCTTACAATTCAGTATGATTAAATAGAAAGAGAGAACGAGCAACGGGAACATCAAGTCTTCTGCAGCACAACCATGAATGGCAATATCGTTTTAAATACCCTAGAAGGTATGGGTCAAAATATCGAAATAATATGTGTCTACTTCAGCTTATTACAATCACGATGGAGCATGGAGTTAATGTTCGTGTTAAGTATTTGTATGTTAGCTAAGTACACAAGAGGAAGATTTCTTTTATGACAACTTTACTAAACTGAGGATAATGTTTTTCATAAAGAAAAACAAATGACAAATAATAATCAAAATATATGAAAAGTTTTAATTAGAAATATGTTTTTTTTTAAATAATTATTTTAAATTCGTACAGTTTTCAAATGTTTTCTTTTTTTCTATTGGGTGACTTGCAGTTAATAAAAGGGTCGTGTATTTGATAGTCCACAATACTGCTCATTATACATTTTAAAGATTACACATCTCTTAGAAATAAATTTAATAATTTTCAAGGACGTATTCAGGTTTTGTATAACATGTTGAAATAATAAAAGTGTTTTGAATAAAGACATTGGTTTTATTCAAATTTGTGTAGTGATTATTTTACCTAGATTTAAATAAAAAAATTGAAAGAACTTGGTTGTTATTTTCCCGTTCAATAGTATTTTTTTAAAATCTAACGTTTTACCTTTCAACTGTAATACGATTAAGATTTATCATATAAAGTTAGAAAAGTCTGGGTGTATTCCCGTTCAATTGTATTTTTTTAAAATCTAACGTTATACCTTTCAACTGTAATACTATTAAGATTTATCATATAAAGTTAGAAAAGTCTGGGTGTACCGACGATATCATCAGCAAAGAAGCCATTGTTTCTGTCCTAATATGATTCTTTGCGAACGATTTCCATATTTTCCGTGTATAATCTATTATAAAACTAAAGTTCAAACTCCCTCAGATAAAGTAAATCTGAGGAAGGTCTGACGATTTTAAGTCAATTTCATTCATATAAGATTCATTGCTTATAGAGAATGGGCACGGAGCCCATTGAAATCAAAATTTGAGTAATTGATTTTAATTTCTACCTTATTTGTCTCGTAATGTAAAGAAATAACACGATTAAGGTATTTTTACATATTTATTTCAATGAAATAGGTGCTATATGCAAAGTTGCAAAGTTTCGTAAAAAAAAAATCGATGTATAGTCTAATATATCGTTCTTTTTGGAAATTTAGGTCATTGGTGCTCTTCAACTTTGTACCTTTTTAGTTTTCTTCACTATTTTGATCTGGGTGTCGCTGTTGGGTCTTATGTAGACGAAGCGGGCGTATGGTGTATGAGATTGTAAGACTAGTACATCAGCACGTCACAATGTCCTATTGGAATGTTTATATGTGTATTTCTCTGTCCGTAATGTTCCGGCATTTATTTGTACTGTAGTCCTTTCATGTAATGTATTTATTTTAGTGTCATATTTAACAATGCCATACCAGCGGGAGGTTTGGTGTGCTGCAAACCAGGTTCAACCCATCATTTGTGTTATTAAAATGTCCTGTACCAGGTCAAAACAATGGCATTTGTTATCTTATAGTTCGTTTCTGTTTGTGTTGCATTGTCGTTTTGGTTTTTTGTTGCACTTCAGTGTTTCTATTGTTTCGTTGTTTTCCTCATCAGTTGATGTGATTACCTCAGTTTTAGTTTGTAACCCGGATTTTTTTTTCAACCGATTTGTGACTGTCGAACAGTGATACACTACTGTTGCCTTTATTAAAACAACTGCCTCTGGACATGTCATAAATGTAAGCCAAGAACCACTGAGAGATTTGATGGAAACCGGCCTGAATAACAGATGATAGGCTGTTGTTAAACAAGATATTTTTTTTCTCTGCTATAAAATCATCAAACATGGATATATTCTTAGAGAACGTCAACGACAAAGGTTCATGACGTCAGATAGTCATATTTTATACGAGTGGGAAAAAATGTCAACTGTCAAAAATGAACGTCGCTAAAATATTGTCGCCTAAATAATTGATTACATAAAGATCAACATTATCAATATACATTAATATTGTTAATTAGGTCCGTTCAATGTACAGTGGTTTTACCACAAATGCTAAAAACAATAAAAACTGAAGGTTACCAACGTTTATCAGTACTTATTTTACTCAACTTTAATCGAAAAACAGATCGTATGTAAAACAAAGAAGATATACGGAATTTGATATTTAATCAGACAAAAGATAGTTTTTATGTACATTAGGGGCCAGCTGAAGGACACCTACGGGTGCAGGAATTTTCGCTCCATTGAAGACCCATTGGTGGCCTTCGGCTGTTGTCTGCTCTTTGGTCGGGTTGTTGTCGCTTTGACACATTCCCCATTTCCTTTCTCCAATTTTATGTCTAGTTCACTTCCTAAAAGTGTATGAATAATTTATAAAGGAAGTTAAGCGAAAAATCATCATGAATGAATGATTAACCGATCAAATTAATCAGCAACAAAATAAACCACAAGGTCGAATCTTATTTGGATCTGGCGTAAATCTAAAATTTTAATCCTGGTATCTATAATGAATTTAATTAGAATCGTGTGTCTTTGTGGTTTACTTGAGGAACTTTAGTATCTTTGAAACAGTACCTGTGGAACAGGGTTTAACTATTACTTAGAGAAACACCGGCAGTTTTTCAGATGTTTCATTTGGGTGGGCAAACTGTTCGCATTCGAAATATATAAACATTGATAACAGGAAGCATAAATACCAAGTCACGGCAAAAGTCATACTATAATATTAGCACGTAAATTGCCAAATATGTAGGACTACTTTATAATCAAATTTGTTTTGACTATAAAAAAAGATGTCGTATGATTGTCAATGAGACAACTCTCCACAAGAGACCAAATGACTTAGAAAAAAAAAAAAAAGACTATAGATCACTCATTTGCACGTCAAAATAATAGCAAACTAGAGAGACGTAATCTCGTTTGTTAACAATTAGAAATATGGCGGCCGCCTCGATATTTGGCTCATCCTCGGATCTAGACAGTTTGAGACAGTGTCACACAGCCTGAAAACGCATTAAAACATGAAAAAGGCTACAACACCTGCATTAATATGATTGATTGAGTTAGCTAGAAGAACTTTGCAAAATCATCTCATTTTGTGATGGTCATTCAAGGAAAATCATATGTTTGCATTCACGTCACTATAATAATACATTTATTCCGCTCATGAAAAGTAAATATCAAAATTATCAAAACGAAAAAAAATGTCCTCGAGGTCCAGATTTTTCAGGCCATAATTGTATATTTTAAATGAATTTATGAATTGGTCAAACTAATGTCGAATAAAGTTTAAAATATAAAAAAGAAAATGTGGTATAACTGTCAATGTAAGAACTCTCTTCAAGAGAACAAATGACACAGAAATTAACAACTATGGGTCAAGGTACGGCCTCCATCAATCAGTAAAGCCCATACCGCATAGTCAGCTATAAAAGGCACTGAAATGCCAAATTGTAAAACAATTCAAACGAGGAAACTAACGGCCTAATTAATGTACAAAAAAATGAACGAAAAACCAAATATAACACATCACCCACTGAATTACAGGCTCCTGACTTTGGACAGGACACATTCATACAAAATGTGATGTTGTTAAATTTTTTAGTATGATCCCAACCCTCCCCTTACCTGTGTAAAAGTACAACATTTAAACGAAGTACAATAATCAGTTGAAAAAAAGCTTAACTCATCAGATGGATACACATACAAATAGTACACAGAATGAACGTGGCTGGGACTTGTATTTCCCAACAACAAAAAGACACTAAGTACAGATCAGAGACTAATCGCAGTTACTGGCAGCTAGGTCACAGCCACTAACAAATAATAAAAAAATCATGCATCTAAGACTAAATTTAAGCTTATTTAGTATATGCACTAATAACTAAATCGTTATTGAAATAGAAAAACATGACTTACCGACAATTTCACCGAATTTCCGCTGATAAATAAGACATAGCTTGTTATGTTTCTTGTCTAAACATGATTTTTCTCCACTTATTTTTGTGTTTGTGTTGAGCATAATTTGTTTTCATTCATATCTAGGCCAGTAACTAAAAATATCTTTTATCACATATTTGAAATTTAATTTTCTTACAATCTAACTTTCTTATAATGTACATTCAGTCATTTAATTTCTTGGTAACACAGATCAAAATGATTAAAATTGTTTAAATAAGTCACCATCTTTAAAGGCATAATACGACAGTTTGATTTAATATTTTATTGATAACTTAGTAATTTTTGTAGTTTAAGAAACAACCGCATTTTATTTAAATAATTTCAACTGATGTATTTGGTCTTCATATTATAAGTATGTATGATGAGGCGACTTTAGTTCGTGTCTGAAGTTCTGATATAAAAATGTACTACTTCGAATTCTCATTCGGATCCCTTTGTAGCTGACTATGCGGTATGGGCTGTGCTCATTGTTAAAGGCAGTTCGGTGACCTATAGTTGTTCATTGTTTGTGTCATTTTGGTCCCTTGTGGAGAGATGTATCATTGGCAACCATACCACAGCTTCTTTTTTATACTTGACTTTCAAATACAATTTTTCGTATATTCAAAACATAAGTGTAGTAGATCTGAGTATTAATATGTCTTAACTTTACGATTACAAAACTTTTCGCGATTAATTAAAAAATAAAAAGCTGTCAATAGCCTTATTTCGAGATTTGGTTATGTATATTCAGACACTATCAATAAGTTATTTGGCTACAAGATGTTTTATACAAAGATGCAAATATGTTTCAAAAATGGTAAGTCATATGTTGTGTTAATAAGTATATAGACATTTTCTGTCAAATGAAAGCTTAAAGACTATGGATAACCGAACAACATTTGTTAATAGTTTCTTTAAATGATAAAAAAAGTATGAATTCAAATAAAAGGGTATGTTTTCTCGTTTGCTCAAAAGTACGTGTTGCCTGCTACCAAACTGCTGAGCTCCAGCTCGCACTAGTATAAAATCAAAGCTATTTCAAATAGCACAAGTCAGAATAATGTATAGTTTTGATGTAAAAAGACTGTCAATTTAATTTGATTTAACAAATAAAAATGATCGCGTGAAATTGCAAAATTAAATATAGACGGCTACAGGGCTATGACTAAATGCTTTAGTTCACTGTGATCTTCTCTTATAAAATTATATGTGTGAATTTGCAGTTTAAGAGTGACGGTTCTAAACACGTATTCAGAAACATATATGCGATATGAAATACTGCATGAATGTTGCTACATATTAATGTCGTCAAATTAAATACCACAAAAACGATGAAGCGAGACATTCAGTTTTTTTAAATCAAATCATAAAAAGAAATAAAAAATTAAAACCGCTATCGATATTTTAAAATGTTCTTGTAATTCCTATAATAATGAATATACGCAAAAGATATCATGAGTGACTATAATTTTAATAGTTGATTCAAGAAGATAAAAAGTGACAAAACTTGCAAATTTCATTCAACAAATAGATTTCTCCCACTGCATCACGTGTGATACGATTTTCTGTACTCAAAACAGCTTCATGTTCTATACTTTTAAACATTTTGTAGTATTACGTTCACGAAACCAGAATAAGATATGTAGCATTACGCAAGAAAGTTGGACGTCATAATTGAATTTTGACCATTGAAGGATTGAGGACAAACGAACCACACAGCGATAGCCCACACATCAGAAAAAAAGATAAATAGTATATGAATAAGAGAAATTAATTGTTGTAAAGTTAAACCCCTTTATAACATGTATGGTCGTAATTGTCTGTTTCCAAAAAAGAATTCAGATTTCTTTCTATTAAAAAATATAAACATCATGTGAAAAAGACATTATATTTGTCAGAATTTGAAAGAGTATATATATTGCATGAAAGAGTTAGTACTTAGATTAATTGTAGATAATATCCAAAACCAAGTAACAGATTAAATAAGCAATTTGAAATTATATCTCGTAGTTACTTGAAGCAATTTAAAATTACTTAAAATATTAAACTCTTTCTTTAAAAGTATGGACGGGAAAGTCTGTAAAATTACAAATGCATAGAACGACATTTCATTTTGCAATACAGAATAACACAGATGAACGAGAGGAAAACATCGCTATATTTTGACGCAAAGTGTTTTAAAAAGAATTGCACGCTAGGTTGAGCATTCAAATATACTACATGTTTGTGATTTCCTAATATTATTGATTTAACAAGGTGCAAGTTTGAACTTATTCAGGCAGTACAGATATTTTTTCAGTTAAATACCTTTTAAATCATTTAAAAGTGACGAATATTCTTAATTTACATTCGACATATATTTGAAATCGTTGTCGCCATAATAAAAGATATTGTACATGTGATCTTAAAACACTCTAAATTTGTAAAACTACAAATTGTGACGTAAAAATGGATTTCAAATTATTGTTTTTTACCTATTATTTGCTTCAATGCATTGTTACTGCTCGTAAGTGGAACGTTGTTGATACTACAAAACTTAATACTAGGAACGTAAATTTGATTTTGGATGATTTAAAAAGGCATGGTTTATCAATGAAATCAATTGGTGAGACTAAAATTCAGTTTGCTGTTGCAACTGTTCTTACTGAAGACGAAATTGAAATGTTAAAATATCCAAACGACAAACGTGTTCGCGTACAGTTCAATGAAAATGGACAACAAGATCACGGTGAAAATATCATTTTAGAGAATCATTCAGACGATCTTATTACACAAATGGAAGAAGATAGTACAAATAATAATTACAATTCTTATCCTATTGTTATTATATTTTCATGGTATATACCTTGCTCCATGAAAATTCATACGTGTGCAGCAAATCTATCTAAAGATAAACAGAAAAGAGGATATAGTCTGATTGTTGGATTTAACGACTTCTTTACGTATGACTCAAACCAGTTTAATAGAAACGTTCGACACAGTCTAACTATAAAGAATCTTGAAAATTCATTTGACACTTTCAATTCCGCGAATATTCAAATTTTTCATACTGTTCGATATTACAGTGATTTAGTGTCAGCAGATAATGATAACCCAATCACAAGAATTCACGACATATTTCAATCAAACTTTTATGAAAGTTTAATCCAACAGCCTTTGACTTTTTGTTGTGGCACTAATTTTCCGAATTCTGTGGACGTAAACATAATAGACCGAATTATATCGTTTTCTATCAACAGCATGGTTTTTGACTGTTTATCTAAAATCGACCAATCACATAAAATTACTGATGGATCGAATAAACTTAAGCAGTGTTTCCTTGATTGGATACAGGAAAATATAAGTAATAATGAATGTGGTAGATGCTGGAATAATAAGAAATATACGTTTCAAGATTTGGCTAAAAAATCGTTCATTGACGCATGGTATGTTTCAAAGAACATAGGAGCACCGGGGCCTAAATATCAGAATCTTGATGAGAAAAGTTGGACACATTGGCATGGAAAATCCATCTATGCAGACCCTGAATATTTTCTAAAATCTCGTAAGGGTGATTTACATTGTTCTAAAGGGAATTTATATCCTGGTTTCTTTTGCACAAAAAGTATGAAGTTGAAAACTGTACGTCTAGAATCGACTCGTATTGGAAATGCTGAAAAACGTCTCCGTACTTCAATAAACGAAGTTGATGTACTGTGGAATCGAAATGCAAAACGCGTTAATATTATTTAGAATATCGATTTCGTAACTCGATAACATGTAAGATCTAACTACACATTAAAAATAGAATTAAGACTTTGAAATTAAATGACACTTAATATATACACATGGAAAAAAGTATATCAACACCTGAATTTTTTTAACCTTGGAAAAACAGCTTCATTTTTTGGATAGAATATGATAAAATACTTGTATAATAACATTGAAACATTGTTAATGATAACATTTCCACTAAAACAATTTATAAAATGTTTCAAAAAAGACGTTTTAATTAACCACAATTTTGATACGAAAATAAAATTATTTTTGTACAAAAAAATTGCATTTTTCAACTTTTGCTGTAATCGAACAATAGAATGTCCGACATTTTAAAATAAAACTTATGATTATTCACAGCATGTTTGATCGGTAGGCCAAATAATCAATAATTCATGTAGCCACCATTCACACGGACAACCGTCTCTTAACTTCTTCAGATCATGTCTGCCACTAATCGACGAATGTGTTGCTGAGGTAGTTGCAACCATTCCTGGTTACGGGCATTGTTATTTTATGAAGCGTGTGAACTGGAGTGTCCTTTGGCACACTTTACGCCGAATAATGTGCTTAATATGGTTCAAATCCGGACCACCATTAGACCAGGGAACATAAACCGACATTCAATGGACCAATGAATCTTCCTTTGGATACTTGTCACTGTGTGTCTGTTCGTCAGCAAAGGTCTTCAAAATGGTCTTCTCGCACGATAACCAGTACTATGAATCGATTTCAAACAGTTCTTGTTTAAAGTCTCCTGTATGGCAATAACTCCTTTTTTAAGATTGTACTGTTTGCAAATGGTTTCTTTGTGGCCTACCTTTACTCTCAGGATTGGTTTTCCCTAGCTGATGTTTAAGAGGGTCTTACTGATCTCAGCAGGTCTTTAACATCATTTTTTGCCTGATTTTTATCCACAAAACGACTAATAGTGGCATGATGATGACCAACAATATGTGTAATTTGTCGCAGGACATACCTGCTTCTCTCATGCTTACAATCTGTCGTCTTGCTGCATTTGAGAGGTGCGGACCCAATTCATGGTCTCAATCACTTAGCTTTACAAACTTAGTTATTTAAAATGTTGAAAACGATGAGGATACAAACGCGTTTTTTTGGTTTTCGGGTACAGTAGCTGCACGTAGAGATTATAACTTATCAAGTCGTTAATTCTTGATGAAACTCATGTGAGATTTAAATATTGTTTAACTAGTTCTATATCAATAAATTTTATTACAAAATGATAAAAGGTGTTTTTTTTAATTTGAATTTCAATTTGGTGTTGCAATACTTTTTTACATGTGTATACATACTAAATATTGTATAAACAAGTAATTACACGCATGTTTTACATGTGGAGCAGAATTTGCTCTACCTTTTGAGGCACCTGTATTTGTTCTCAGCTGATTTGGTGGAGTCGCTGATGCACATTTGTTGACTTCTATGTTGTTTTTTGTAGACTGTTGTTTGCCATATAGTCGGGTGTTTTGTCAGTTTCTTTTCTATGAATAAGATACATGTAGTATGTTCTCTATCGACGTAGACTTATCACCGGGTTAGTACTGACTGTATCTGTGACATCATTTATCCCATGATCGATGGGAAAGATGCGTTCTACATAGTTACCAAATTTTTAATCATTTAGTTAGAAAACTACACTATAAGCATATTAATAATATACAGATAACTTTTCATGAAAGCCATATTTGTACATTATTTCTTCGATATTCGGTTTTGTGTTTTGTGTACTGTTGTTTGACGTTTTCTTTTTATGCCATGGCGTTGTCAGTTTATGTTGGACTTGTGAGTTTGAATGTTCCTTTGGTATCTTTCTTACCTATCATTGATAATAAAACATAACGACAGTCAAAATTTTCTACTCTCAGCAAATATATCTTAAAAATGATTTAAAAATGTAATGTTGGAGAAATATATCTCGTTCAATAACTTCAAATTAGCGGACACTCTTGTATTATATTAATATTTATTTTGTCTCATATAGATTTATAGAGATATGATTGGTAAAAGGGCTACGCGTGGTGACTATGTATATTTGATATAGGGTGTTCTAAAAATATAGGGTTAGTTACCATGCATGGTTAGTTACCAAATGGGGCTAGTAAGGAGTTTATTTACTTTTAAAAAATAAGATGCCACAACTCTTTATAAAAACAACACGGTGTTGAGGAAAAATCTGGAAGGATTCAACAGACGAAGAAATTGACGATTGAAGGTTGAAATAAGTTCATAAATCATAGTTAAAGCTATCAAGTGTTTATTGCTGGCATAATGGACTTATTTCTCTTTAAAAAAACATTTAACAGACGAATGAATTGATACATGTAATGAATGATTGAAATAAAACCTTAAAACAAATTTAAAGTTAAAAGGTTGTTATTGTAAGAATTTGTTTTCTGTATAGACAAATGGAATTAGGATCTCTATACTAAGTATTGAAGACTTGACCACTTTGATAGACCGCTAGTCTAAATAACACATGTGAAGATATTCGGTAAGATAAATTCGTTACACTGTGTGCTAGTGACTTATTACGATGGATATGGGGTCAGTAAATTCCATATATGAGGTGAGAGCGAATAGGTCACTAACACACCATGTAACTAATAATATAGAGATGAACTATGGAAAGTCAAAACGGATTGCTAGCAGTTTGTTTGGTATCGAATTACGAAAAAGAACATAAACTGACTGCTTATTTCACATACAATAAGTGTTTACATACAACCCATTCACATATGAACAAAAGTTAACCTCTAAAGAGTTAAATCTTTATTTTTTATAATAAAATATAAACAAGCGAGAACACATAAAAATGCGTACTTCGTTGGTTTACTTTTCTTACGACGTATTCACAAGGAACCTTTCTATTCATATTCGAATCAGACGTCATCGTCAACATAATAATCTTTATTCAGAAGGGTGTCTAGCGTAAATTTAAATTGAATGAAAATATATAATTATCAAATTAGATGCACGCAATACTATTTATATATGTAGTCACACATGGCATCTATCATAAAGGGCATTTATTATAAAGATAAAGGAAAAATTACCTTTAAAAAACGATAACACCTTCTTTAAACAATTTCACGATATCGGTAAAATAAGAAAAATACTAAATACAAAACATTGACTTTTTGTGACTTCCTTTAACATGTGAAAACACTTGGTCAAATTCTCATGTTTATCCTCCATTTGTTTCGAACGTTGGTCTTAGCTATTACAATGACAGGAAAGGACAAATGTTAACGTCAACAAGTAGTACAAAGTTTAAATATCTATTTGATGGGTATAAAGTTACAAAAACCTCGCAATCATTTGATTGTTAGAAAGTAACTAAGATCGTTGTATATACTATATGTGCTATAAATGATAAATTAAAAACAAAAATTAAGAAAATTCAAAACGGTTTAGACATGAAGGTATTTCTAAGTAATGAGACAAATATTTCGACCATCCTTTTACCAAATACAATTTCTATTGCCGTTGGACTTATATGTGCAATAATTGGAAATGTTACCGTCATGTATATCCAGTGGGTCAAGCTAAAATCCTATAACAGTTTCCGGCTGTTCATTCCGTATATTGCTCTGTCAGATTTGTGTTCTAGCATCGTCTGCTCTGCATTTTCAATATACAATAATTACCATTGGCAGACATGGGATAACGTTATTCTATGTAAGGTCGGATGGTTTTTTGTATGTCTTATGCAATGGATATCAGTTTCATTTCTTCTTGTTATAGCATTTCAGAGATATCGGAAGATTTGTCTCCCATATCATACAATCACGTCATTTATGAAAACAGTCATATTTGTGGGCGTTTTGATTGTTGTTCTTTTTGAACCTGTTTCTATATCTTTATTTGCTGGATTATCAGAACTAGAAACAAGAAATAACACATATTTAGCAAATCTTTCACATTCATTTGAAAGCACAAGGAGAAATTATCAATGTCGTCTGTTCGTGTATTATGAAAAAGGACATTTACTTTTCACTTATATCGACAACAGCATTCGTTCAATACTTATATTTACCGTTGTGTTCCTGTATTGGAAATGTGGAATTAAGATACACAAACTGTCAAAGAAAATTAAAAGATCGTTTTCAGATAAAAGATCAAGAACTAAAACAAATACCAATGGAAATACAAGTTTTCCTCGTGAGTTAGTAGATGATATAGCAAACCAACTTTCTACAAAACCAGAGTTCATCCACACCCTTTCGACATCGTTCCTGTCTTTTCTAAGTTTGTCGTATTCTACAAATGATGTGAGGGAACCAGGAGCGACAAAGGGAACATCAATGACCAATGTAAAGTGTCAGAAATACCGTAATATTAACCATAGTTCGCTTTTATGACATTTATTGTTGTAATCGCATACACACCAAGGCTTGTTATCATTTTCTTAGACAATTCTGACATAGATTTCTTAAATAACATTTCCGGAAGTAGTTTTCTTTTGTTGATGTCGTTGTACAGGTTATATATGATAACTTATTTTGTAAATCCAATCGTATATAGTGTTATGGATACGAAATTCAGGAACGAGGTAAAAATACTGGTACGCTGTTTTTGCTGTAACATTTGTCGATTATGTTCAAGATGAACAACATGAATATAAAACAGTTATGTTATCTCTACATTCAAAGGTTTTAATAGTAGGAAAGAGAAACTGATACTTCATCTATTTTTTTGTTTTTTTTAAAGAAAAAAGAAAAATACTGAAACCCGGGAAAAATGCAAAACGGAAAGTCATTAATAAAATGGCAAAATCAAAAGCTCAAACACATCTAACTAATAGATAACTGTCATTCTTGACTTAGTTTCTTATTCTTGTATTTTATTTATGTATGCTAAATCCACCTATAAAGAATTGAAAGATTTAAAATAAAGGCAACAGTAGTATACCGCTGTTTAAAACTCGTAAATCGATGGACAAAAAATAAAATCGGGGTAACCATGGTAACAAACTAAAACTGAGTGAAACGCATTAAATATCAAGACGACCATAAGTCAAAATAATTACATTAGATGTATGTTTCATTATAATACTTTATTCTGATTGGCTAACTGCACAACACGTGTTATTCCGTAAGCAGTTGTATTGCTCAATACAACTTTTCATTCATGTTAACACGTGGTCCAACAATAAAGTGCACAGGTGAATAAATAAAAAAATATATAAAATTTGTGTTTTCATGATCATAGCTAAAAAATGTAATTATAAGTATTGAATGCTTCTTTTTGTAACTTTATAGGGTTGTAAAAGCGTTGACCGTGCGCACATTTTTAGAATGTACTTCGGTCAACGCTTGTACACCCCAATAAATTTATAGAAAGAAGCATTCAATTCTTAAATAAAATCTTCAACTGAAACAAACTGAAATGAAATTCACATGTAGATGTTCATAACGCTTCTATAAACTAAATAGCATTTCGATAACATCAATAACAAATACCAGGTTCAAAGTCAGAGTGACCATGTTTTCACTTCTAGGTTCGTATTTTATATGAGCATGTTTTTGAATAATTAACTATACATTTGATAAAGAAGAAAATATGACAACGGACCAGATGTGGTCAAACAATGTTTCTTTGTCAATATTCCATAACGGCATAGATTAAGTCATTACTCATTCGAGTATTAAAAGAAGAATATTATAAAAACATTTGAACAATGGTCATTTAAGAGTTGTTATCTGTCTCGACGACATTTTTGAAAGATAGATTTTAAATGTTCAACGAATTCAACGTCCATCAAATTATAAAGTATCGGATTTGTAATATACGTTACGACATACAATCGTCTTAAGAGTTGATAGAATGATCTTGTGGAATGTAACACCCAAGACGGTATGAAAATGTCAATCATATTCAAAACAATTTCCGGTATATAACCTATAATCATACTAATCATGATTAGGATTAGAACAGTATTAATCATTTTGTATTTATGGGATCGTTTTGCTGCCGCCATTTTTGTTTTCTTTTGCTTTCTATTGTAATCATTTATATTGAAGGTCGATTCATCCACGTCACTGTTGAAGCTGTAACTTTGATTATTACTTCCCCTTGTCGCCTGTTCAGATAACTCGTGTATATTAATAGCACTGGCAAATCTTGTCACCCTTTCTGCTTTTACATTAGAAATATCCTCAACTGAAAAAGACCTTTTTGATATCCGATTATTACCACTATAAGATTCTTCATTCCTTCTTGAAGTTACTTCTGAACCGTCTTTCAAGTTTAGCGCTGATGATGAAAACTTTACTTTATGTTTTTTATGAAAATCATTTTTGTACGTGATGTTTTTTATTGATTTTCTTTCCTTGTATGGTTTGCCCAGTTCTAAGTTTGATTTTGCGAAGGTCATTGTATCTTTTGATATTTCGTCGCACTTAAGAATGATTCCAAATGATTTCCCTACCGTGTAATAGTATAAATCGTTCTTTTTCCTTTTTCTTTTCGTTTTTTTAGCTGAAAGAGGTGGTATTTTAGCAGATCGAGATTTGTGCTTCTTAGTGATGTGTTTTGAAACCTTGTCCGATCTTTTAAAAATGGCGACTATACACAATATGTAAATTAATAATATAGCAACAATCACCAAAAGCATCATAAAATTGTCGAATATGATAAAAATAACTGATAATTTGTTCTTTTTCGAACTGTGCGTACACTCAAAACTTGTCAATCCAGACCTCCTGTCTGGGATTCTGGCTATGTCGGATATAATAATTTCCGGGAACGATTTAATAATTAGAATGGTAAAACATCCAATCAGAACAAAGATTTTAATAGTTTTACTGAATCCATGTTTCAAAAAATGGCATATTTTTAAATACCTCTGAACTGCAACAAATAAAACAAAAAGTGCAGAAATACACTGTGTTACTTTTATAGCAAATGTACTCATTTTACAAAACAGTGGATGTTTCCATAAAACTACGTTGATATTTAAATATATGAAAATTATTCCCGATATTAAAGTTGAGATCATATCTAGTAAGGCTAGGTACGGTATATATTTACGTAAGTCTGTTGTTTCACTCATTTTTGTCCAACGAATCAACATAACTGTTATGTTAAATAGCAGTGAAACCGTTGTTATCAGAACCATCAAAAAGATGTTTGGCAACAGTGCCTGAATTTTTTCGGCATTTAACTCAGACAGTGACACATTATTCGCGATTGTAGTCTTTTCCATGAAGAGCAACTGTCTTTAACGCATAAGCGTTTACTTTCTATGATAAATTCATTACAGGAACCTTTTTATATAGTTTCTAATGTCCTCTGCATTAACATCGGTTTTTACAATGAAAATTGACCATATATTTTTCTGACAAATGAATTTTACTCATCCGGGACAATTACGATTATGATTTCATAGTACTTGATGTGAATATCCGTCAAGTGCTAGTTACATACACAAACTTCCTATCATTATTTAAATTTGTTTTACTGGTTAGTTAAAAATTAATTATGTTTATTTTTAACAAATATAAAAAAAGAAGATGTGGTATGATTGCTAATGAGATAACTTTCCACAAGAGAGTAAAATTATTACAAAATTAACAACTATAGTTCACCGTACGGCATTCAACAATAAACAAAGCCCATATCGCATAGTCAGCTATTAAGGCCCCGAAATGACAAATTGAATGTAAAAAAATTCAAACGAGAAAACTAACGGTCTTATTTATGTACAAAAAGTGAACGAAAAAATAATATGTATTACATAAACAAACGACAATCACTGAATTACAGGTTCCTAACTTGGGACAGGCACATACGTAAATAATTTGGAGGTGTTAAACATGATAGTGGGATCCAAAAGAATGCAATGACAGAATGCGGTTTGTGATAAACACATAAAGGTTTATATATGTGTACGTATAAAATGCACTATGCATTCAAAACAAAACTATTCCAATGCTACAATTATTCGAAATACTAACTACAGGATTTTCTTATCCCAGGCATATATAAAAAAAAGGCACATTTTTGTTTTGAATCTTCAGTCCTCAACACTTTTCAACTTTAAACTTGTTTTGCTTTCTAACTATTTTGAGCTGAGCGTCACTGATGAGTCTTATACAGACGAAACGCGCGTCTGGTGTATCAAATTATAAGCCTGGTACCTTTGACAACTATTTAAAAGTACTCATACCAAACAGGGGAAGTCAAGCAAAAGGGATAAAATTTGTACTAAATCATCATGATACCAGTATGGATTGCAATCACACATAATTGGAATACTATCGCACTTGGAGCTGGATAAGCTTACCCTTCCAGAGCACCTGAGATCACCACAATGTTTTGTTTAAGTTCGTGTTGCATAGTCTTTAGTTTTATATGTTGTGTCTTGTGTAATATTATTTGTCTGTTTGTCTTTTTCTTTTTTAGTCATGGTGTTGTCAGTTTATTTTCGATCTATGAGTTTAAATGTCCCTCTGGTATCTTTCGACCATCTGACTGCGTTCACATATCAGTGAAACCATTGAATGGCCTTTTGGTGTTTTATCGTCACTTTCAGCATTATTTTATATTTCTAAACGGCCGGTTAGTGTTTGCGGGGGAAACATGAGTGTCAACTGAGAGAACCACCAACCGTCTGCAGGACTAATACATCAAGAATTTCCCTTTGTTTGATTTTTTTTGTGTAAATATATAAGAAGATAGAAAGAAATTGAAAAAAGCTGAAAAATCAGCAAAAAGAAATATGGAAACATACGTTTTCAAAGTTATGTCATGTGTACTATTGTTTGTCTGTTTGTCTTTTTCATTTCAAGCCATGGCGTTGTCAGTTTATTTTCGGTTTATGAGTTTGACTGTCCCTCTGGTATCTTTCGTCTCTCTTTTGTAGTGCAACTTGTCCGAGCAATCTTAATTAGCAATACATATTGGTCAACATAACTTACTGATTAGTTTACATCTTATTAAAGTTGTTGGTCGAAAATGATTATGTTTACCAATTTAAAAAAAAAGTTAAATCACAGAAATACCAAACTCAAAACGGAAAATCCCTAATCTAATGGCAACTTAAAAAGCTCAAACTCATCAAGCGAATGTCATTAAACCATTTTTAGTAGCAAAATATAAAATTCCAACATTTTATAAAAACTACCAGGAAAACATTTAAATGACTAAAATCATTAATCGATTACACATTGGAATATGAAAGACGTAAAGTCCTTCTGGAAATGGCTCTCATGAGAATGAATTCAAGGGAAATTTACCTCTTACATTCCTTTAGTTTAAACAGTATTTATTAATGCAAAATTACAAGATATATATTACAATGTTACATAAAGTTCAAATATGGGATTCAGAAACAAGTTTGGAAAAACTTTTATAAGTCCGTCTCTCTAAAATAAAATAACATCTATTTAACAAACAAACAAAAAACGAAAAAAAAAACCGAAACAGTCCTTTGTGCTAGGAACATGTGCATGTAAGTATAATAATATTACTACACTCGCCATGAACTAATATGTTCTTAAATACCTATCAACATATTGTCTGCAAATTTTTCAGTTTTCTATCTAATATACATGTATTAAAAAGTAAAATCACAAAAATACTGAACTTAGAGGAAGATCAATTGGGAAAGTCCATAATCACATGGCAAAATCAAATAACAAAACGCATCAAAAACGAATGGACAAAAACTGTCATATTCCTGACTTGGTACAGGCATTTTCAAATGTAGAAAATGGTGGATTAAACCTGGTTCTATAGCGCTAACCCTCTCACTTTAATGACAGTCTCATCAATTTCCGATATTTTTACAGTGATGCGTTAAATAAACAGACACAATAAATATAATAGTCAAAATAACTGAATTCTAAAAATAAATCGGACAGACAATATTTATATACAAACAAGAAAAAAAAGGTTAAATGCTTGCATCCTTCCTTGTTAGAATTGACGGACTTTTAGAAAATCATATAAGGACGTGACCTTTGACCTTTAATTCCAGATATCAAGTGGTACTTGGTGACATCGCTATATCTTATTGTTTTCACATATGTCATGTATGTTGGACTATTTTTATTTGTTTTTAACATTTATTGAACGCAAACCAAAACTTTGACACTAATTTAATTCCATGAAATTCAAAAGTTTCTTTTTCTTTCTACCAAACACATCTGGCATTTTAAGTGGTTTTAACCAGGTTCAATCCACCATGTTTTACATTTGACAATGCCTGTTTCAAGTCAGGAATATGACAGTTGTTGTCCATTCGTTTGGTGTGTTTTATCCTTTGATTTTGCCATTTGATTAGGGACTTTCCGTTTTGAATTTTCCTCGAAGTTTAGTATTTTTTGTGATTTTACTTTTAACTTTAAGGATGTACACCTCTGAGGAGCCAAAAATTTCGAGAATTAAACTTTTTTTCTAAACCTTTTTGTTTGGGTTTATATGACTGTAAAAATATAATTGGTGACGAAAAAATCATATGGTGGTGCACTTCTTTTTTCGCTACGGTCCTTTGAAAGTACCCCATTGTGATGAATTTCCCATTTTTCATCAATTTTTATCTATTTTTGTTTTAATCATAAAAAAAATCACATTTCCACAATTAAACTTTTTGTCATACTTTCAAAAAAGATGAAGGGGACCAATCTTAATAAATTTGAATTAAAAAAAAAACTATAGGTAGGTGTTAATATAAGAAAGTTTTATCATATTTTGATGCTTTTTTGTTTACCATGTGGTAAATTTGTGATTTTTCTCCGTTTTAAGTACAAATTGCATATTTTTTCAACTTCTTTGTTATAAATGATTGAAAAAATACATATCTAAGAAATAAGAAAAGAAAAAAGGGAAGTGGAATGTACATGTTTCTGGTAAAATCATTTTTTTTATCCATCAACCATTTTCTCAAAATTTTGGCTAAAAAGACTGACTTGATTGGTAATAACATTTGAAAAATTGATTGCTCAAAAACTACTCATTGGAAATACCCAATTTTTTCACAGAGTTACGTTTGATTATAACATTTTTAAAATTCATTGATATTTTTAACTTGTATCACATTTTTTAGAAATAATTCCAGAACGAGATCTCAACAAGACTGAACGAGACTGAAATGTCAGAAGAATACATCCTTAAGTACAGTATTATTTCCTTGTTTTAGTAATGACCATTATATTCTCATAATCTATTTTAAATTATCAAAGACGGATGTATAACAATGTAGTTTCAATGAGTGCGCCGTATATATATATAGTGTTTTTCTCATTATAAATACGATTGATACACAGTGATACATTATTTGATAATGATAGTATTTTTTGAAAACGTACACATGCAATAATTAAGTTCCAACTGTGACATAAAATGAACAATTCAACAGATACTTTGGATTCTTCGAATTCTTTAAATTCTTCGGATTCTTTGTATTCTTTAAAAGTTTATGACATGAAGATGGCGAATGTTCTGTTGCCGAATACAATACTCTTGATCATTGGATGCTGTTTAGCAATGATCGGGAACACAGTTGTGATGCACATTCATTGGCGAAAACTAAACTCATCTGAAAACTTCCGAATGTTCATTCCTTTTCTGGCTCTTTCGGATTTTGTCGGTAGCGTTGTCTGCACCAGTATATCAGTGATAGAGAATTTTCATTGGTTCACGTGGCCGGACAAATATGCCTGTAAAGCAGTGTGGATTTTGACGAAATTTGTCCTGTCAACTTCAGTCACGTTTCTGGTCGCCATCGCATGTCAAAGATTCGTTCGAATATGTCGGCCGTTTAAACAAGAAATATCGAGATTTACAAACTATTTATTCATTATATGTGCAGTAATGTTTGTGCTGTTTGAATCTGTTCCATTTGCCCTTTTTGCAGGTATAAAGGAACACAAAACTGAAACTGGCAAAGGAATTGTGTTTAACGAATGCAGAAGATATAAGAACAGTCCGGAAATATGGCGGCTTGTGTATAGAATCATTGAAAACTTATTGCATGGACTGATTGTTATAACTATTGTTGTACTTTATTTTAAATGTGGCTTAAAACTCGCGAAAGTCGCAAAGAAAATAAACAATTCTAAACACACACGACGGAAAGCAACAATTAATGTGGACCTCGCAAATGACACAATGGACGAAAGTTCCGTGACCAATGGTCGATCCTTGTTTTATACATTGCCTTCTTCATCGACTAATGATATAACCGCCGACGATGCTTCAGTGACAACAATGAATTATGGAACTACTAACAGGGCATATAAGAAAATGAGGGCTAAGAACCAGAAATATAAACGGATCAACTGTATGTTTATTTTAGTGTCGATAATTGTCATGGTCACATATTTACCGCGGGTCGTGATGTCATTTTTCGATGTTGAGGACGACCATTTCTGGTATAAACATTCATTATTGACAGAGTTTACCGACCAGAACGTTCTAGCAAAGGTCTCTGTTTATAGATTATACATGGTATCGTTTTTCATTAATCCAGTAGTATACAGTGTTATGGACGTGGAATTTAGAAAGAGTCTAAAACTTTGTTGTTACCACTATTTACATTCGGATGGACTATAACTCTGTAAAGTCAGCTAAACGTTTTAATTACGTTGTGTTGTGAAGGGAATATTAAGCTTCTCAGTGATCAAAATTAGTGTTTGTCAAACTGCTATATAACCTGTTTAATTTTTCTGATAAAACGGTTGGTTCAAATTTGTTCAAATTTTTATATTTTTGTCAAAGGGTCAAAGTTAATACTTTGTCAAAATTTTAAGAAAATTAAACGAGCCAAATTAATTTTAGTGAAAGTGTTGGGTACCACCTTAAAGACATTATCTGTTTATTTTCCTACATTGCAATACTGTGTGATAGTGCTATTTCGGTACAAACGGAATATTGAACAAAAGATATAGGAAGATGTGGTGTGAGTGCCAATGAGACAACTCTCCATCCAAATAACAATTAAAAGAAAGTAAACCATTATAGGTCAATGTACGGCCTTCAACACGGAGCCTTGGCTCACACCGAACAACGAGCTATAAAGGGCCCCAATTACTAGTGTAAAACCAGTCAAACGGGAAAAACCAACGGTCTAATCTATGTAAAAAACGAGAAACGAGAAACACGTATAAATTACATAAACAAACGACAACTGAGGAAAACGGCAAAAAAGCGTTGTTCCTTTTCTTTTGTGTTTTAGCTGTGCATGTTCTGATTATGTTTCATGTTGAGATACCACGTTTCTTTTCATTGGTATTAAAATATATCAACAAAAATATAGTATGAATGAACAGAAAATATAGTATGAATGAGCAGAAAATATAGTATGAATGAACAGAAAATATAGTATCAATGAACAGGAACTATAGTACATGTATCAATGAATAGAAAACATAGTATCAGGGATATAAATATTCATAGTAACATCAAAATTTTCTTAAAATTCTGAAAAGTCCACTTGGTGCGTTAAAGGTTCAGAACATAATCGTTTACAGTAAGTATTAAAATGCAACAGACCATTGTATTCACAAAAACATCAAACGTCAAGGTAAATTAATTGGAAAACAACTGCCGAAGAAATGTTGGTAACATCTGGTGTCACAGCGGGCGTATGACATTTGCGCCGATTTTTAAAATTTTCATTGTTTCATTTGCGCCGATTTCATTTTTTCATTTGCGCCGATTTTATATTTGTTCCTAATTGGATTTACAGGACATGTACTATATTGTGAAGGTTTTTTGGTAAAATCTGGTTATAAACATAGGTTTAAGTAAATTTTGATTCATATTGTTCTGGAACTTTGCTGTAACACGATGGACATAAATGCACACTGAAACGAGCCGAGGAGTCAATTCTATAATCATCGACGGCCATACACATAAGTACATGTACGTAAGCCAGACTAAGAAATGATGACTTCGTTATTGACAATTACGACAAATATAGAAGAGACGAAATCACAAGAAAGGAATATATTAGATGTGTTGCCTATACTAAGTACATACTCGGCAAGAACAGATTTATGATTTTAATGTACTCCGTTTTTATGGATATGAATGCTGTAAAAATATTTTCAATTCGTCATATTAGTATTTGTGCTTTTTATCTTAGGTTTTTACTTCTTTATTTAAAAGTATGTGAATAAAGTGTACAACTGACTAACGGAGGAGGTCTATAATGATAAATGAAAAATAGCATGACTTGGATAGCGAGTTGTCTCATGTGCACTCATACCACATCTTCCGTTATATCTTTTCACCTGTAATTTACCTGTAAAAAGTCGGCGCAAATGAAAAAAAAAATCGACGCAAATGAAAGAAAAAATCGTCGCAAATGAAATGCAGATCGGCGCAAATGCAAAACGCCGGTCACAGCTATCTAAAACATAAAATCACAAAAAAACTTAACTCCGAAAAAAAAATCAAAACGGAAAGACCCTAATCAAATGTCAAAATCAAAAGCTCAAACATATCAAATGAATAGATAACAACTGTCATACTCCTGACTTAGTTCGGACATTTCTAATATGTAGAAAATAGAGGATTGAACCTAGCTAAACCTCTCACTTGTATGACAGTTATATTGACTGATGTGTAAACAAAACAAATAGACACAATAGGTAAAAATGTCAACAATAGGGGTATATCAGTCAGCATTGTGTTATAATCTTAATCACTATGAAAACAAATATGCAACAAAGAAGCACCAAAAAAGGCATATAGACAAAGCACATTAGCCAAATAAACGTTATGAAAACAAAATTGACAAAAACAAAATAACATAATTACGGGATGTATAAGTACAGAGCCACGTCATATGGATCAAAGAAACCCAGAAAGGCATATGAACCTCCCTTAAGCATGACAGTTATCTTTAGTTGATTAAATCATTTGAGCAATTTTTCGTCAACTTTTTGTTTCACTACATGTATCAGTAACGAATGATTTCCAGAAATTACGACACCGTTAGCATGTGATGATTGCAGGAACTTTTGAGAAAAATTTCCGCTTCACACAATAATAGATTTTAACAATAAAAGATGTGGTTTTCCAAGTTTTACATATTCTCTGGAAACATGTTTCCGTATCGTTTCTAACAAAACATTTGGTTTGCATGGTTTCCATTTAGTGAAAATCAAATCTAGACCAGTAGATATTTTCTCCTAACTTGATGTGTATTTTGCTTTGATATCTTGTAATGTTCTGACTAACAATTAACATTTCAATGATTTGATTAGGCCGTCAGGGTTTTTTTTCGGTTTGATGTTTCATATTTACGAGTCAGTCCTTTTATAGCGAACTACAAGCTATGGGTTTTCCACGTTGTTGAGAGCCGTACTGGGGTTTATAAGTAACAATTGATTACATCAACTTCGCTTGGTGGAAAGTTATCTCGTTGGCAATTACAAGTATACTGCATTTTTTTATTTTAAAATTCTGTAGACGAAACAGGGGGAAATATGAATGGTCACAAAATTTAGAGAATACAGAAATGACTAAATTCCCATCCAGCCTGTCATATATTGTAAGGACATTATCCCATCCAGCCTGTCATATATTGTAAGGACATTATCCCATCCAGCCTGTCATATATTGTAAGGACATTATCCCATCCAGCCTGTCATATATTGTAAGGACATTATCCCATCCAACCTGTCATATATTGTAAGGACATTATCCCATCCAGCCTGTCATATATTGTAAGGACATTATCCCATCCAGCCTGTCATATATTGTAAGGACATTATCCCATCCAGCCTGTCATATATTGTAAGGACATTATCCCATCCAGCCTGTCATATATTGTAAGGACATTATCCCATCCAGCCTGTCATATATTGTAAGGACATTATCCCATCCAGCCTGTCATCCAGCCTGTCATATATTGTAAGGACATTATCCCATCCAGTCTGTCATATATTGTAAGGACATTATCCCATCCAACCTGTCATATATTGTAAGGACATTATCCCATCCAGCCTGTCATATATTGTAAGGACATTATCCCATCCAGCCTGTCATATATTGTAAGGACATTATCCCATCCAGCCTGTCATATATTGTAAGGACATTATCCCATCCAGCCTGTCATATATTGTAAGGACATTATCCCATCCAGCCTGTCATATATTGTAAGGACATTATCCCATCCAGCCTGTCATCCAGCCTGTCATATATTGTAAGGACATTATCCCATCCAGTCTGTCATATATTGTAAGGACATTATCCCATCCAGCCTGTCATATATTGTAAGGACATTATCCCATCCAGCCTGTCATATATTGTAAGGACATTATCCCATCCAGTCTGTCATATATTGTAAGGACATTATCCCATCCAGCCTGTCATATATTGTAAGGACATTATCCCATCCTGTCATATATTGTAAGGACATTATCCCATCCAGCCTGTCATATATTGTAAGGACATTATCCCATCCAGCCTGTCATATATTGTAAGGACATTATCCCATCCAGCCTGTCATATATTGTAAGGACATTATCCCATCCAGCCTGTCATATATTGTAAGGACATTATCCCATCCAGCCTGTCATATATTGTAAGGACATTATCCATATTTCTTTAGTAGCCTCCCATCCAGTCTGTCATATATTGTAAGGACATTATCCCATCCAGCCTGTCATATATTGTAAGGACATTATCCCATCCAGCCTGTCATATATTGTAAGGACATTATCCCATCCAGCCTGTCATCCAGCCTGTCATATATTGTAAGGACATTATCCCATCCAGTCTGTCATATATTGTAAGGACATTATCCCATCCAGCCTGTCATATATTGTAAGGACATTATCCCATCCAGCCTGTCATATATTGTAAGGACATTATCCCATCCAGTCTGTCATATATTGTAAGGACATTATCCCATCCAGCCTGTCATATATTGTAAGGACATTATCCCATCCAGTCTGTCATATATTGTAAGGACATTATCCCATCCAGCCTGTCATATATTGTAAGGACATTATCCCATCCAGCCTGTCATATATTGTAAGGACATTATCCCATCCAGCCTGTCATATATTGTAAGGACATTATCCCATCCAGCCTGTCATATATTGTAAGGACATTATCCCATCCAGCCTGTCATATATTGTAAGGACATTATCCCATCCAGTCTGTCATATATTGTAAGGACATTATCCCATCCAGCCTGTCATATATTGTAAGGACATTATCCCATCCAGCCTGTCATATATTGTAAGGACATTATCCCATCCAGCCTGTCATATATTGTAAGGACATTATCCCATCCAGCCTGTCATATATTGTAAGGACATTATCCCATCCAGTCTGTCATATATTGTAAGGACATTATCCCATCCAGTCTGTCATATATTGTAAGGACATTATCCCATCCAGCCTGTCATATATTGTAAGGACATTATCCATATTTCTTTAGTAGCCTCCCATCCAGTCTGTCATATATTGTAAGGACATTATCCCATCCAGCCTGTCATATATTGTAAGGACATTATCCCATCCAGCCTGTCATATATTGTAAGGACATTATCCCATCCAGCCTGTCATATATTGTAAGGACATTATCCCATCCAGCCTGTCATATATTGTAAGGACATTATCCCATCCAGCCTGTCATATATTGTAAGGACATTATCCCATCCAGCCTGTCATATATTGTAAGGACATTATCCCATCCAGCCTGTCATATATTGTAAGGACATTATCCCATCCAGTCTGTCATATATTGTAAGGACATTATCCCATCCAGCCTGTCATATATTGTAAGGACATTATCCCATCCAGCCTGTCATATATTGTAAGGACATTATCCATATTTCTTTAGTAGCCTCGCGTAGATAAAGCGTTATCATGACCTGCTGTTTAAGTAACACACATCAACCCAACAATGTTAGATCTGTAAATTTGCTTTCGCAAATTTTTGGTTCTTCCCTCGCCGGGATTCGAACCCATGCTACTGTGATATCGTGACACATAGTCGTCAACTGTTGTCTTGTGACATAGGGTGCGAAAAAGTAAAATAATAAAATTCCGTCAAAAAAAAAATTTAATCGGAAATTCCCTTATCAAATGGCAAAATCAAGACCGCAAACCCTTCAAACGAATGGAAAACAATTGTCATATTCCTAACATGATACAAGTCGAAAAGTCATGCAAAAGCACATTCGGGTAACATTTAAAAGAGAGACGGAAGGCACTTAGGAAATTTTCAAGCTCATAATTCGAAACTAAACTTCAACGTCATCGCATAAAACCCCGAAAAACAGACGAAACATGTCACAAGTTGTCTGTCACTTATATTTCAATTAATAATTCGTCTGGACAGTTTGCACCTATAATCAACGAGCAATCAAATATTCTATCATAAATCCCATTCTAAGTCCGCCAATGAGGCTCTCCAAAAACAAAATTGTGAAAAAGTATGGGGCATTGAACCAATTATTTATTTCAGACACTGCAGTTAGATACAAACATTATTTTATTATTGATAATGGTTTTACTATTTAAAAAATATAAAAATTGACCACACTGAAGACAAGTGTATGTTATCCAGTCGATATAATCGTACTATTGATACTTGTTTCAAGTGTGTTAAGTATAAACAATGCGTATTGTTAAAATCATAACCCAAATAAGACAAATGATACAGTTTAATTATAGATGAAAACAAGTGAAAAATCACGTTAAAAAATTCTTGTCCAAAAATAATGTCGACTGTTCAATTGAGATAAAATGTTAAGTGCAACAGGTTTGTAGATTTTAAAACTATATTAAGGTGGTACCTAACACTTTCACTAAAATCAATTTGGCTCGTTTAATTTTCATAAAATTTTGAAAAAGTATTTACTTTGACCCTTTGACAAATATATCAAAATTTCAAAAAATTTGAACCAACCATTTTATCAGAAAAATTACACTGATTATATACCAGTTTGACAAACACTAATTTTGATCATCAAGAAGCTTGATGATTTTACAGAGTTGTCTCCCTGTAGTGTTAGGTACCACCTTAAAAATATACGCAACACAAAATGTGTCATTTTATATTAAACAAGTATGTATCCAAGCATGTGTCCATGGTACACTGATTACCCACTAGCACTAGCATTTTCTTTGTTCAGTGGACTGTACATTGGGTTAAAAACTCTAATTTTGCATTAAAATAAGAAAGATCATAGAATAAGAAACATGTGTACAAAGTTTCAAGTTGATTATATTTCATAAAATACTACCGTGACCACAAAACTTTAACCTGAAGCGGAACAGACGGACGAACAGACGAAAAAAGAACCAACGAACCAACGAAAGTACGCACAGACCATACAACATAATGCCCCTCTACTATCGTAGATGGGGCATACACATATATATCAAGGATCAGATAAATAAATTAAAATCTGTAAATAAATGAACCTCTATGGAATTAAAATAACATGACCGTTGAGATCCTGTGTTTTACAAGGAATTAATTGAGTGGGAACGTTTTTAAAACGAATTCAGAGAACAATACGCAAACGGGTCTCTTCCTTTATGTTGCGCAATAACACCACTATAGGTTTGTTGAGAGTTTGGCTTCCTAATTTTTTTTAACCACGCCACATTCTTCATGTGCATGTCCCAGTCCAGGGGTGGGGTGGGGTGTACTTCCTATCTTTTTAGTGGTATGGGTGTGGTGCCGCAAAACAGGGTCGTTTTTTCATGCCCTGCTGTGGAGAACAGGGCCGCTTTTTGGCTTTCAGGAATATGACAGTTGTTATCCATTCGTTTGATGTGTTTGGACTTTTGATTTTGCCTTTTGATTTTTGATTTTCCTTTTTGAATTTTCCTCGGAGTTCAGTATTTTTGTGTTTTTACTTTTGAAGTATTTATCTAGAACAGGATGGCTTTTTTTTAATTGTTTACGATACACTCCTGGAGTCAATTTCACAAAAGAACTTACAACTAAGATTGGTCGTAAGTCATGAACAATACAGTATACTTACGATCAATCTTAGTCGTAAGTTTTTCGTGTGAAACTGAATCCAGAACCCGGGTCACCATGCACTTGCAAAATACTTGTTAAATAAGTAAAATAGAATGATATATAAATGCATTATTATTATATATACATGTAACTGTAATAAACAAGTATTAATACAATATCTAACAATAAACCAGAGTATACTGATTGGTATCACTACAATATAATAGTTATTACGGAGAGGATGAATTCCCTGTAGTTAATTTATCATCCACCCACAAACTTGTCCCATATAAGAATTATTATATCTGTACACTGACCTCACTTTCAGGTATAGAGATGTAATTTTTTTTCTGAGACAAGTGCTTGTCGGACCATTCACAAGAACTTGAGGCCATCCGATGTATAGTACTTCAGTACTTTGATTTAAATATCGAAATTCTATCAAAATCATTATTGATTATACTTTTGTGTGTTTTTCGTCTTCTGTTTAATTTAAAGAAAACTTTGTACAAGTTAGATGTTAAGGAAAATTGATGTTTTGAAATAATATTTTTGACGAGGAGGGCCGGTGCATGTGTAATTTCCATTGTGATACGAAAGAAGGCCTTCAGATGTGTATCATTGTTGAAGGCCGTAAAGTGACTTATAATTGGTAATATATAGGTCATTTGGAATATAATATATTTTATATGTCATTTTCATATACTAGCAATGTCAATTATTTGGTCAGCTATTTCATTACCACAAATTACTTCAAACCTTTACTAAATTCATTCATAGATATAAAGATTTGGTTTTGAAGTTTGATTGTATCTATAGAAAACCTATGGTAGACAGGGAGGCACATTCTTACGGAGATATTGATTACCAGAAATTTAAAAAACGATCTTTGTAGAACTTATCGATCCTTTATATAAGAATATTCTAAAAGGTTTCCAATTCAACACTGTAACTATACTTTTGAAAAGTGTTTTTTATTGATATTATCGAGTTTGTTATCAGTTAATCAAAAGTAAACTAAATATTATCATTATATACATATCCACTTTCATAGATCTACAGTGTATCGATATACCTTTCATAGATCTACAATGTATCGATATACCTTTCTCTTGGCATTTCATGTATAATGTCTTAGATCTGTTCTTAGTGTCTTTTCTTTTGTTGGGATGAATAAGTACCCGGCCACGTCCATTCTGTGTTTTTGTTAGATATATTCCTATTTGTATATATATCTGATGATTTAAGCCTTTTCAACAGATTTTTATAGTTCTTTTTTTTTTAAGGTGTTCGGCTACACCCCAGTCCAATTTTAGAGTGAGGGTTGAGATCACGTTAACATGTTCATCACTGTCATATTCTGTATGCATGTGTCTGTCCTAAGTCAGGAGCGTGTAACTCAGTGGTTGTCGTTTTTGCTGTGCTCCATATCTGTTTTTTGTTAATTTTTTTGTACATAAATTATGCCGCTAGTTTTCTCGTTTGAATTATTAAAACATATTTCATTTCGAGGCATTTTATAACACATATGACTTTGTGGTATGGGGTTTGCTTGTTGTTGGACACAGTACGGTGACCTATAGTTGTTAATTGTTAATTTCTCTGTCATTTGGTTTCTTGTGAAGAGTTATATCTTTAGCAATTATGCCACTTCTTATTTTTTATACTATGCAGCACATTAACGTTACCACCATCGTACTTCAACAAGACAGAACTTCAGTGTGATGAAAAAACGATCGTACATCAGACCATCGTTCATCAGCGCAATTTCCCATACAGACAGAGTTGTCGTCCTTTCCTCCTCAATGATTGAGGAGGACAGGACGACAACTCTGTCTGTATGATTGAGAAAGACAGGACGACAACTCTGTCTGTATGATTGAGGAAGACAGGACGACAACTCTGTCTGTATGATTGAAAGAAACAGGACGACAACTCTGTCTGTATGATTAAGGAGGACAGGACGACAACTCTGTCTGTATGATTGAGGAAGACAGGACGACAACTCTGTCTGTATGGGAGATTGATTGAGGAGGACAGGACGACAACTCTGGCTGTATGATTGAGGAGGACAGGACGACAACTCTGTCTGTATTGGAGATTGAATGAGGAGGAAAGGACGACAACTCTGTCTGTATGGGAGATTGATTGAGGAGGAAAGGACGACAACTCTGTCTGTATGGGAGATTGATTGAGGAGGAAAGGACGACAACTCTGTCTGTATGGGAGATTGATTGAGGAGGAAAGGACGACAACTCTGTCTGTATGGGAGATTGATTGAGGAGGACAGGACGACAACTCTGTCTGTATGGGAGATTGATTGAGGAGGGAAGGAAGACAACTCTGTCTGTATGGGAGATTGATTGAGGAGGACAGGACGACAACTCTGTCTGTATGCGAGATTGATTGAGGAGGAAAGGACGACAACTCTGTCTGTATGGGAGATTGATTGAGGAGGAAAGGACGACAACTCTGTCTGTATGGGAGATTGATTGAGGAGGACAGGACGACAACTCTGTCTGTATGGGAGATTGATTGAGGAGGAAAGGACGACAACTCTGTCTGTATGGGAGATTGAAATCAGCGTGGCCATTACGGTTCCTACATTAGTATAGAAAGTCTATGTTATAATCAATAATTCTTCTTATTAGGGTGTCAGATATAAGTAATAAAAGAAATAGTATAAACTGTTTACAATAACACCAAAACCATTATACAAAAATAAAGCAATAAATACAAAAGTCAATAAATATTTCAGATAACACATGATCCTCCGTCAGTATGAGCAGTCTAAAGGCATTCTATATATATAGTATATATGAAAACTAAAATCAGCAAAATGACGAAATGTTATATATTTGACTTTGTTGAGTTTGTATGTAAAAATAAGGAGATGTGGTAGAAAACAATCCACACGAGCAAGACTGAGTTCCCCCAAAAAACTGAATGTGATAACTCAGTCTTACATGTACTGGTATGTATGAATGTTTGTTTTTCTTTCTAGAATTAACGTATCCTTGAGAGTCTAGATGGGGATCGCTGACTGGCTTTAAGAATAAGGGGTTTCGTCGAGTTTGTTGACTATTTTCTTTTCGTCTTTTTTTCCTTTGATGGTTTCCGATTCATGATGCTTGATAATCCCCGGAGCATACGTCTTAAGACTTCCATATGAATATATGGTAATCGATCATTTAATTCCGCCAAACAGCAAACTTAATGTCTAAAGAATGATGCCAACCAAACAAATTACCTAAAAAATATATAATTGAAAATTTACTTAATCGTGAATTAATAGACAACTTTCGAGTTCGATGCATTTCCGTCAAAAACTCTGGTTTTAGTGAACATCCTTCGTGCGTTTAGGGGCATTGTCAAATTAACGAGTTTTTTTCGGTGACGGATGAACTCGAAAGTGGTCTATTTGATTTGTTCAAAGTAAACTTTTGCAAAAAAAAAAACAATAATCTGCAAATAAATATCAGTATAAAAAAAATGATAAAAATCTTTTCAGAGTTGTCTACCTTTCTCCGACTTCCAGTTTGGTACCCTCTTACTACTGTATACTGTAATTGCAATAAAAATGAGTATTGTTTAAGATCGTACAGGCCTTATTTTTTAAACGGGCACGTGTGTCATATTTGCAATGTAACAACTTTACTTTTATTATATGGTAAACAAAATTCATTAAAGTTTTTAGGCTTTATATGATATAGTTATTTGCGCTAGATTTGCATTTTTTTTTTTTTTTTTTGTTCTTTCACATGCGTAGATATTTTCTTGTATTTCTGCGGATCTGCATTTCATCCAACAGTTTGCATATTCTCACTTTCTTCATCGAAATCGTATAATCGACACGAATGTCATATAAACTAGAAGTTGTGATATGATTGTTCAAAAAGACAACTTTCGACAAGAGACCAAACTTACACAGACCGTACAGCCTTCAACATTGAGCAAAGCCCATACCGCATAGTCGGCAATAAAATTTCCAGAAATGACAAATGTAAAACAAAAACAATTCAAACGAGAAAACTGTTAACGAATTAATATATGCAGAAAATAATTAACGAAATCAGTCTGAAGGCACCCTTGTCTATTTTGAAATTCTGAAATGTATTGGACTTTGCTGATCAAATTCACATCTTTGATGCGTTTTAGTATTTATAGAATGAAATTGATTATAAAAAAATAAGATAAAAAGATGTATAAAGTGCATTGAACGGATCTTTTTTATAAGGGCGATTACAGCACAATGGTGTGTTTGTTGCCGTTCAGATGTTGTAATGAGTAACAAGACAAATGCTATATAGTGGAACAGGAAACGTTTACTCTTCCAAAGCATCTTACCTCACCTCTGATTTTTCGGTGGGGTACGTTCCTCTATGCGCATTTTAACATGGGTAGGCATTATATTTGTCGATATTTTACACTGAGCGTTGGGACACATACAGTATTTATATAGGTCGAAGCGCACGAAAATACCTTAAAAATGTTTGATTGTTCTCGTTTCCTCCCCGTGTAGTCTGTACAGTACATTTTCATATTTGATAAATTTAAAACTAAAAATGTGCGCACGGTCAACGCTTTTACAACCCTATGAAATTACAAAAAAAAAATGGATGATAAGTTTTATTGAGTGATGCAATTGCTGAAGGAATAACATGTGATGTGCAATAAGCCAATCAGACTAAAGTATTTTAATGAAACATACATCTAATGTAATTATTTTCATATGGTAATTTTTACAGTACAACAATTTCGAGTTTTCTTCTATTAATTCATAACTTACTTGCTATTCATATTGGCAAAGGTAAACGACCTGACATATTCCGGCAAGACTGAAACAAACGCCACCAACAGTGGCCAGACCAAATGCCCAATCTAAATCACTTATCATGGTAGCGAACATTATAGTAGCAATCACGATTACAGTTCCTGAAAGTTATAAAAAATAAATTAAAATAAAATAATCAACTCAAAATTTCTGAAATGAAATAACTACAAAAAACATCAACAATTCTTACACTATAATGCAAATCAGAAGAAATACGTCTAATAGAATATCAGTAGTTTAGTGCTTATTCACATGTTAATAAGAACTGGGACTGAGCATCAACTTTTACGACAAGGGACTGACAACATAAGACGTTAACAATGAAATGAGATTTAAAAACTACAACAAACAATGTATGGAAATCATGAAGGAATTTATGCACATAAACCTCACACATATGACGAAAAAAGGAAAGTACCTCGAAACCTCACCCTCCAACATGGCAGTACAATGAAAGTAACTCTTTTTAAACTGTGTCAGTCGAAACCTTATCCTCCAATTTTGCGGTAAATTGGAAGTGACTCTTGTTTAAATTGTGTCAGTCTAAACCTTAACCTCCAACATGGCAGTAAAATGAAAGTAACTCTTATTTAAACTGTGTCAGTCTAAACCTTATCCTCCAACATGGCGATAAAGAGAAGTAACTCTTGTTTAAACTAAGTCAGTCTAAACATTAACCTCCAACATGGCAGTAAAAGAGAAGTAACTCTTGTTTAAACTGTGTCAGTCGAAACCTTAACCTCCAACATGGCGGTAAAAGAGAAGTAACTCTTGTTTAAACTGTGTCAGTCGAAACCTTAACCTCCAGTATGGTAGTAAAAGGGAAGTAACTCTTGTTTAAACTGTGTCAGTCGAAACCTTACCCTCCAACATGGCGGTAAAAGGGAAGTAACTCTTGTTTAGATTATGTCAGTCGAAACATTAACCTCCAACATGGCGGTAAAAGAGAAGTAACTCTTGTTAAAACTGTGTCAGTCGAAACCTTACCCTCCAACATGGCGGTAAAAGGGAAGTAACTCTTGTTTAAACTGTTTCAGTCGAAACCTTAACCTCCAACATGGCGGTAAAAGAGAAGTAACTCTAGTTTAAACTGTGTCAGTCGAAACCTTAACCTCCAGTATGGTAGTAAAAGGGAAGTAACTCTTGTTTAAACTGTGTCAGTCGAAACCTTACCCTCCAACATGGCGGTAAAAGAGAAGTAACTCTTGTTAAAACTGTGTCAGTCGAAACCTTACCCTCCAACATGGCGGTAAAAGAGAAGTAACTCTTGTTTAAATTATGTCAGTCGAAACATTAACCTCCAACATGGCGGTAAAAGAGAAGTAACTCTTGTTAAAACTGTGTCAGTCGAAACCTTAACCTCCAACATGGCGGTAAAAGAGAAGTAACTCTTGTTTAAACTGTGTCAGTCGAAACCTCACCCTCCAACATGGCGGTAAAAGAGAAGTAACTCTTGTTTAAATTATGTCAGTCGAAACCTCACCCTCCAACATGGCGGTAAAAGAGAAGTAACTCTTGTTAAAACTGTGTCAGTCGAAACCTTACCCTCCAACATGGCGGTAAAAGAGAAGTAACTCTTGTTTAAATTATGTCAGTCGAAACATTAACCTCCAACATGGCGGTAAAAGAGAAGTAACTCTTGTTAAAACTGTGTCAGTCGAAACCTTAACCTCCAACATGGCGGTAAAAGAGAAGTAACTCTTGTTTAAACTGTGTCAGTCGAAACCTCACCCTCCAACATGGCGGTAAAAGAGAAGTAACTCTTGTTTAAATTATGTCAGTCGAAACCTTACCCTCCAACATGGCGGTAAAAGAGAAGTAACTCCTATTTAAACTGTGTCAGTCGAAACCTTACCCTCCAACATGGCAGTAGAAACATTAACCTCTAAAATGGCGGTAAAAGAGAAGTAACTCTTGTTAAAACTGTGTCAGTCGAAACCTTACCCTCCAACATGGCGGTAAAATGGAAGTAACTCTTGTTTAAACTATGTCAGTAGAAACCTTAACCTCCAACATGGCGGTAAAATGGAAGTAACTCTGGTTTAAACTATGTCAGTAGAAACCTCTACCTCCAACATGGCGGTAAAAGGGAAGTAACTCTTGTTTTAAATGTGTCAGTTGAAACCTTACCCTCCAACATGGCGGTAAAATGGAAGTAACTCTTGTTTAAACTGTGTCAAACGATATCTCTCTATCAAAGTATGTATTGTACTTACCAGTAGCCAAGAATAAGAACATATTACACATGGTGATAAATCTATTTTCAAGACACATTCCACCAAAGATCAAAAGACAAATAGATATCAAACAGGCTACAGATCCAGTTAATCCGAAACATTCCAGCACTCTTACTGCCAAGAATTTGTCAACCTCTGAAAAAAAGAAAGAAAATGAAAAGAAAAGAAAAAGCGATAACAGGATCTTTCATTTATAAAGGTACATTTTCAAATGATTTTCATGTACTGTGTGTGTAATAACTACAGAACAACACCTGCTATGTCATGACGAACCAATGTTTTAATTATAATAGTATTAAAATATAAAGAAAAACAAGTCATTTCTTTGAGAAAATTGACACGGTAAGATTTTGGCTTTAATTAGCTTATGTACTTTAAATATATAAAGTTGATGACACCTGTTGCTGGAAAGTAATATGAACAGTTATCTCTTTACTTTTGTACAGTTTAAAAAGCATGTTAAGATAGCCCATGCATTATCGCCAGTGGCGGATCCAAGGGCGGACAGGGCGTTTGCTATCCCCTCTTAGATCGTCAAAACACGACGTCATCATAACATGGGGTTTTACTCCATCTATATGATTTTGGGCATGAAATCGTCCTATATATTGTTTGAATTGCTTCGCTTTGCACTATTTACTAATTTATGGAATCACATACCCCTTCAAAAAAGTCCTGTATCCGGTCCATTACAGAGATATCTATGGAAACAGATACTCCTGTAGACCTAGAGCAATATTGCCATAGTCCATCATGTCTGTTATATCCTGTAGCCCAGTAGGGGGCGCCACATCCTATTGTATGGAGGATAAATCTATACTTACGTTTCTCAGTTACGTGTACGGTCCATTACAGAGATATTTATGGTAACACATACTCCTGTAGATCTAGAGCAGTATTGCCATAGTCCAGCATGACGGTTATATCTTGTAGCTCAGTAGGGGGCGCCACATCCAATTGCATGGAGGATAAATCTACTTACTCGTACGGTCCATTACAGACATATCTATTGTAACACATACTCCTGTAGACCTAGAGCAATATTGCCATAGTCCATCATGTCTGTTATATCCTGTAGCCCAGTAGGGGGCGCCACATCCTATTGTATGGAGGATAAATCTATACTTACGTGTCTCAGTGAGTTACGTGTACGGTCCATTACAGAGATATCTATGGTAACACATACTCCTATAGATCTAGAGTAGTATTGTCATAGTCCAGCATGTCCGTTATATCCAGTACTGTAGCCCAGTGGGGGGGGGGGGGGGGGGGGGGGGGGGGCGTCATCCTATTGTATGGAGAATAAATCTATACTTACGTGTATGGTCCATTAATGACATATCTATGGTAACACATACTCCTGTAGATCTAGAGCAGTATTGCCATAGTCCAGCATGTCTGTTATATCCAGTACTGTAGCCCAGTGGTGGCGCTTCATCCTATTGTATGGAGAATAAATCTATAATTACGTGTACGGTCTATTACAGAGATATCTATGGTAACACATACTCCTGTCGATCTTGAGCAGTATTGCCGTAGTCCAGCGTGAGTGTTATATCCAGTAGCCCAATAGGGTGCTCCAAATCCTATTGTATGAAGGATAAATCTACTTACGTGTACGGTCCATTACACAGATATCTTTGGTAACACATACTCCTGTAGATCTAGAGCAGTATTGCCATAGTCCAGCATGACAGTTATATCCTGTAGCACAGTAGGGAGAGCCACATCCAATTGTATGGAGAATAAATCTACTTACGTGTACGGTCCATTACAGAGATATTTATGGTAACACATACTCCTGTAGATCTAGAGCAGTATTGCCATAGTCCAGCATGACGGTTATATCCTGTAGCTCAGTAGGGGGATGCCACATCCAATTGCATGGGGGATAAATCTACTTACGTGTACGGTCCATTACAGAGATATCTACGGTAACACATACTCCTGTAGATCTAGAGCAGTATTGCCATAGTCCAGCGTGAGTGTTAAATCCAGCATACCAATAGGGTGCTCCAAATCCTATTGTATGGAGAACAAATCCAAATAATGTAAAATAAAAAGCTAATTTGATGGTGAAAGCTACATCTGTGAGCCCCATGTTTTCCAGTGGTATGAGTGAAGGTTTATGGTTTATGTTGTTTACAACAAGTATCTCACCACACACGACAATTCTGGGAAATCCTGCGATTCTGTGACGTAAGATCAATATTTAATATAAGTCTAAAACTTCATCATAATTGCAACTATATCTTACAATGTATGTTATAGAAAGTTAAATTTAGAACACAGTACTGCATTACATACATTAGTGTACAAACAATCGTCTGCACGGCTAACAATGACCTGAACGAACTATAGGTGTAGATTCTTAACGTCTCAATGGTACTAATAGGAGGTGTACGTGCTAAATAATATAATTACAAATGCATTGTAAAACAAAAGAAGATCTTAACGTAATGTCGAACTCTAATTATAAAAAAAGAAGATGTGGTATGATTGTCAATGAGACAACTCTCCACAAGAGATCAAATGAAACAGAAACTAACAATTATAGGTCACCGTACGGTCAACTTCACCGGCTGGAATTTATACAATTTAATTGAGGCCGATGAGGGGTTAACTGAACAGTTTTGTTCGTGTGTCTGCTTTTAATTGATATCTCTCTTCTTGTATTTATATACTAAGTAATCCTTGACTTTTCTATTTTTGCTTTTAGGCGTTCGCAATGAAAGTCAGGTTAATGTCTAGAAGCAGTTATATAAATGTAAGGTCAACTAACAATTTTGTCAGTGTAAAATCAAACGAGTAGTCATACCAGGAAAACTAAAAACAATTTAGCAGCTTAAATATTGTAAGAACGACACACACCCATCTCATTGAAAGATCAAGAAACGCCCATTTCTGTAAACGGTCAACAATCAAGCATTTCAGTGAAAGGAAGTGGAAACGCCTATTTCAGTGAAAGGAAATGGAAACGCCCATTTCAGTCCGGCATACACAATAGTATGTATTCAGAGAAAGGTCAAGAAATATCCTCCATTCAGCGAAAAAGCAACAAGAATTCCCTATCATGTCATGCAGACCAGAATATATAATATACACAGCTACTTTTGCATAGGTACTATTTCTGTACAAAAAAATTGCAGTACTGGAAATTTACTTTTAATATTTAGTACTATTTCTTTACTTTAAAACTATTGTAATATTTAGGTACTTGTATTTTACAGTACTTGATTTGTACTAAATATTTTAGTACAGAAGTAATACAATATTCCATGTTTGAAAATCATAACTTTAAGAGATTTGAAATAGAAAAACTTTCAAAATGCTGAAAATGTAACGGTAGTAACCAAAAATCTATAGTACCTAAATTTCAAGTACAAATAAAGTACTGTAAAATACAGGTACCTAAATATTACAATAATTTCAGAGTAACAAAATAGTACTGAATATTAAAAGTAGAGTTCCAGTACTACAATTTTTTAGTACAGAAATAGTACCTATGCAAAAGTAGCTGTGTAGGTATTAAGGTCTGAAGCTGGTATGTCAGTTACTGATAGTAGTCTGTTGTTATTTATGTATCATTGTCTGCAGACTGGCTTTGACTAATGACCTGGAGCTGGTATGTCAGTTACTGCTAGTAGTCTATTGTTATTTATGTATTAAGTTCTGGAGCTGGTATGTCAGTTACTGCTAGTAGTCTGTTGTTATTTATGTATTATTGTCTGCAGACTAGCTTTGACTGCTAGTAGTCTGTTGTTATTTATGTATTAAGGTCTGGAGCAGGTGTGTCAGTTACTGCTAGTAGTCTGTTGTTATTTATGTATTAAGGTCTGGAGCTGGTATGTCAGTTACTGCTAGTAGTCTGCTGTTATTTATGTATTAAGGTCTGGAGCTGGTATGTCAGTTACTGCTAGTAGTCTGTTGGTATTTATGTATTAAGGTCTGGAGCTGGTATGTCAGTTACTGCTAGTAGTCTGCTGTTATTTATGTATTAAGATCTGGAGCTGGTATGTCAGTTACTGCTAGTAGTCTGCTGTTATTTATGTATTAAGATCTGGAGCTGGTATGTTAGTTACTGCTAGTAGTCTGCTGTTATTTATGTATTAAGGTCTGGAGCTGGTATGTCAGTTACTGCTAGTAGTCTGTTGTTATTTATGTATTAAGGTCTGGAGCTGGTATGTCAGTTACTGCTAGTAGTCTGCTGTTATTTATGTATTAAGATCTGGAGCTGGTATGTCAGTTACTGCTAGTAGTCTACTGTTATTTATGTATTAAGGTCTGGAGCTGGTATGTCAGTTACTGCTATAAGTCTGCTGTTATTTATGTATTAAGGTCTGGAGCTGGCATGTCAGTTACTGCTAGTAGTCTGTTGTTATTTATGTATTAAGGTCTGGAGCGGGTATGTCAGTTACTGCTAGTAGTCTGCTGTTATTTATGTTTTAAGATCTGGAGCTGGTATGTCAGTTACTGCTAGTAGTCTGCTGTTATTTATGTATTAAGATCTGGAGCTGGTATGTCAGTTACTGCTAGTAGTCTGCTGTTATTTATGTATTAAGATCTGGAGCTGGTATGTCAGTTACTGCTAGTAGTCTGCTGTTATTTATGTATTGTCTGCAGACTGGCTTTGACTAATGATTCATTTATACCATCAACCATACGTCTTTGGGATAATCTTGATGATTCAACTCGTGATGCGGAATAATCTTGGTAATTCAACTCGTGATGCGGAATAATCTTGATGATTCAACTCGTGATGCGGAATAATCTTGATGATTCAACTCGTGATGCGGAATAATCTTGATGATTCAACTCGTGATGCGGAATAATCTTGATGAATCAACTCGTGATGCGGAATAATCTTGATTCAACTCTTGATGCGAAATAATCTTGATGAATCAACTCGTGATGCGGAATAATCTTGATGATTCAACTCGTGATGCGATGAATCAACTCGTGATGCGGAATAATCTTGATGAATCAACTCGTGATGCGGAATAATCTTGATGATTCAACTCGTGATGCGGAATAATCTTGATGATTCAACTCGTGATGCGAAATAATCTTGATGAATCAACTCGTGATGCGGAATAATCTTTATGAATCAACTCGTGATGCGGAATAATCTTGATGATTCAACTCGTGATGCGGAATAATCTTGATGATTCAACTCGTGATGCGGAATAATCTTGATGATTCAACTCGTGATGCGGAATCAATTAATAAACATAAAACTGAACTAAACAAACTTTATCCTCCATAGGCGGATCCAGGGGTGGCCCTGGGGGCCTGCCCCCCCCCCCCCCCCTTTCGTTGGAAAAAATTGGTTTATTATATAGGGAATCATTGAAGCATGACTGGAGCATGCCCCCTCCCCCCTTAGATCAGTCAGCCCCCCCCCCCCCACCACCCCCGCCCCTCCTTAGGAAAAGTTCTGGATCCGCCACTGTCCTCAGAGTAACATATTTGTACCGAAGCAGTATGATTTGGAAATTCTAAAACTGAATATAATTCTCACCAAACTTCGATGTTTTGCATCATCCTTATAATCTATATAGGGTCAATATTATTTCTGACTCTTCTTACCGCTGTGGTGATAATAGTGAAAATTCCTATCATTTCTTTTTTAAATGTATATTATATTCAAACATACGAAATAAAATGTTTGAAAGTCTGTAAAAGCTCGGAAAGATTTCAAATTGTCTAGATAGTAAACAATGATAGTACACACATCAACATTTAAGTAAAAGTGTATCAATTTTTGTTTGTTTGTTTATTTTGCATTTTAATTTTTGTGTTTTTGTTTTCTAAATATTCATTATTTTTATATATATATTTTTTTCTGTATTATTACTATTTTTCTTTCTTTTTTCATTTCTGTCTTTTGACATATATAAATCCATATAATATAGATATACCATTATATACATGAATGCACATACATATATTTTGTATTATATTGCTTAAAATGTTAAATGGAGAAGACTTCATAAGTCTGTTTGACTTGTGTCTTATCCAATTTGTGTACTTGATCAAATAAAATATGTTTAAACTAAACTATAATTGTCATTTTAAAATATTTTTTTTCCCTATTCTGACATCGGACTCGGACGTCTCTTAAACTGGTTGTACTGTGCGTACTGTTATCAATCGGCAGTCCTCGGTAGAATCCGCTACTCTCCTTCTATCCTTAGATGAGGGTACGGAATCGGCCGAGTTGAGACGAATGGTACTGTTGTGCGTTTACTTTTCTACATTGGCTAGAGGTATAGGGGGAGGGTTTAGATCTCAAAAAGATGTTTAACCTCGCCGCTTTTCTGCGCCTGTCCCAAGTCAAGAGCCTTTGTTATTCTTGTATCATTTCTAATTTCTTGTGTATAATTCGGAGTTTATTATGACGTCCATTATCACTGAACTAGTATACATATTTGTTTAGGGGCCAGCTGAAAGACACCTCCGGTGCGAGAGTTTCTCGTTGCATTGAAGACCCGTGGATGGCCTTAGGCTGTTGTCTGCTCTATGGTCGGGTTGTTGTCTCTTTGACACATTCCCCATTTCCTTGCTCAATTATATATATATATATATATATATACATAAAGTCTCTGAATGATTGTATAATAAAAACTATAAAACAAATTCCCATACGTTTCGGCCATTACGGCCTTCTTCATTGGAATAAATTACAACATTGAAACAACAATTACATCACTTGGATACATTACGTTATAATAACTTTTATGACGTTCATTTGCCGCGTTTTTCGCTTTTTCAATATAAATATATTTATCATCGTTCATACATTGTGTTGAGTCCTTCAGGTTCTAGAGTTTTTAATTTTTTTATCATAAAGGCTTCTTTAGTTTTTCTGAAAGTTTCTGTCCCAAATACTCTTTCTATGGCGGTAACTTTTAAATTTGTTATTGAATGATTGTTCTGAATGAAATGGTTGGCTACTGGATCTTCTGTTTTCTTTGTTCGTATTTTTGAAAAGTTCAATAGCATTCGTTGATATAGTGTATCACCCGTTTGTCCTACATATATAACTTTTTCACATTTTGTACAATTAATCGCATATATCACGCCTACGGTTTTACAATTTATTTGTCCCTGAATGGTATATTCTTTGCCGGTGTTGTCACAAAATACCTTGGTTTCATTTAAATGTGAGCATAGTGCACATTGTTTACCACATGGTCCACATCCATTAGTTTGCTTATAAAATAATAAATTATGCTTTTTGTGTACTAAGATGTCTTTTATGTTGTTATCACGTTTAAATGCCACGATAGGCGGATCGGGAAATATTTTCTTTAGTCTTTCGGATTGATGGAGAATTTTAAGATTTTTTCTAAGAATGGAATGTACATTTGGAAGCGCATTGGAAAAAGTAATTACTAAAGGTACCCTGTTGTTTTCTTTCTTCTGTTTGTACTTTAATAGATCTTCTCGGTTTAATTTGTCGACTTTCTTCAATTGAACTTCAGCAAATGAACGTCATAAAAGTTATTATAACGTAATGTATCCAAGTGATGTAATTGTTGTTTCAATGTTGTAATTTATTCCAATGAAGAAGGCCGTAATGGCCGAAACGTATGGGAATTTGTTTTATAGTTTTTATTATATATATATATATATATATATATATATATATATATATATATATATATATATATATATATATATATATATATATATATATATATATATATATTTTGTTTAAATATACTTTTTCACTTTTTTGATCTTTTGGAAAATGTTTTTTGTGCTGTATTTTGACCCTTCTACAACGAAATTTGTTTTTACATGCACAGGTATAAAAATTGCGGTTTTTATCCAATGCAATCATAGGTTTGAACGTAGTTTTCAATTTAGACTCGTTTATTTTTTTTCGTTTGGGCTTGTATCATATTTTTCCTCCGGTTTATATGATCCGTTCATCCTATATTGACTCTTAAAAGTCAAGAGTATCTGAAATCGAGGGTAAATTATATGGCCTTCCAAATACCGTTTCGATCCCTAACATCACTGAAGAGACATATATTGTCGAAATCTAGATCTGGTGTACAAAAAAAATATTGACATCTTGTGCTTGTGGCATAACATCTTGGCCACAAGTTTATCGTTTTCTGTTTAGTATTAAATTTATATTAAGATCCATTTTGTTGCATCTCGTGATCAATTTTATTTGGCAATCGCCAATGGCAGTCAGCAGGGTTTAAGAACATCAGTTGTTCGACCTGTTAGTCAAATGCGTTTTGTTTAAATATACTTTTTCACTTTTTTGGTCTTTTGGAAAATGTTGTTTATGCTGTATTTTGACCCTTCTACAACGAAATTTGTTTTACATGCACACGTATGAAAATTGCGGTTTTTATCCAACGTAATCATAGGTTTGAACGTAGTTTTCAATTTAGACTCGTTTATATTTTTTCGTTTGGGCTTGTATCACATTCTCCCTCCGGTTTATATGATCCGTTCATCCTATATTGACTCTTAAAATTCAAGAATATCTGAAATCGAGGGTAAATTATGTTAACTTGAAGTGCCCACCAAATTATATGGCCTTCCAAATACCGTTTCGATCCCTTACATCACTGAAGAGACATATATTGTCGAAATCTAGATCTGGTGTACAAAAAAAATATTGACACCTTGTGTTTGTGGCATAACATCTTGGCCACAAGTTTATCGTTTTCTGTTTAGTATTAAATTTATATCAAGATCCATTTTGTTACATCTTGTGATCAATTTTATTTGGCAATCGCCAATGGCAGTCAGCAGGGTTTAAGAACATCAGTTGTTCGACCTGTTAGTCAAATGCGTTTTGTTTAAATATACTTTTTCACTTTTTTGGTCTTTTGGAAAATGTTGTTTATGCTGTATTTTGACCCTTCTACAACGAAATTTGTTTTACATGCACACGTATGAAAATTGCGGTTTTTATCCAACGTAATCATAGGTTTGAACGTAGTTTTCAATTTAGACTCGTTTATATGTTTTCGTTTGGGCTTGTATCACATTCTCCCTCCGGTTTATATGATCCGTTCATCCTATATTGACTCTTAAAATTCAAGAGTATCTGAAATCGAGGGTAAATTATGTTAACTTTAAGTGCCCATCAAATTATATGGCCTTCCAAATACCGTTTCGATCCCTAACATCACTGAAGAGACATATATTGTCGAAATCTAGATCTGGTGTACAAAAAAATATTGACACCTTGTGTTTGTGGCATAACATCTTGGCCACAAGTTTATCGTTTTCTGTTTAGTATTAAATTTATATCAAGATCCATTTTGTTACATCTTGTGATCAATTTTATTTGGCAATCGCCAATGGCAGTCAGCAGGGTTTAAGAACATCAGTTGTTCGACCTGTTAGTCAAATGCGTTTTGTTTAAATATACTTTTTCACTTTTTTGGTCTTTTGGAAAATGTTGTTTATGCTGTATTTTGACCCTTCTACAACGAAATTTGTTTTACATGCACACGTATGAAAATTGCGGTTTTTATCCAACGTAATCATAGGTTTGAACGTAGTTTTCAATTTAGACTCGTTTATATTTTTTCGTTTGGGCTTGTATCACATTCTCCCTCCGGGTTTATATGATCCGTTCATCCTATATTGACTCTTAAAATTCAAGAGTATCTGAAATCGAGGGTAAATTATGTTAACTTTAAGTGCCCACCAAATTATATGGCCTTCCAAATACCGTTTCGATCCCTAACATCACTGAAGAGACATATATTGTCGAAATCTAGATCTGGTGTACAAAAAAAATATTGACACCTTGTGTTTGTGGCATAACATCTTGGCCACAAGTTTATCGTTTTCTGTTTAGTATTAAATTTATATCAAGATCCATTTTATTTGGCAATCGCCAATGGCAGTCAGCAGGGTTTAAGAACATCAGTTGTTCGACCTGTTAGTCAAATGCGTTTTCACTTTTTTGGTCTTTTGGAAAATGTTGTTTGTGCTGTATTTTGACCCTTCTACAACGAAATTTGTTTTACATGCACACGTATAAAAATTGCGGTTTTTATCTAACGCAATCATAGGTTTGAACGTAGTTTTCAATTTAGACTCGTTTATATATATATATATATATATCTGAGTTATTGCCTATATGGATCTCTTTAATGAAAACAATACTCTTAAACATATACTGACATATCAACATCATCACTCAGAAATAATTGATTGACATTTTGGAACTCTGACTATATTGATAACATAAAGTATCCATTTATCCCATGCAGCGACATACAAATTTTAAAATAATTTACAAAGTAAATTGTGTACATACATTTACATATTCCATCAATGAATCGATAATATTCGGAGGCAACTAACAATTTATATGCATTTTGCATTCATTCTCTAAATGAGCATTGAAAAATAGAAATTCCAACAAGTCTTTAGACTGACGATTGACGATTTTCACCGTTTAAGAGTTGTGGTTCTTGAAATATAGAAACAGTTCAATTTTGATGATTGCCTTTGTTCTCCATTCAGAAGTTATTGTCCTTGTATTATTGAAAAAAATGCCAGGACACAATTAAATGTTAACCAAGTCGGTTTGCTTGTCACTCTGACAGTCTCTTGTTATTGTTTGTTATTATGTTGTTATGTCACTTCCCCAGACTTGAAAGAATTAAAGTTTTGTGCCCGCAAACATTATGAACAAGTGCAGCATTCCAGAAGCATGTAGTTCGGTTGCATTCGTCTCAACTCGGCCGATTCCGTACCCTCAGAAGGAGAGTAGCGGATTCTACCGAGGATTGCCGAATGGTTCGGTTGTTGTCGTTTGTTGCTGAATATCATATATTTAGTTTTGTTTGTTTTGTTTTATAAACAGTTTGTTTTTATATTTTGCTGTTATATCGCTTGCCTATAATGGAAGAGGGTTTGTGCTCGACAATATGCTTCACTCCGCTACATTCTGTTTGTGCTTGTCCAAAATTAGGAGTCTGTATTTCTTTGTCTGTAGTTTGTTGCTTTATATGTTTTATTGTTTCAAGTTTATGATTATGTATATACATCAGGCCGTATGTTTTCTAGTTTATAAAAAAGAAGATGTGGTATGATTGCCAATGAGACAACTATCCACAAAAGACCAAAATGACACAGACATTAACAACTATAGGTCACCGTACGGCCTTCAACAATGAGCAAAGCCCATGCCGCATAGTCAGCTATAATAGGCCCCGATAAGACAATGTAAAACAATTCAAACGAGAAAACTAACGGCCGTATTTATGTAAAAAATGAACGAAAAACAAATATGTAACACATAAACAAACGACAACCACTGAATTACGGTCACATACATAAATAATTTGGCGGGGTTAAATATGTAAGCTGGATTTCAACCCTCCCCCTAACCTGGGACAGTGGTATAACAGTACAACATAAGAACGAACTATAAAAATCAGTTGAAAAAAGGCTTAACTCATCAGATGGATAAAAAGTTTAACCTGTTTTACATGTTCTTATATCAGAGCCTTCCATAGATTGCTATGTGATATGGTTTTTGCTCATCTTTAAAGGTCCAACAATAATCTATAGTCTCTAAAAGCTCTGGTCGATAGTTGTCTCATTTTCAGTGATTATCTCCTAATTTTATATAAATCAAAAACTTCACGAAGTTTTATACTGTTAAATGTATATAATTTAAGGAAGCGCTAATAAAGGTCGAATACCACTTGGACAAAAAATCAAAGCGCGAAAGCGCTGTAAAGGCAGTTAATTACAGGTTGTGTGTATTTCTAGTCCAGTTATATCATTATCTTCCATAGAACAGAGGTGGTTTGTAGAATTTAAGATTTAGAGTTCTTTTGTACCTAGTTCACCTATATCTATAGTCTACTGTTTACAGTATATTTTCTGTGCCTCGCCATGAAATGCATTTTTAGCCATGGCCTTGTCAGTTTGCTTTAAATTTATGAGTTTGACTGTCCCTTTGGTGTCTTTCGTCCCTCTTCTTTAGACATATAAGAACTTTTCCTTTTCAATATAAATAGACTATTTTTAATTATTGATTGTATATGCATATTCTATGACTCCCATAAAAAATAGTTCACAAAGATTGACTAGTCTCTGTACTGTGTGTATAGCAAGAACATCAAGTAACATAATGGTAAATGTACGTAGTAACACATCAACTTTTTTGATGACCATACCTGCCAACTGTCAGTATTTGCAGAGTATTTTCCCCATCGAGCTTGAGGCTCCCAAATGGAAATTTTGTAAGAGCAATTTTGTCGACTATTTTAAAGAAAACAATTAATTCAACAATGGCAATGAGCTTGTTTATGCACGAAGAAGCCAAAAACCACATTAGAATATATTTGAAGGGAATCCATGACAAATCGCCCCATTAGCAAATAGCCCCACTTTTTCACTAACTCGCCCCACTTTAAAAAAAAAACTGCCCCAACCTGGATAACCAAATCGCTCCACTTGTGAAATGTGTTATATCCCTTAATATTACTCCTGCCAACTTGCCCCACCTAATAGAAAACGATAATATCTAGATAAATATATTAACCAGGAAGAATTTACTAATGCCAACTCGCCCCACTCATGTAAAAAGATGTTATCCCGTTATATATAAGTTAAATTCCGTTAATATTACTCCTGCTAACTGGTCCCACCTAATGGAAATCGGTGAAATCTAGATAAATATATTATTAACCAGGATGAATTTAGTAATTCCAACTCTCCCCACTTATGGAAAAAGATGTTATCCCGTTGAATATAAGTTAAATTCCTTATATTGCATTATGATACAATTAACAGGTTTCTTTTCAATTGTTATGCAAATAACTAAGCTTCAAAACTTAGTTATTCTTCAACAATACATTTTTTTTTAGAATTATAATTTCAGTATATCAATAATAGTAATTAAATAAATTTTCGGTTTGTTTGTTTTCTGTGTAGATTAGTTTTCATTAAAGTGGTGCGAGTTTTTATTTTTAATTATATATATATATATTAATCTAAATATTACCGTTTTTTTATTTTTTATAAGTAGGGCGGGTTGGCAGGAGTAATATTTAACATGATTTTACCAATTTCACATGTGGGGCGATTTGATAAATCAGTTTGTGGCGTTTTTTTAAAAGTGGGCGATTAGCCAGTGGGGCGACTTGTCCTGCTTCCATTTGAAGGCCCCCTTGAAGGTTTTGTATGACTATATGAACCATCTTTCACGTAAAACCCCCATGTGCATTTTGAAAAGTTGGCAGATATGTTTCTAACTCCAGGCAAAATCTACCGGTATGAATGAAAAAGAAGTTTTCAATTAAGGCTCTGTGGCCATAACAGCTGTCTCATCAGCATTTTAACCACTTCCCATATTTGCAATTAAAACAATAGAAGAAAATAATTCAACGCAAAAACAAAACTTACTTGTAAATATGAAATTCTCTTTACGGTATGAGTTTTTCTCATTGTTTGAGATTGTACAGTAGTACCTGTAACTGCTTATGCCTATTTCTTATTCACTTTTGCTTAATAAACTCACTAAATATCATGTATATACATTGTACCACATCTCCTTATTTTTATATGCATTCCAATAACATGAACAATTGTAATTCAATTCTATATACCAAAGCAAAATGAACTGCACCACTTTCATTCACTAGTATGCATCTTTTGGCAAAATACAAGTTCTTAAATGACACAAGATATATTTATTGATAAAAAAATAAAATTAAGTATACAACTCTTTAACAGGTATAAAAAAAAAGCACAGCTGTCAGTGTGTCATAACTTGTGAAATCTGTGCTGAAAACATAGACATTGATGGTATTTGAGTAATTCCATATGTGAAGCTCAACATTAGCTCGTCAGTTGGTGGTGGACAGTTATAGTTCCTTTCTGCAGGCTAGGATGAATGACTTTTCAGGAAAACCAATTTCACAAATCAAAACTTTCCTCTAGATTTCTCCTACAATATTCATCCAGTTTAGTTCTTTTGGTTAAATTGGACACCGTCCTGATTTTTAATTTTGCAAACCATTCAGTCTCTTGCTTGCAAATGGTGCATGAAAATAGGATGGGTATGGCAGTAGACAAGTCTCTTTAAATTGGGTTTGTTCCCTGAAAAAAGTTTTATAACTTAAGTTTTTTTGAAACTTGTGCAACACACATACCTAAATAACTATAAAATAGAAGAGAGCATCATTCGTGTCAATGTTTTGTTCCTGTTTACATTGTCATTGATATTTTTTCAGAAAGCCTGAGGCATAGCTCATGAATTCCTGTCATTACATCCTAAATTAACATAATTACTGCTAGAATAATTATCAGTATGATATACGTACACTATCATTGTACAGCCCAAGTCTTCAGTATATATAATTGTTGCATTCATTCACTCCTGTGTTCAGTCGTTCAAAACATCAACAAATGAACTTTAATAAGGACAAGAAAACACTAGAAAAGATACGTACATACAACCCGTGTTTAAGTGTATTTGAAAGAGAAATATATCTGGTTAAACGATGTATAAAGGAGGAAAAAATTGTAGATATTGCATTACGATGCTTTCTACCTAATAGCACGTGGATATGTTTACATATTTAGACTTGACCCAGTATGACCCGTACCTTGTAGGTCACCGCCGTCGTTTAAACACTAGACTACAGTCGTTTATAAGACCATACAATGCTTAAGCCTGTACTATTTGTGTGAAGTAAATGTGTTTTTTCTGTACATTTAAATTGTTTTACCTGATAGCAAGGACGTATATCTATCCGTTTCCTTCTCAATTCACTTTGTCAATTTCTGCGACCTTCTTCAAAACATACGTATTACTGCGCCCGGAAGTGAAAAAAATATTAGAAATCCTCGTAAAATAATGCTATTTTCAATTTTGTGGAATCCATTTTGTTATATTTATTATACAAAGATAAAAAAAAGTTACGATTAATTATGAATTTGCATATCATTATACGGAACGTTTATGGACTATTTTCCATAGCTGTAAGTCGGTCATTTTGGCGGGAAATCATGTACACATACACACGTAGATTGGCTGGTACCTGATCGTAATGTTACACATCAGATATATCAAATAGCTAATACCCGGAACGTAGTACCGGGAACCAGGATAATACGTAGACAACATACATAACTAATACCGAAATTGAAAACGCTTTACGGTTTCTCGTTTATAAACCGAATTCCGCTTTGAATTATAGAAGATGCAATATTAATCATGTTCAGTCGACTTTTCATTGTTATATCAACGTCTGAACTAATTAAAAAATCTTTAGATGTCAGATAACACTCGAAATTGACCCGACCTCTTTCCACACGGAATACAAATAATGATAGTTTGTAGTCAGGTTGACTGCTTATAATGCAAAATACACATTAATAACAAGTTCTATAAAACGAACAATACACACTGATCGTTTCTTTAGTTCCCAATATAAATGAAAGAAACAAAAACCATATCATACCATAAAAAGAAGAGGAGAAATTCGAACATTTCCGAATCTATTTCTGGCCAAAAGACCCCTGCATAGATTGCGTATGAAAAGATTAACCTCATGACTTGAAAGTCAGGCCTTAAAGCACTGCCTTTAAAAACAAGCAGTCATGCCGACTTGACATGAATTTGTAGAACATATTGAGGATGTCCACTAGTATAACTGGCCAGTATACCGGCATGTTTCTTTATGTGAGTCAGACTGAGTGATCATCTTAATAATAGCCACAATATGTACAGTTTCTTTTGTGTGTTTTATTTTTACGACACATAGTCTCGATAAGCAAAAGGCAATGTTTGTGGTTAACAGTAAATAAATACATTTGGTTAATCAGCCTTTATTTTAAAGTAAGAAAAAGTAATATGCATGCCTACATAAAATAATAAAACACGATTGCATATATATATCATAAAAAATATTGTACACTATATTACACACTAAAAGTATAGTAAAAAATACAACGATATACCAACATACACAAAAATAAAAAGGGCGTTTGGACTTAGTCTACCTTTCTAATATACATGTTCTATATAAAAACACATCATTTCAGCTGGTTTCCTTTCTTTTTCGTTCGTTCCATCCAACATGCTCTCAATCGTACATTGGCAGCCGTATAATGTTTTTCATTATAAAAAATAATATTAAACAGAGAACGTTTTGTCACAAACATGCCTGAGTGTATAACGCATGTAAACAAAAACAAAAATGCCTACATTTTTATAATCAGATGAGGTTGAAAACAACAGTTTAGACAATGTTAGAGCGGCCAAGGGCTATAATTCGTTAATAAATCTTTTTTTTCCAATTTGCATTTTCAATTAGAAATAGTTCAGTACAGAAACAAATAATATTTCCCCAGCATATTCTTTTAAATCTTTAAAAAATCAGTTTCAAACGATCTTTTTTAAAAATAAAAACAGAATGTTTAGGAAATAACAAGTTTGTGATAAACACATGACAAATCTTTGACGGAGAGAAGTGAATGCTGGTGATAAAAAATCTGGTTCCTTTGTGTACTTGATAAAATAATAGAGAGTAAAGAAACAGTAGCTCAATTAATGTGGTATCAGTAATACAATCTGTTACCCTGTACATACGCTGAGTGTACATGATGCATGTATACACACTATACAGACATTAAAGCACATGTTACACATGTATGAGGTAATGAATTGAGTATTGCACTCAAATGCTGCAAAAAAATGTTCAATAATATATATTCAAAAACAGTATACAGTTATATGGCAAGACAACGTATAGCTATACACATATATACAAAATATAAACAGTTTTCTGGAGAGAAAAAAAATCTATAAACTATGCAAATCAACAATAGTTTTTGAGTCACCGACCATTCATCTTTTGTGGGATAGTGGAATCTTTTTTTTTTAATAAATTACTTGATTGTACATGTGACAGTTTAAAATACGGTTTCAGATGAGAAATGAAAAAAAAATGTTAATTTTCATTTATTACTTAGAAAAAAAATTAACTTGTTGATATTGACTTTTTTTTTATTTGAGTCGAAAGCAATTATCAAATTCGTCACAACTCGGTCGATTCCGTACCGTATTCACCCGAGGATTGCCAAATGCATCTGTTAATTATGCTCCACACAAAAGATGAATGATGGGTATCAAGTAAGGCAGAATTAGCTATTGACGAAGGCCACAGAAGTTTTAACATCTTTTCAAAACTATAGATATAAATCTATTAGAAATTTACAGAACATGTTGAACAAAAGCAAACAATTGTGTAAAATGTATTATTATTATAAGAAAAACAATTAAAAAGGGTTATATCTTTGAAGAAAGTTTAGATTATAAACATAATCTGTAATATTTACATACTATTATTTCTATATGTTTATCCTTAGATATTAAATTTGTCACGTGAAAACCATTAAAATGATAATTTTTGTCTTCCCTACTTAGTCACGTGCTTACTGGCACATAGACACGATCATGAATATTCCGGCTAGAGCGAAACAAACTCCTCCAGTAGTGGCTAGACCAAATGCCCAGGCTAAGCCACCGGCCTCGGAAGCATAGATTATGATGGCAATCAGAATGCAAGCACCTGCAAAGAGAATAAACAGACTATAAATCTCGTTTGAACTGTTTTACATTGTCATTTCGGGGCTTTTTATGTCTGACTGTGCGGTATGGGTTTTGTTTATTGTTGAAGGCCGTACTGTGACCTATAGTTGTTAATTTCTGTGTCATTTTAGTCTCTTGTGGAGAGTTGTCTCATTGGCAATCATACCACATCTTCTTTTTTATATCTAGAATATATTAATAACGATTTATGAACATGATGAAGACAAGAACAATGCAGTTAGTGGAATCTGATTAAAATACAAATGCTTTATCTAAGCTAACGACACGTTCTACTTTCTTTTTTCTATTTAGGGATACTCTAGTTTTGTCGGAGTATTATACACAACTTAAAAAAAAAATGATGGCTTACATTTCATTGGCTGATTTAATCATTACCAGAATAGTGTGAAGTCGTAAATTCCTTGTACATTAAAAGCTTTGATAGAGGATATGTCTCATTGGCTTTTATATTTGACAAGAAATAACTTAAAAAGGTTGAATATTACATCACAGGATGCAGTTGCATTTGATACGAAAATTAAAGCTTAAGGTGGAAAACTTCAAAAGGATGATGAATTTAGATATGCAATTAAATCCACTTTTTTTTAAATTTTCTTGTACAATGTGCCAATAGTACTGATAGGGCGTACATATTCTTGCTAATTAGATGTAAGTGCTTTAAAAACATGTTAGGTGAAGATCTTATGTATTCAAAGAAAAGTACATTATGAAAGCCTTAAGATGTTTTAGTATTTTTTTTTAATTAAAGTCCGAACAGGTGCCCTCCATTCCGGTCAGCTTATCTACTGTATTATTGCATTTATTTGGAAAATGAATATACCAAGAGAAAAATATGACAGTTATTTTATCAACTGCATTATTGCATTTGTTTGGAAAATGACTGTACCAAGCCAATAAAATGACAGTTTTTTTCCATTCTTTCTCATGTTTGATAAAGTCATGATAGTCGAAATTGTTGTTAGTATATCTTAATATGAATCGTTATGTATAGATATGATTGTTGTTAGCATATTTTTGATTGCTTCCGTTAAAATCAAATAGCCTCTTTCTGATAAAGCTCTTGATAGATCTAGATATCATGATGTATAGAAAACGTCTTTCGTTGAAAATTGTTGTCCGTTGAATGTCTTTGATTTGTTTGTGTTGTTCTATTGGGTAGCTGTTAAAGTGACTTTTTCTTCACAATTTTTTTTTATTTCTTTACGCATGAGTGAATAAATTACATGAATCTATTCAAATAAGACTTACCAGTCCCTAATAATACGATGACATTGAAAACGGCAATGCATTTACTTCCGGAACATCTCCCTACGCAGATAAATATTCCAATGAGTACTAAACAGGCAATAGATCCTATTAATCCGAAACATTCGAAGGTCTTCGTGGCCGTAAACCAATCTCCAACTGAAATAGATAAAATCACTCAATTATGAAGAGAGGATCATGTTGCTATGTGAAATCTATATATATGCAAAGCTGTATTGAGACATCGGTGTAACCATTTACATGATCAGTGGCGGATCCAAAGGGGGAGGGTTCCGGGACCCCCCCCCCTTTTTTGGGTCGATCAATGGGGACATACAGTTGGACCCCTTTTATTCTGGGTTAGGACCCCCTTTTTTTGAATGGCTGGATCTGCACCTGATGATATATGAGGGTCTAAAACGGGGTAATCATTATAGTAAATGAAGGGCCAGTACTGACATGACTGAAGAAAATAAGTAAATAAAATAAAGAGAAAAAACAAAATTAGAGAAAATATAAGCCGAAAAATTAAAGCTTACGATAAGTTGATCATTTGGTCCTCTGTATAATATATAGAATATAAGAGACGTTCTGATTAGACTTAATCTTCGCATCATATGTTTTGTTTTTATATACATCCATATTTTCCAAATAATTCATGAAAGCCATGATAGATACATTGTTTGTATGTTGATCATTTTCACGTGGCCTTGACCGTTATACTCAAATTTATTCTGTGTTTTGTGGTAATAAGCTTTGTGTATAAGCTTCATAACATTTAGTTGCGGCAAACTAAAGTGAGAGAACGGAAACCCAAGTTTTGGCCATGCATACGTACGTACAGACGGACACGGGTAAACTTAATGCCCCTTTGTGACGGCGGGGGCATAAAAAAAGAAGTTAAGCTTTATCCTTCACATTCTAATACCACTTCGTAGCTAATTTCCTTTAAGTTGCGTATAGCTGCAGTGTCGCAATTTAAGCATACATGCTTACACATATATATTTCTAAAAAGTTCAATAAGAATTTAAGGATAATCGCTCAGTTTTGTTTTAGAGGGTGGCTGTCCCAGACCTCTTAGTATTTACAATTTATATTGCAGTCTTCGTTTAAGAGGTTTTGCACAAATTAAGATAATATAACAATGAATTGTAAATGTCACATGATCATACATATTCATCTCGTGTTAAGTTGTCTGTAAAACTATGTCCTTATCTTGTGATATAATTATTATGAATGATTCATGGCGATAACATCTACCTTAAATGTCAATTGTCAATGATTGTATGTCTGATAGCTGGGAGTTATAGTAAAAGGATGATGATTTTTCTGTGAGTTAAAATATACAGTTTTCGAATAGATCCTGTTGATCTGAATCAATTGGATAGCCTGACGTCCCCCTCTCCCCGTTAATTATATTGCTTCCAATTTAACAAGTAATAATTTACGGCTCTGAAAAATAAGATAAAAAAAAAATACAGAATAGGAATATGATTAAGCAGTTTTTAAAATCAAGAAATAAGGAATAAAGAAAAACGGCTTCAAATAAATTAGACAGAGATTAGGACACCATATTTGAACTCAAAGAGCTACGCGAAGTTCTGGATGACGCCTTTCTCTATTCTTGATAAAAATTTTCCTTCTGTTATTTATTCATTCCATTTAAACATCTAATTATTCTCTTTCTTTATTACTTATTTATTTACCCCCCCCCCCCCCCCCCCCCCCCCCCCCATCTGTTTTAAATAAATTAAACGACAGATTTAATTTAATACGTTGATTCAATTCACACCCACACCAAACTTCGCCTTTTTATCAAAATTAAGTTAAAAGTTTCAGAAAACAAGTGCACGCCCCTGTTTATGTGTCACTCATCAATCATTCCAAACTACACACTACACACAATACATTGTCAACTAACATGTATAGCACATAACAAAAATATTCAAGAAGTTTTCATGCATCCCTTATCTACACAAATAAATGTTTTAGTTATCATGGGAACAACGACCTGCAGCGTAATGGCCTTGTGCTGGGCTTAACTCCATTATAAAATCAACGTGAAAACATGTGTGAAGAAATGCATTGAATGGATTTTAGATTTTAGATTTGTAGCGAAATATATCATTATATTGTACAGGCGTTCATGTATTATAACTTATTCCGATAGATCTCGGCGGGAATTCGGGAAAAGGTCACAATCTCAGGCTACATCCTTTACATCTTATTAAAAATCAATTTTATATATAAATCAATTTGATTTCTAATAGAAGACCCGTAATTGGCAAAATAAATTCAATGATTAGTATATCATTAAACATTTGCAATAAAAATAACATCCATAAACATGACAAAGAAATCAACAGGTCAAACAAGGCGTGGAATATAAAGTGACAGTTTATTATATAAACATATTTAGTTGACCTACTATTCAATGTTCATGACTATGCACCAGACAAGACCGTAGCTTGGAATTTTCAAGACAAAGAGAGGGAGGGAGAGACAAACGAAACCTCAATTTTAAGAGTCGCAATTCAAACACAACGTTGACTTTTAAAGTGCTATTTCGTTTTTAAAGGGGTTTCGTATACGATCCCCTCAAACCTCCCTGGTTACGGGCCTGCCAAAAGCATCCTTCTCGCGGCTGAGACATATAAACATTATAGTTATCAGAATACATTATAGATTAAATATAGATAATGCCACTTATTATACCATATATAAGTGTATAGTACTTCTGTTTCGGATGTTATTATTTATAAAGGAGTAATTTAAATCACTCGTACGGGGCAATTTGTCACATCCATTTACATCACCATCTAAAAGTGCAACTTACATGTACAATGCTGGCTGTATCATGTAGCTGCGGGTCTATTTTTGCCAAAATTCAAATAAATGGTGAAAAATTGACAAACGATAAGTAGATTAAAAAGAAAACGTGTATGATTGCCAATTAGACAACTCTCCACCAGTGACCAATGCCACAGAAATTAACAGCTGTACGTCACAGTACGGTCTTCAACAATGAGCAAAGCACATACCGTACCATAATAGTAAATACAGAAGGGAGCAAAAAATATATTTTAATTTATCAACAAAATATGTTGATTGTAATAATGTCATTTACACATGTAATACACCCAAAAACAACTACGTATTTACAAGTACTAACAATGCTTTGAGTGATAAGAAATTCATTTTCGCAACTTTAATTATTGCTATTTATATAACAGCTATCATAGATTGATGTAAGCGGCTAGTGACACGTTCGTGATATTTCTCTATAAGACCATCCCAAAAATGTAAAGTACATGTATGGGTTCATACAACATCTTACTACATTTATATCGGTGTGTAAATATTGGGGTGGCTTAGCAACTTTTTAAATTTTAAAGAACATTTTGACGAACATTGCATATTCGCTCTCTCAATCCTGGAATCATGAAAATTTACATTTGCCGACGTTTTGTGCGGTTTAGAATTTGCTAACAAGTAGGGGCTAGGTTTTTCACGAATCACTGAACTGAAAAAAGGGTGAATCTAACCCAGGGACACCCTAAACATTGACCAGTCTACAAGTAAGGGGTAATATAAACCCGGGACACCCTAAACATTGACCAATCTACAAGTAAGGGGTAATATTTTAAATATTTAAGTACAGACAAATTTTCATTAGTAAATAACCAAACAAATTTTGCCTCATTTAAAAGATGTATAAAATTAGGACAAATACAGTTTATCTCCTTCATTGTCCTTGAAAAATATCTCCCTATCATTTTTGTATGCTGGACAACTAGTTATAAAGTATGACAAGCATGACAAGTAAGGGGTTATATAAACCAGGGACACCCTAAACATTGACCAATCTACAAATAAGGGGTAATATAAACTAGGGACACCCTAAACATTGACCAATCTACAAGTAAGGGGTAATATAAACCAGGGACACCCTAAACATTGACCAATCTACAAGTAAGGGGTAATATAAATCAGGGACACCCTAAACATTGACCAATCTACAAGTAAGGGGTAATATAAACCCGGAACCCCCTAAACATTGACCAATCTACAAGTAAGGGGTAATATAAACCAGGGACACCCTAAACATTGACCAATCTACAAGTAAGGGGTAATATAAACCAGGGACACCCTAAACATTGACCAATCTACAAGTAAGGGGTAATATAAACCCGGGACACCCTAAACATTGACCAATCTACAAGTAAGGGGTAATATAAACCAGGGACACCCTAAACATTGACCAATCTACAAGTAAGGGGTAATATAAACCAGGGACACCCTAAACATTGACCAATCTACAAGTAAGGGGTAATATAAACCAGGGACACCCTAAACATTGACCAATCTACAAGTAAGGGGAAATATAAACCCGGGACACCCTAAACATTGACCAATCTACAAGTAAGGGGTAATATAAACCCGGGACACCCTAAACATTGACCAATCTACAAGTAAGGGGTAATATAAACCAGGGACAACCCTAAACATTGACCAATCTACTGTAAGGCAAAATAGTGTCCTGGAAAATAGTGTCCACATGGACACTATTTCCTAGAATTTAGGTATTTAATAATGTCCATTGCCATGGAATATTGTCCCCTAAGTGGACAGATTGTCATAGAAATATCTATGAAATAGTGTCCACTTGACTACAGAATGTTATGAAATAGAGGACATTATTAAATCCTAATATTATTAACAAATTATGTCCTCCAAGAGAAGTAATACAAAGGTCATTAAAATGTTTTATTATGCTTGAATTTACAAATTGATTAATATAAACAAAATAAAAAAATGGATGGAAAGGAATACAGAGAAATTTACAACTATATAGTTATAAGAAATATCCTGATAATACAAATCTAAATGAAAGAAGGAAATGTGAAAAGTTTAAAATTAAATTAGAAGAAATGTACTATATATGTACTATGACAAGAAGGCAACAGAAAATGTAACTAGTGGTACACTGTGACAAGCTAGATGCTGTTTTATTCATATATCATGATGAAAATGGATGCCATCTTGGTTTTAACAAGACAGTTAGTAAAATTACTTCTAAATATTACTTTCCAAACATTATAAGAGGGTTTGGATGGGGTTAAATGATTAAAGAATAATGCCCTTAAAAAATGAAGATTAGAGAATAATGAGCCAAAAAATAGAAGATTAGAGAATAAAAGGGTTAATTTTTGGAAGATTAGAGAAAAAAGGGGTTAATTTTTTAAAGATTAGAGAAAAATGGGGTGAACATTAAATGTTTACAGAATAACAGACCCCCCCCCCCCCCCATCCATACCCTATAACACTTATAATAATCTTTATTGCAAAATAACACCCATAAGGGTCAAGCAATACAATCAAACAATAATTTTATACAATACAATGCAATACAATAAAATACAATGTAATACAATGCAATACAATGAAATTCAATACAATACAATACAATATATAGAATAATAGAACATTAAGAGTTCAATTATAAATGTATATTAAAAACACCATCATAACCTTGCCTGACACGGGTCTGACTCCCTCAGTTCTAAAGACTGTTTAATGAAGACTCCAATATGACAAACAAGTTCAGGGATGTGGTTTAGAATGTGTTTAAGTTTATTGAATGCATCAAGATGTTGAAATTATAGACCATGTAAGGAATAATAAGGTGGACATCTTATCACTGAAGTATAGTATTTAAATATGTCCACTTTCAGGGACACTTTTTCATACCTGAGGACAGTTTTTCATAGAAAAATGTGTCCAGGACACATATAAATAAGTAAATATCGTCCTGAGACCGTATTTACTAGGAAATAATGTCCAGTGGACACTATTTCATTGGGGACATTATTAAATCCTACACTACAAGTAAGGGGTAATATAAACCAGGGACACCCTAAACATTGACCAATCTACAAGTAAGGGGTAATATAAACCAGGGACACCCTAAACATTGACCAATCTACAAGTAAGGGGTAATATAAACCAGGGACACCCTAAACATTGACCAATCTACAAGTAAGGGGTAATATAAACCAGGGACACCCTAAACATTGACCAATCTACAAGTAAGGGGTAATATAAACCAGGGACACCCTAAACATTGACCAATCTACAAGTAAGGGGTTATATATAAACCAGGGACACCCTAAACATTGACCAGTCTACAAGTAAGGGTAATATAAACCAGGGACACCCTAAACATTGACCAATCTACAAGTAAGGGGTTATATAAACCAGGGACACCCTAAACATTGACCAATCTACAAGTAAGGGGTAATATAAACCAGGGACACCCTAAACATTGACCAATCTACAAGTAAGGGGTAATATAAACCAGGGACACCCTAAACATTGACCAATCTACAAGTAAGGGGTAATATAAACCAGGGACACCTTAAACATTGACCAATCTGCAAGTAAGGGGTAATATAAACCCGGGACACCCTAAACATTGACCAGTCTACAAGTAAGGGGTAATATAAACCCGGGACACCCTAAACATTGACCAGTCTACAAGTAAGGGGTAATATAAACCAGGGACACCCTAAACATTGACCAATCTACAAGTAAGGGGTTATATAAACCAGGGACACCCTAAACATTGACCAATCTACAAGTAAGGGGTAATATAAACCAGGGACACCCTAAACATTGACCAATCTACAAGTAAGGGGTAATATAAACCAGGGACACCCTAAACATTGACCAATCTACAAGTAAGGGGTAATATAAACCAGGGACACCTTAAACATTGACCAATCTGCAAGTAAGGGGTAATATAAACCAGGGACACCCTAAACATTGACCAATCTACAAGTAAGGGGTAATATAAACCAGGGACACCCTAAACATTGACCAATCTACAAGTAAGGGGTTATATAAACCAGGGACACCCTAAACATTGACCAATCTACAAGTAAGGGGTAATATAAACCAGGGACACCCTAAACATTGACCAATCTACAAGTAAGGGGTAATATAAACCAGGGACACCCTAAACATTGACCAATCTACAAGTAAGGGGTAATATAAACCCGGAACCCCCTAAACATTGACCAATCTGCAAGTAAGGGTAATATAAACCCGGAACCCCCTAAACATTGACCAATCTGCAAGTAAGGGGTAATATAAACCAGGGACACCCTAAACATTGACCAATCTACAAATAAGGGGTAATATAAACCAGGGACACCCTAAACATTGGACCCTAAACATTGACCAATCTGCAAGTAAGGAGTAATATAAACCAGGGACACCCTAAACATTGACCAATCTACAAGTAAGGGGTAATATAAACCCGGGACAACCCTAAACATTGACCAATCTACAAGTAAGGGGTTATATAAACCCGGGACCGCCTCAACATTGACCAATCTACAAGTAAAGGATTATATAAACCCGGGACCCTCTCTTCATTGACCAATCTACAAGTAAGGGGTAATCTAACTCCCGGACACCCTTAACATTGACCAATCTACATATACTCACATCCAATTTCGATATCTGTGTCAATAGAGCTACAAGAATCTAAAATACAATACTGCCATAATCCTCTGTGAGCAACCGAATCAGATGACCAGTAAGGTGCTCCAAATCCAATTATATGCAGGAGAAATCCGACGATTATAAAAATTAGAGATAATTTAATAGCCAAAGCTGCATCACCGAGACCCATGTTGTCAGATGTAAAACTGATTATATGAATTATACAAATCGATTATTGTAATATCACACACACTTCTCTGACACAGCGATGTAAAGCCGACGCCCCAATACAACGTATCGACAGCCTACACACAACTACAAAAATCACATTAATTTCGACCCAGATTTCAGTGTTTGTTGTACGATGTTAATATAGAGAGAGGCATTCAAAGGTACTCGTGTTGTTATACGATGTTTATAGAGAGAGGCATTCGAAAGGTAGCTGATGATATATTTGTTTACTGAAATTTCACTAACTTGCAACAAGTTTCATTCTTAGAAATGATTAATCTATCGACTTTTAGAAGACTATTTAATTTTTGTTTGGGAAAGTATTTATCTAAACATCTGATCTGTCTGGACATAAAGACAAGTTTAAAGATAACAAGCCATTGCTCCTGAGCATTGCCCACACAAAGGAATTGTATATTTAATATTATGCAATTCCTTGCACACACGTATACTTATTTTACCATGTTTACAGCTGAGTTTTACAGATGTCATTTTAATTATGTGGTTCTGTCCTAGCCGTACTAACAGTTATTGTAAACTTTTTTTCTCAATTTTATTTATGTATCTGTTTGTTATCACGATCATGAGATGAAATATTCCTACTTTTATATGCCGGAGAGTTAACTATGAAGGAATTTATAAGCGCTGAGGAAGTAATTTATCGATTCATCTCTGTACATAGCATTTTCTGGTACAATTTTTCACCGTTCTTTATTTTTTACTGCCAAATATTTTTAAATCTATATATTAAGGCACAACTCTATTTTCTCTTTTTTGTTTTGTTTTACCCATTTTCTCTAAAAACAAATTCTATTCTATAAACCCCATTCGGAACCTCATATTGTGATGCTGGAGATGGCGAATGATTTATGTATAGATATAAAACGTTTGATGTGTATGTATACAAAGAGATGAGACGACTTATTCACTTGAACTGCTACCACTTGTGACACAAATATAATCTATCTCATATCAATATGTTAATAAACAATTTTACATATTATAATGCTATATATACGTTTTGTGTGACAACATGGACAATACCAGGAGCGATAGGAGGGATCCTGATCCCGAAATCCCTGGCTTAAAAAGAACGAAATCCCAAGGTCCCGAAATGATATCTTGAAATTCGAAGAAAGAATTCCAGGATTTCGAAAGGGTCAATCCCGAAATCCCGAGCTTAAAAACACCCGATCCCGGAGTCCCGATTAAGGTCCTATCCCCCAAGGAGCAGATATGGGTCATTTTCAAAAAATGTCGAATTTTGAAATTGAAAAAATTATTAAAAGTTACTTATTCAAACAACCCTCTACATAAGCAAATCATAACAAACAGTACTTTAAGAACAACATATTAAAAGATGCAATCTTAATGATGTCATACAAGAATATGTTATAACATTTTTTGATCGGTGGTACATTATTTTGTCTATCCTGTTACCATTTTCAAAAGAAATTTTGGGTTATTAAGAAAAGGTTAAGATAAAATGTTAAGCTTGTTTTACGTAGACAATTAGATGGTTTTCAATAAACTTCTGTAATATAATAGATAATTTGCCAATTTTCCAGGTTGTACTGAAAAATGCCTCTAAAAATTGGTTTTCAACGGTTGTAAAAATTAGCACCAGTAATGCAAGTCTAAGATAGCAATTTATATTGTTCGGCATTTTTTCACCCTTTCAAATAAACCCAACATCAAGTAAATCCCTCATAAGTTAGTTTACTTTTCTCTATATTTCATTGGTAACAGGAACGTACGTTTCTGATATATTACTATATAAAAGTCTATCCTGTTACCTTTTTGTCTATCCTGTTACCGATATCAGTATTGCACCTGCGAATGCTTAATTGGGAAGATTAAGACGTTATAACCTGAAGATGACTTCAAACAACGGAATATTTCATTCGTTTTGCACCTATATGTTAAGATAAAAAAATTGACGACGTTTTAGTCTACTGTTGTCTATGCTGTTACTGTAACCATAGCAACCATAGTAACAGGATAGACATAACAGGATAGACAAATTTCTTCGTTTTTGATTGCTGTTGTGAAATAACTACTCCCTTTGGAGAAGTGATTATGTTTTTCTATTGTGAATTTGGTTTCCAACACGTTATTGCACTTTTTACAAATATACTGTTGGTGTATTTAATCAAAATTGGTGGTAACAGCATAGACATAAAAAAAAGTACGCTATATTTTTTTCACTAAATGTCTTATAATTTCTTTTCTCTACACTGTCGTTCAAGAAACGAGGCGTTTTAAATGTAAAGATTACTTTGCACTTTTGAAATCAACACTGACTGATTCAATATTCATAGGGAGATTAATTTCACGGCTGATATAAGTAGCGGTAACAGGAAAGACATGAACCTCCTGTACGCAGATTCAATTTAGTTTGTAGATAATATGTTACATACAGTGATATAGAAGCTACGAATTTTCGTTAGAATAATATTTAACGTTCTTAAAAAGTCCCTTTTGTAGATATCAAGGCGATCAGAAAATCGCAAAAAAATCATTTGAAATGTGTTTTTCTGACACTGTACGCAGACAAATACCCCCAAAATGGGTCTTAAATGCAGTTTAATCTTGTCAAAATAGATGTAAGGTGTGTTTATTATTAATGTTCTGAATCACAAATCCGACAAGCTTTCATTTAAACCATTACAACTGAAATTTCCATTAGAAATAAAAAAGTTAGCATGGGTGTACTGAAAATTCGACATTTTTTGAAAACGACCCATATACGAACTTTGAAACAGATAAATAATTTCCCGCCAAGCAAAGACGAATATATTTTGAACGATGTTATACATTACTGGTACAAGAAATTCATAGACAGATATTTCGCGAATAACATGTTTTTTTTGCCGATCAAATAGTTTTTAAAGGTACCTTGATTATAATTCAATACGCCAGACGCGTGTTTGGTCTATATAAGACTCATCCATGCGATCAGATAAAAACTTAAAAAGCCAAGCAAGTAAAAAGTTGAAGAGCATTAAGGACCAAACATTCCAAAAGGTTGTGCCAATACTGCTAAGGTAATCTACTCTTGGGATAAGAACATCCTCAGTTTTTCCAAAAATTCAATGTTTTGTTAACTGGAAATTTATAAAACACCTATATCCTCAAATGGCAAATCAGAAGTGTTTTGGTCTTTGGAGTTCCTTTCTTCTTCTTTAGGTGATCGTCCTTCATTGTGTAATTGATATAACCGAAACAACTGCTACTGTGTATAATTCCCCTTCTTTTATTTCTTTCGTACTAAAAATATCTTTACTAGAAATTAACTCGTCTAAACATCAACTCAACAATGTTAGATCTGTAAATTTGCTTTCGTAAATTTTTGTTCGGGATTTGAACCCATGCTACTGAGATATCGTGACACCAAATCGCCTGTAATGTATCCGGTGCGCTAGACCACACGACTACCATGGCTTCACAATAATAAAGCTTTCGGTGGCCGGGTGTTACCTTTCCTCGTCAGTTTTAATCTAGCGTCGTAATACAGTACATGATATATATAAGGCATGGAGATGTTATTGTTACAGATCAGCTCAATTATCTATAGTAAAGGATCCTACAAATTAATGCAAGATACAGTCACAGAAAATAATCATATTTAAGTACGTCTGAATCAGTGACAACTCTACCACAGATTTATCCATCGGATCACCAGCAATGATGGTGATACATGGCTGTGTACATTATGTATATACAACTCGTCTAAACATCAACCCAACAATGTTAGATCAAACAAAATTGAGCTGATCTGTAACAATAACATCTCCATGCCTTATATGTCATGTACTGTATTTAAAGATCAAACATTGTTGGGTTGATGTTTAGACGAGTTGCATTATAGAGAGGGGCATTATGTTTTTTTGTCTGTGTGTACGTTGGTCCGTCCATCCGTCCCTCCGTCTAGCCCGCTTCAGGTTAAAGTTTTTAGTGAAGGTAGTTTTTGATGAAGTTGAAGTCCAATCAACACATGTTCACTATGCTATGATCTTTTTAATTTTAATGCCAAATTAGAGTTTTACCCCAATTACAAGGTCCACTGAACATATCAAATGATAGTGCGATTGGGGCATCTGTGTTCTATGGACACATTCTTGTTTATTCATGCATTTATTCTTTTAACTATATCAATATGTTACCTAAAGAGTATCATTTATGAAATATTGGTCAAACGTTTACAAGGAACTTTTTATACCGGTTAAAATGTTGTTTGATTCCGTCTAAACAATGGCTAGTTATTTCCTGACCCCCTTCGCCCCTTCCAGTATCCTTTGACCTCATATGACCTCTGTAATTATGAGACATAATTAACCTCAGACATTTAATCATATCAATGTGTTTCCGCTTATCGAAAGTGTCATGCTTAGATACTTTAAATAATTAAGTTATGTCAATACAAATATATTTTACGTGAATTTCAAAATCTTTCCTGTCTTTTTTTTTTGTTTTTGTTTTAATAATTCATTTTGTTAATAATATACATGTAGTATTGTCAATTCATTACAGGAGCTAATTACATGTAGTAGGGTGTACAGTATACAAAAAGGCGTCTATTTAACGAGTTTAAGTGAACGGATAACACACGGCTATATTTGTATGCAAATTTTTGGAAAACCATTATATTTTCCAATCATGAATGTCGTCGTATTAAGCTCCGTGGTCACGTTTTTTTTTAATTTTGTGGTTTCTTATGGTATCCAAAGATGAACCCAAAGATACCGCACCATACAGATCATCTTCAACACGAAAAATAAAATTACTACTCTCTGTGATATTTTATTCAAATTTATTAGGATTTAGCTTAAAGATTAAATTAATCATATAACGAAAGCTGAAAATATTTATATAATTTAAGTATTTAAGTATTTTATGGTTTAAGTAAGACCATTTTTGGTAAATTCATTACGTGTTACTTTCACGGGATTTTTACTCTGATTTAAGCAATAAAAGAGGGACGAAAGATATCAGAGGGACAGTGAAACTTAGATTTCTTAGTATGGATAATAAAATTTGGGGTTTTCTCTGAGTCGTTTAAATCAATTGCAACTAGCTAGGTGAGAGATTCACAGAATATTATAACTATAGAAAACTAAATATTTTAATCAACAAAAAAAAAAATATCTGCTTCATATACCCAAGCGCCTGTTGAGCATTACTGTGCGTATTGCTGTTTATTGTTTATCCTACATCTGTATTAGGGGGGGGGGGGGGGGGGGGGATTGAGATTTTATAAAACATGTTTAACCCCACTGCAAAAAGTTCGCATTTGTGCGCTTGTCCAAAGTCAAGAGCATCTGGTCTTAATTAGTCTTGTATGCATGCATGTATGTTTGTTTTTATCTAAATTTTATTTTAGTTCATGATCATTAATTGTATATTTTGGAGATTTAATAGTATGATATCCATTTTTACTGAACTAATACACATTTTTGTGTATGGGACACTTGTAGTCCGCTACTAGGTACAGAATTTTCTCGCAGTGTTGAAGACCAATTACTTTCATTTCTGTGTTTAAATGTTGAATGCAAATTAAAATGGTCAGAATATGAAAGAATTGATGTAACCAGGAATGTTTATATAGAAGAACCTTTTTTTTGTCAAATACTTTTCAATTACTATTATAGTTGACTCTTACTTTGTCGATATAGGCGACGGTAAGGGAGCTACAATTTGATTTTTATGGGGGGGGGGGGGGGGGACTAGGATGAAAAATTGTGTCCTGCCTTTTTTTTTAGTTGTAATTTCTGTCCTGCCTTTTTATTTTTCAGGCTATTCGGTCCTGTCTTTTTTTTCTTAGCTTATCCTGACTTTTTTTTTGCCAAGTTACTCATCCTGCCTTTTTTTTTTTTGCCAAGTTACTCATCCTGCCTTTTTTTTCAAATTTCATCCTAGACCGCCCCCCCCCCCCCCCCTTCACACCCCTCAAAATCAAATGGTAGCTCCCTAATGAACATCATGTTTCTTTTTATATTCTTTAGTATTTAATAACTGTCACAATAAAATTGATTTCTATAGATGTGTTTATAATTAGTATAAACCAACGACAAGACACGTTAATGTCCTCGGGGATGTAATTTACATATACACAATTATTAGCCAATATATTAGTTTTTTGTATTCATATCACGCCTTATGACAATGCATGTACTAATAATTGCATTATTATTCATAAATCTATGTTTACAATTGTCCGAAACAAAATGGCCGACCATGAGAAAGTACAAAGTTTTGTTAAAATATCTTTGATATTTCAAATATGTGGTTTCCTTATTCTTGTAATAGGATTATCGACTCCATACTGGAGAGCTATACATTTTGAATATGTTGCCGAGTCGAGGAACGAAGTTGGTTTACTGATTCAAGGATTTGACGAAGGACTCTGGAGAAGATGTATTAATAGTATCTGTGCAGATATTGATTTGGCGGGAAGAGGTATGAAGAGGTGGTGGGAGTTTAATTATTACTGAAGGTTACACCTTGTTTAAGGTGATCTAAGGTGGCTACATTTTGTGTGTCGGAAGGTTATACTTTGAGTAAAAGAATGTTACACATTGTACATGCAAGAAGGGTACACTTTGTGTGAAAGGAAGTTACACTTTCAAAAAGATTGTGTGTAAGAAGGTTACCCTTTGTGTGAAACAATGTTACACTTTGTTTGAAAGAAGGTTATGCTGTCAAGTTTGTGAGAAAGTATGGTTACATTGTGTGTGGAAAGGTTGTACACTTTGTATGTAAGACTGTTTTTAGCCATGACGGTGTCAGTCTGTTCTCAAACTATGAGTTTGACTGTCCCTCTAGTATCTTTCGCCCCTCTTTTACACTTTTTTTTTTATCACATATCCTATTGTTTTTTAGCATTTACATTGGCTACCTCTTTCCGATTTCTTATCCTTGATATTTACGTTTGACGGTGTTCTACACTAGTTTATAATTTGAAAATAAGAATATGTGGTATGATTGCAAATGAGACAACTATCCATCAGAGTTGAAGTTCAGTGAAAGTATGCAGTAATAAACCAATGTATAACAAGATACATCAGTTTTGGTGGCTGCTGAAATTGTTTCGGAAATAATTTTTTTTGTTAGAGGACATTTCGATACTATGCTTATACATCAGAACTACGAGAAAAAAGTTCCGACGTCTTTGCACCATTCGTCTCAACTCGGCCGATTCCGTACCCTCATCTAATAGATAGAAGGAGAGTAGCGGATTCTACCGAGGATTGCCGAATGGTCTTTGCACCTCAGTGTTTCTCTTGTTCCGTTGTTTTATAGGTTTTTTATACAATCATTCAGAGACATTATATTATACAAATATAGCCTTTGTATGAGGTCGATACAAGGATATATGTATTGACCTGAAAGAAGTATATTGACCTCATACAAAGGCTATATTATTAATTTCGGACCAAGCGTCATTTGATTTTGTTGGAATTTATTATATATATCATATTGTCCCCTTGACAATAACAAAATATTAGTTGTTATTTGTTTGTTTGTTTGTCATCTAATGTATTTGAAGATTGTTTACGTCAAATCGATCACAGATATCATTTGTTTCAAAACGTTTAAGATCGTTTAAAAATATCCTGAAATTCATTTCATGACGTAACAAAGTATCGGTTTTTAGATATTCTGAAAAAAAAACGTGCAATATGCTTTTTGCTGTGAAATATGATTTTTGCTTTCCGCCGTTTTTTCTCTACCTTCAAAAATATAGTTTAACATGTGACTATCCATAAACGAATCAAATTTGTTAAAATATACGAATTAATAATATATATATTATATACTACTTTTTCCTTTATTTTTGGATTCAAGTATTCGAAAATTTAGATTATTTCATACAAATTTAATAACAAACAAGAATGTGTCCTCAGTACACGAATGCCCCACTCGCACTTTCATTTTCTATGTTCAGTGGACCGTGACATTGGGATAAAAACTCTAATTTGGCATTAAAATTAGAAAGATCATATCATAGGAAACATGTGTACTAAGTTTGAAGTTGATTGGACTTCAACTTCATCAAAAACTACCTTGACCAAAAACTTTAACCTGAAGCAGGACAGACGGACGGACGAACGGACGAACGGACGCACAGACTAAAAAACATAATGCCCCTCTACTATCGTAGTTGGGGCATATAAATGAATGTATAAACCTAATGAAAATATATTTAAAAATAGTAGAAATTGCACTATATTTATCGGAATGGAGATGATATAAAATTGAGAATGGAAATGGGGAATGTGTCAAAGAGACAACAACCCGACCATAGAAAAAAAAAAACAACAGCTGAAGGTCACCAACAGGTCTTCAATGTAGCGAGAAATTCCCGCACCCGGAGGCGTCCTTCAGCTGGCTCCTAAACAAATATATACTAGTTCAGTGATAATGAACGCCATACTAATTTCCAAATTGTACACAAGAAACTAAAATTAAAATAATACAAGACTAACAAAGGCCAGAGGCTCCTGACTTGGGACAGGCGCAAAAATGCGGCGGGGTTTGTGAGATCTCAATCCTCCCCCTATACCTCTAGCCAATGTAGAAAAGTAAACGCATTACTTTTAATCTATAGAGCTTGTAAAAGACTTTAGCATTCGAATATTGAGGTTTGAGTGTGATAACACTATGTATACAGTGTATTTAAAATAAAGAGATGTGGTATGATTATCAATGATACGACTATCCACAAAAACCATATGACGTAAATCTTAGCAATCTTAGATTGACGGGCGGTTCTTCAGCAATCGACGTAGGCCTTCAACAATGATCAAAACCAATACCGTATAGCAAGCTATCATAAAAGGCGTTGGCGTAACAAAATGTAAAACAATTCAAACGAGAAAACTACAGCCTAATTTATGTACAAACAAACACGAAATGGAGATGAAATATGATACACAGTAACACAAGACTGCATTGTATAATTGCTATTACTGTAATGCAACTGTCGACAAGTTACGATCCAGAAGGGGGAGGTCGATCGTAACCGCCTTGACTAGCGAAGTTACCATCCAGAAGGGGGAGGTCGATCGTAACCGCCTTGACTAGCGAAGTTACCATCCAGAAGGGGGAGGTCGATCGTAACCGCCTTGACTAGCCAAGTTACCATCCAGAAGGGGGGAGTGTATCGTAACCGCCTTGACTAGCCAAGTTACCATTCAGATGAGGGAAGTGGATCGTAACCGCCTTGACTAGCCAAGTTACCATCCAGATGAGGGAAGTGGATCGTAACCGCCTTGACTAGCCAAGTTACCATCCAGAAGGGGGGAGTGTATCGTAACCGCCTTGACTAGCCAAGTTACCATCCAGATGAGGGAAGTGGATCGTAACCGCCTTGACTAGCCAAGTTACCACCCAGAAGGGGGGAGTGTATCGTAACCGCCTTGACTAGCCAAGTTACCATCCAGAAGGGGGGAGTGTATCGTAACCGCCTTGACTAGCCAAGTTACCATCCAGATGAGGGAAGTGGATCGTAACCGCCTTGACTAGCCAAGTTACCATCCAGAAGGGGGGAGTGTATCGTAACCGCCTTGACTAGCCAAGTTACCATCCAGATGAGGGAAGTGGATCGTAACCGTCTTGACTAGCCAAGTTACCACCCAGAAGGGGGGAGTGTATCGTAACCGCCTTGACTAGCCAAGTTACCATCCAGATGAGGGAAGTGGATCGTAACCGCCTTGACTAGCCAAGTTACCATCCAGTAGGGGGGAGTGTATCGTAACCGCCTTGACTAGCCAAGTTACCATCCAGATGAGGGAAGTGGATCGTAACCGCCTTGACTAGCCAAGTTACCATCCAGAAGGGGGGAGTGTATCGTAACCGCCTTGACTAGCCAAGTTACCATCCAGAAGGGGGGAGTGTATCGTAACCGCCTTGACTAGCCAAGTTACCATCCAGATGAGGGAAGTGGATCGTAACCGCCTTGACTAGCCAAGTTACCATCCAGAAGGGGGGAGTGTATCGTAACCGCCTTGACTAGCCAAGTTACCATCCAGATGAGGGAAGTGGATCTTAACCGCCTTGACTAGCCAAGTTACCATCCAGAAGGGGGGGGGGTGTATCGTAACCGCCTTGACTAGCCAAGTTACCATCCAGATGAGGGAAGTGGATCGTTACCGCCTTGACTAGCCAAGTTACCATCCAGAAGGGGGGAGTGTATCGTAACCGCCTTGACTAGCCAAGTTACCATCCAGATGAGGGAAGTGGATCGTAACCGCCTTGACTAGCCAAGTTACCATCCAGAAGGGGGGAGTGTATCGTAACCGCCTTGACTAGCCAAGTTACCATCCAGATGAGGGAAGTGGATCGTAACCGCCTTGACTAGCGAAGTTACCATCCAGAAGGGGGGAGTGTATCGTAACCGCCTTGACTAGCGAAGTTACCATCCAGAAGGGGGGAGTGTATCGTAACCGCCTTGACTAGCGAAGATGATGTCCGTCGACAAGTTACGATCCAGAAGGGGGGGGGGGTCGATCGTAACCGCCTTGATGACTAGCGAAGATGATGTCCACATGACCCACTCAATTTTTTTATATATAGATAACGAATTTTCGGATGTATAAACTATAATTGTAAATGTACGTTATGTGGCAGCATTAATTGTTATCGCCGTTGCTGGTACATGTAACGTTAAACGACAGAGATGTACTGAAACAAGTTAAGAGCTATATGAAGAACAAGAATCCAACCATTTTTTAAAAAGAGGAAAGGGTTTTTTTTTTGGGGGGGGGGGGACAAGATTAAAGAAGGGGCTCTAATCATATGTCCCATTCAAAAGCATTGATTGTAAAAATGAAGGGTTCCATCCCCTGTCCCCCTTTCCCCCTTTTAGATCATCCACTGCTAAACATTTAAGTCGTCCAAATTCAACTTTGTGTGAGGGATTTGGAACCTTTTGATGGTAAAATATTATTTCAATATCATATCTCGGACTACTGAGCTGACGGTACCGAAGAGTTTTGCACCCGAGCCTTATTTTCGCGAAATACTAGTACCTAAAGAAAAAGAGGACAACGAAATGTTATACATCAAATGTAATTTTGCTAGATCATTAAACTTACACTGGTTTATTTTTTCAATTTACATCAATTTACTTATTTCTTTTTTAATAAACGTAAAGGTGTTTAAAATGTCATATAACTGAGTTGTAAATTAACATATTAGTAAGGCGTCAAGCCTACAGAATTTGATTGACAACTACTATGAAAATAACTTTGAATAAAGCAGAATATACATCCGAAATTTATTTAAGAAATAATTGATGCAAGCTATACTTTATAGCTGTTGTCTGTTCTATGGTCCTGTTGTTGTCTCTTTGACACATTCCCCATTTCCATTCTTAATTTTATAAACTATGGGTAGGCATTATATTCGTGATTATTTTTGCCCTAGCGATAGTGATAGTGATAGTGATAGATAATAATCAATTACAAAATAAAGTGCATTATCTACAGCATGCATACAATTCAATATGACATATGACTTTCGTATGGGTCATTTTTTTCTTCTTTTATGAATAAGGAGACGATGTTACAAGAAATAAAGTCATTTTAATATGTACAAAAGTCAGTAAAACTATAAGCGAGAATCGCATTTGATGAACAAATTTTGAATTTCGTTCCCTGGAAGATTCTTAAATGCTGACGACGCATCTGAGCAGTCAACGGTGTAAATGAACAATTGTATTACCGTTCCTTATAACAACTTTTTGTCTAATTTTGTCTAATGCTTAGTCTGTTCCTGTGTGTGTTACATTTTTATGTTGTGTCGTTGTGCTCCTCTTATATTTTATGCGTTTCCCTCAGTTTTAGTTTGTTACCCCGATTTTGTTTTTTTGTCCATGGATTTACGAGTTTTGAACAGCGGTATACTACTGTTGCCTTTATTTGAATATTCATATTTTATATTTTCAGATTGGATGCAAGCAGTGAGGTTTTTCGCCTGCCTCGGTGTTTTGTCATCCTTTATAGCGACTGTATCACTCATCTTGTTTATGCTTATAGAGAAACTATCAGCAAATAAATATCTCTATCTGACCTCGGCTATAGCCTCGTTTATTGTTAGTAAGTACAGTTATACCACCTATGATATAAATATCTCTATTTAACCTCGGCCATAGCCTCGTTTTTTGCTAGTAAGTATAGTTTTAACACTTGTGATATAAATAGCTCTATCAGACCTCGGTATAGCCTCGTTTATTGTTAGAAAGTACAATTTATACCATCTATGATATACTTATCTCTATTAGACCTCGGCTATCGCCTCGTTTATTGTTAGAAAGTACAATTTATACCAACTATGATACAAATATCTCAATTAAACCTCGGCCATAGCCTCGTTTATTATAGGTTAGTACAGTTTATACCATATCTATTATATACATATCTCTATCAGACCTCGGCTATAGCCTGGTTTATTATTAGTAAGTACAGTTTATACCATAAGATATACATATCTCTAACTGACCTCGGCTATATCCTCGTTAATTGTAAGTAAGTACAGTTTATACCATCTATGATCATGATGATATAAATATCTCTATAAGACCTCGGCCATAGCCTCGTTTATTATTAGTAAGTACAGTTTATACCATAAGATATACATATCTCGAACTGACCTCGGCTATAGCCACGTTTATTATTAGTAATTATAGTTTATACCATCTATGATATAAATATCTCTATCAGACCTCGGCTATAGCCTCATGTATTGTTAGTAAGTACAGTTTATACCATATCTATTATATAAATATCTCTATCAGACCTCGGCTATAGCCTCGTGTATTGTTAGTTAGTTAGTACAGTTTATACCATATCTATTATATAAATATCTCTATCAGACATCGGCTATAGCCTGGTTTATTGTTAGTAAGTACAGTTTATACCATAAGATATACATATCTCTAACTGACCTCGGCTATTGCCTGGTTTATTAATAGTAAGTAGAGTTAATACTATCTATGATATAAATATCTCTATCAGACCTCGACTATAGCCTGATTTATTGTTAATAAGTAGTGTTTATAGAATAGAATAGAATATAGAATAGAATATTTTAATATTAAAGTGCAACCTGAATTATAACAAAAATTACATTCATATATACAAGTAATTTTCAGCCAGCCAAATAGGCTTATGATGCACTGTACATTAATTGTGTATCCTTATTGAAAATAAAATAAATAAATAAATATAGTTCAAATTTACACGCAAATTATAGCAAGGCACGTTAACAGTTGATTCTAGATTGTCTGATGGTAAAACAGTTCAAAATAAAGTTAGAAACAAGCTTGCTGTAATTACAAAATAAATGTTTTAATTTGATGTTTGCTGGTAGCGTAGTTAAGTCTATGTTGTACTTATCTCGGATATCATTAAATAATGTTGTTCGTAATTGTTCATAGCGTTCACAAAACAGCAAGAGATGGGATTCGTCCTCTATTGATTGAGACTTGCACATTTTACAAAGGCGTTGGTCAAGTGGCACATTACGAAATCTGCCCTTTTCGATTTCTAAATGTAAAGTTCCGCTTCGCATCCGGGCTATCACTGATCGTTGTTGTCTTGATAAACACTTTTTCAAGTATGGCTCTACATTGTAGTCAGCTTTAATGTTTTTATATGTTCGTAATTTAGGCATATCTTCCAGTGCTTTTAGCCATTCCTGTTGATGCAGTTCAACGAGTTTGTTCTTAACACAAGATACGATATGAGCCGTTGGTTGTCGTTCTGAGTTTTGATTGAAATACACATCGTGTAGACCACATTTAGTTATTATCGTTTTTACATCATTACTCCATGTTCTTTTATATCTGTTGGAAATGTTGAAATCCCACATAAAAGTTTTGCGACACAGCCTATATTCAGGAATTTCACAAAGTTTACACCATAGTTTTATCATGTTACATTGAGTTTCCATGTGTATAGGAGTCCAGCCTGTATCTCCTGTGATAGCCGGGAGAGGAGCGTGCTTGCCAACTCCCAAAAATGTCCGTATGGCTCTGTATTGTAATCTTTCTAGCGGATTGTACTTCTTAAATCCCCATACAGCAGATGCGTATTCAAGTATCGGCGACACTGTACTGTCATAGATTTTGGTGTAAGTATCATAGTCCATGTTTCCCATATTATAGTATTTTGAAGTTAATGATCCTAGAGCTCTGCTGCCTGCGGTAAGTAATTCATGCGTTGTAGTTGTAAAATCGGTATGTTCACAGATGACTAGGCCACGATAGCGATATTTTGAGGTAAGTTCCAATGTTTTATCACCAAACATAAAAGTATGACCGCACTGGTTAACAGTAGTTTTCCGAATGTGCATAACTTTAGATTTGTCGTAATTAACTGTCATTAAATGATCCTTTGTCCATTTGTGCAAAGAGTCAAGTTGCGATTGTAGTCCATCAGCACTGTCAGACATAATAACTAAATCGTCGGCATACAAGAGACAGCTTACCATATCGTCTCCTATCATGTTAATTCCTTTGTGTAAGTTATTGATTTCTGGGATAAGACTGTTTATGAAAAGCGCGAAAAGTGTGGGCGCTAAATTGTCCCCTTGACGGACACCGGCGTCAACAGAAAACCAGTCAGTAAGTGTGTTTCTTGATATTCGCACAACACTTTGCAACTTCGAGTACATATTTCTTATAGTTCTGTAGAAATTTCCATGTATACCATTTGACAATAGTTTGTTCCATAGCAGTGTGTGGTTTACAGAGTCAAACGCTTTACTAAAATCAATAAAGCACAGATAAGTGTCCATATTCATAGTTTTTAGGTTACGCAAAATTGTACAAAGGGTGAAAATATGGTCCAAACAGGAACGTAATTTTCTAAAACCATTCTGTTCCTCACTAAGAAGGTCGTTTTCTTCGATGTACTTTACAAGTCTTTTATTCAAGATATGACTAAACACTTTTGCAACAGTGGACATAAGGCTAATACAACGATATGACAACGGGTCTCGGTAGTCCTTCCCTTTTTTAAGAAGCGGTTGTATTATATTTTGACACCATACATCAGGAACAATCCCGTTACAAAAGCATGTATTGTACAGTTCGTGTAAAACATTAGTTAAATTATCATTACGTAAAATTTCGTTTGGAAGGTTATCAATTCCTACCGCTTTACCAAGTTTAACACTTCGAAGAGCTTGTTTAGTTTCTTCTAAGGAGATCTGGTCATTAATTTCATTTGCAATGTGCTCATTTTCAATACCAGTTTCAATGTCAATATTACTCAGTTCTTGTTCCCATCTTGCGTTCAATTTTTCTATTTATCGTCTATCAATTCATTATTCGCTTCATTTGAATTCCCCGAAAAAAGTTTAGCATACTCTTTCTTCCATCTTCCAAGGATAATATTTGGATCATTAGAATAACCCCCTTCATTTAAGACAACACAATCAATTTTAGTGTTTTCCTTTCCAGGTTTAAGTTTATTAATTTCCCGCCAAAATTCTTTAGGGTTTGATGTGTTCATTGTTTTTATTCTATTCAGTCGTTCAGCCGTGTATTTACGTTCTTCTTGTCTTAAACGCTTATCGAATTCTCTCCTTTTCAGTTTATAGTTATTTTCGAGTTGTTTCCGTATTCTCCTATCTCCTTTAAATTTTAGAAATTCTTTTTCGGTTTTGTTTGTTTCTAACAGTAGTTGCTGTAGTTCGGCATTCCAATACGGTTTTCCAATGTTACGTTTCCGTTTGTTTGTACTTTCATTAAAGTCTGTGTACTCCATATATTCGTTCATTTCGTCATGTAAAGTTTTTACCAGGCGTTCGTATATTGTGTTAATCCTATTTTCTATGTTATTCCTGTGTAGCATCGAATCGATTATACTTTGAAGAGATCGTACACATCTTTCGCTATTGAATATATCACGAGGAATCGTTGATATATTATATTTACGGTTAAATGTATTTCCCGATATCGTATTAGAACTATGATGAATTGTTTCTGATAACTTATTGATTTCCTCATATTCTGAAAAATGTATTACACATGTAAGAATCGAGTAATCTGGTAGTCGGACGTTTGACGATAATTGAATATTGTAATCAATCACTAAATCAGATACAAGTTGTACTTCAAAATTTGAAACTTTGGTGAGTTCTCCATATGGTACCATAAGATATAAATATCACTATCTGACCTCGGCTATTGTCTCGTTTGTTGTTTGTAAGTACAGTTTATACCATAAGATATACATATCTCTATCAGACCTCGGCCATAGCCTCGTTTATTAATAGTAAGTACAGTTTATACAATCTATGATATAAATATCACTATCTGACCTCGGCTATAGCCTCGTGTATTGTTAGTAAGTACAGTTTATACCACCTATGATATAAATATCTCTATCTGGCATCGGCTATAGCCTCGTTAATTGTTAGTAAGTATAGTTTATACCACCTATGATATACATATCTCTGTAAGACCAAACGACAATGTAACATACAAAGAAACACTGAAGTGCAATAAAAGACCAAAGTACAATGTAACATACAAAGAAACACTGAAGTACAATAAAAGACCAAAGTACAATGTAACATACAAAGAAACACTGAAGTGCAATACAAGACCAAAGTACAATGTAACATACAAAGAAACACTGAAGTGCAATACAAGACCAAAGTACAATGTAACATACAAAGAAACACTGAAGTGCAATAAAAAACTAGAGTACAATGTAACATACACAGAAACGTGCAAGAATGATTCCATGTATGTAATTACAAGAATATGTGGTATGATTGCCCATTAAACACTTCCACTAAAGATCACATGATGAATTCCCAAAAATATTTACATTGTTTTTTCTTCTTCATTACAGCTGGATGTACATTTCTCTCTATTATGATATATGGCGCCATTATAAAAGAGGGACTGGCATGGTCGTTCGTCATGGTGACGGTTAGTGGTGCGGTCCACGTCATTTCCGGTTTACTTCTATTGATTGCGTTTATTACGGGAAGAAAGGAAGTTTGACGAATTGAGCGTTTCCAAAAGAGAGAGAGAGAGAGACAATATAATACTAGTAACTTAGAACTCTCGAAATGTGTTTAGCGCACAGGGACTTGTCTCAGATAAAACATTCCTAATATATACCTTACAAATGCCTATGGTTTGGCGCCTGGAATATGTACAGCTGACATGTGATCAATAAAATTATAAAGGACTATGGTTAATCTCATTGTTCGTACACCAAAATACAAATAACGTAACGTCATTTGGTTGAATTTCCATTGTTAGAACGTTTTAAACCAATTACAACTTTTTACTGTACGCTTTTGAAAATATTACCCAGAATGCATAAGATTCTAAAACGGCGAATTGCAACATAAGATACTGTGATATAAGTTGTATTTTAAATTAAAATATGGAAGTTTTTAACGACCTTGACTGGATATACAGCCCTCGCATGGTCGGCAATCAAAATATATCTCATTTTGAGATTTAGATGCATTTGTTTGACATATTTTATAATTTGATCCGCCCCAGACGCGCATCTTATCTACATAAGACTCATCAGTGACGCTCATATAAAAATATTCAGAAGGCCAAAACAAATACAAAGTTGAAGAGCATTGAAAACCCAAAATTCCAAAAGGTTGTGCCGAATACGACTTAGGTTATCTATGCCTGGGATAAGAAAATCATAAGTCGTAACTATATCTGTTCAAATTATCTCGTTTTATTTATGATATCTGTGTCTTTAGAGGGTTAAATATTTTCCAGGGTCATATATAAGGTTAACTCCTTACATGATAAAGAAAAGAAAAACACTTATCGATATCAATAAAGATACTAACGATTTCTGCAAACAAAACACTTAACCCACCATATCATGCGACTTTTGTATAGGTATGGGACTTCGTCATTGTTTTTATTATTTCAGATTTTGAAAATAAGACCACCCCGGTTTTTGGTAGGGTATGTTTTACTCAGTCTTCAGATTTCTATGTTGTGTTTTCTGAATTGTTTTTAATGTTGTGTTTTCCCTTTCTGATGCGTAGTTTGTTTTTATGTGGTGCTGTAACAATACTATCCCAGGTTAAGGGAGAGTTGAGCGCTCCACAAACATGTTCTACCCTCCGCATTCTTTATATTCTTATCTCAAGTTAAGAACCTGTAGGTCATTTGTTGTCGTTAAACTTGGTCCCTGTCTGTCACGTGTTTTTCGTTATACATTTGGCCGTCTGAATTCACGTTTAAATTGTTACATATTTTTCATGTTTGTAGACGGCCATGCGGTTGCTATAATTGCTTACATCCACTTTATCGATGTTTTAGTGGATAGTTGGAAATTGGAAATCATAAAAGGGGAGCGAAAGATACCAGAAAGACAGTCAAACTCATAGATCGAAAATGAACTGACAACGCCATGGCTAAAAAAACAATGTATACATATTTAAATTGTTTTTATATTGTATTTTAACTGACTGGAGTCCTTTCCCTCTGTGCACAGTGAGTCGTGTTATACCACAGCACATAAGACTTCCTTTTCCTTCAAAATTGTACGAGAAGAGAGTTAATAAACAAAGGTTTGATGCTTATTGTTTGGTACGACAGTCGCGCGTTTCGTGTATATAGACATATAAGCAAAGGGTGTGTTGTATTTCTCCATATGGTATATATGTAGGACGGGGACGCTGAAGTGCGATGGTCACGCTGAAGTGCGATGTTCTACGCCAAAGTGCGATGGTCCGTACGCTGGTGTGCGATGGTCTATTTGACGAATGATCGCTAGCTTAACATCATTTCTACAGACGTTCACTTATCAGTATAAGTAGATTTTTCAATATTTTTTTTTTCAAATTTACATTCATTATTGTCTATGGCTGTCCTTAATTCAGTTTCATACTAAATGAGAGATCGTACTCTTCGATTGCCTATACATGTGGACATAATCCTGGATTATCATTGTATCTAGGCCTTTACGTTGTATCTCTCATGAGTACCTCGTTTATAACATTTTCATGAAAAGAGTTCGTCTGTAGACCCAAATGAATTGAGAGAATGTCACGCACCATCGTACGTTAAACAGAACCTTTTGTAGATTTCCCCTATCCACCAAAAATAAATCCTCCTCGTTTCTCGTACACTAAAATTAAAAGTTTATAAGACCCTTATCATATGTCAGTAACTGCTAGTAGTAGTTTTTTATTTAGTTTTCCATTGTCATTTTGCTTATTAAGGTCTTTCCTTTTTCTATAAAACATTTGTTTCGCAATATGTCGCTTAGATATTTGGTATATGATATCGAACAGTTTATGCACTTTTGAAATTTACCCTGCATAACGGAATACTTTTCTTTGTAGGAGTTATCTCCCCAAACACTGTTTTCCTTGTGATCACAACTCCTTCGCAACCGTAAAAGATTACGACAAATTTATTTTATAAAATTGCTCGTTATATCCTTCGCCTGATTTATCCAATTTCGACCGAAGCAATATGAACGCTCCATATGAGAGTTATTTCCCTTTTTGTATTTGAAATTTTGAAATGTATTTTCAACTGGAACACCATAAGTGATAGAGACCTAAGATCTTTTGACTTGAGGTCCTTGGTCCAAAAAAATGAAAATTAGGTCAAGGTCAAAGGTCAAGGTCGTATTTTAGATTTTTATTTGTTTTTGATTTCCCTATAACTTTGGAATGGTTATAGATACAGAAAATTTAAGTAGTGAAAAATGCTTGGTACTTCAAAGGGCAACTTTGTTACGTTATGACTGTATTGGTTTTACCATTATGTAAGGGACATAACCCCCATTTATGGTTTATAAAAAGCCATTATTAGGCAAAACTCTTAAACAAAAGGTCCTTGACCCATAGGGTCTTTTGCAATGACATTGTGGAGCAATGACCTTGACGAGGGTCGAAAGGTCAAAGTCATGTACTAAGAGGCAAATTATGTGATTTTGGCACTATTTAAAGAGTTTTATGTGTGTTTGAATTCCAACCAACCAACCAACCAACCAACCAATCAATCAATCAATCAATCAATCAATCAATCAATCAGTGCATGTTTCCGTCTCATGTGTTTAATATGGAGTCCAAGATCTCATTTGCTTCTTTTTCCTTCTTGTTTAACCAACCAACCAACATGTTTAATCAACCAATCAACGTGTTTAACCAACCAACACACCAACCAACCAACCAACCAATCAATCAATCAGTGCATGAATGTTTCTGTCTCATGTGTTTAATCAAGATATTTTTTGTTTCTTTTTCGCTGTTTCAATTGCCCTATCTAACATGTTTAATCAATCAACCAATCAATCAATCAATCAATCAATCAATCAATCAACCAACCAACCAACCAACCAACCAACCAACCAATCAATCAATCAGTGCATGCAATTTTCTGTCTCATGTGTTTAATCAAGATCTTTTTTGTTTCTTTTTCGCTGTTTAATTTGACCCTATCCAACGTGTTTAACCAACCAACCAACCAACCAACCAACCAACCAATCAGTCAATCAATCAATCATTGTATGTATGCTTCCGTTATGCGTGTTTAATACGGGGTCCAAGTTCTCATTTGGGTTTTTTCGCTTGGTTCAAGAAAAAAAAATCCACATTTTCTCTGAAACTACAAGTCCAATCGACCTGAAAATTTGCAGGCAGCAGGGCATACATGTACTAAAGGTTCAGATATCTCTCAAGACTTTTCCTAGAGAAAAGAAATGGCAATGCTGTAAAAATCGCTTGCTAGGTTCGTAAATCTCAGGAAAAACCTACAATAAAATGTCCGCTCCGAGATTGAAATACTAATCTGTGTTACAAACAGGTGCTGAAAAATGTACATTATCAGAAAATAATCCTTAAATGTGTATTAAAGTTACACCGGATCGATTAAACCCAAAACATGCACTGCTGGTGAACTGTGATCAAAATGTCAATTTCCTACAATGACAAAAGAAATTACATTGTGTACATTCTGTCTCTATACATGTTGTCTGTTCAACGTCCCCACCTAAAGAGAAATAAAAAGTTTTCGTTATTATAAACCCAAGTCACGTGATGTCTCCTCAATCTGGCGCGCGCGCTGTACCTAAAATAAAATAAAAACTTTCCAAACTAAACATGAAACTTCTCCGGTAAAAATGATCTAGACCCCATACAGACACAAACAAACAAACAAACAAACAAACCCCCCCCCCCCCCCCCCCCATTCAATCAATTTCAAAGGGGAAAGACCGCCTCCAATTGCTTTTTAAAAGGAATTGATTTATATTTATTATTCTTTTTGTTCTGCTTAACTTTGACAAAATAAACCTCCGTAACCGTAAACCATGTCGCTTTCATGTTCACACTTTGTATCGGTGTCATGAATACCTATCCGGAACTCACCCTGTGAGTCGAAATATTTTGTCGGTTCGGAGTAATCCCTCCGAAACCCAAAACCTTGTTATCGTTCCAACAACGTAACCGTAATAGGTAGAAAAAAACCGAAGAATGAAATTTGTTCAGGACCAGACCCCGGTTCTTCGTTACATTTGGATCGAAAAGATTCAACGACTCATTGGTAGGGTTATGCCCCTATGAAAATTAACCGGTGTCGGTTGGCCATCAAAACTCAAAAACCATAAGTCATAGACACCTAGGATCTTCACCTATCATCATCAATTCATGTATCTTTGAAAAATACCACAAGGTCAAATTTGTATGTTGACCTTGACCTTTGACCTACCACCTTGTTATGGGATAATCTCAGAAACCATTATACTTTAGGTAGTGGAAAATGTTTGGATCATTACGGCGCAACTTTGTTACATTTTGACCGAAGAGATTTGACCTTTTTGTAAGGGGCATAACCCCTGTTTTAGGTTTCTGAAAAGACAAAATCAGCTTTTACTACATAACCAAAGGTCCTAGACCCATGGGGTCTTCAGCAATGACATTGGGGACTAATGACCTTGACAAAGGTCAAAAGGTCAAAGGTCAAGGTCATGTCCCAGATAGCGAATTTAGTGTTTTGTACCTTATATAAAGGATTTTTAGTATGTTTTCAAGCTTTTTAAGGTTGACCTTGACCTTTGACCTTTCAACTTTTTATTGGATATCTCAAAAACGATTATACTTACAGAAATAGTAAATAGTGAAAAATGTTGAGTTGACTAAAGCGCAACTTTTTTTACATTTTGACCGAAGAGCTTTGACATACCCTTAAGGGGCATAACCCGTATTAACGGTTTCTGAAAAGACAAAATTAGCTTTAACTCTTGAACCAAAGGTCCTCATGGGGTCTTATATAATGACATCGTGGACCAATGACTTTTACAAAGGTCACAAGGTAAAAAGTCAAGGTCATGTCCTAAAAGGTGTAATACCACCAAATCATGGTACGTCACATCCGGTTGCATACGAAAGTAGGCCTAAAAAAATATTCCCTTGAATTTGACAGTTGTAGAAAATTAACCCTGCATTTCAATGCACTTAAATTTTTCTGAGTCGTAAATATGTATGTTGGATGTCTGAAAGCATCATTCTTTTTTTATTTGATGGTCTTATAAAATATTTTGGAACGTTAAGGTTACGTAGTTACCAAAGCAGGTAACATGTAAATAACAGTGTAAAAATTGGGTTGTTTACTTCCGGCGATGATTATTTTCTTCTATGCAATGAAATGTAGTGTGAAATTTTCACTGTATCACTGGAAAGGATTAAACTTTACACATGCAAAGTATTTCTTTGGTTGAAATAAAGGTAAATACTGTACAATTTTTTTAAAAGTGCCAATTTAACAAAGACTAATAGGGAAACATCAATGGTGGTATTACACCTAAAAAGCGAATTTGTTGTTTTTGTCATATTTTAACGGTTTTATGTGTGTTTGAGAGCTTTTCAATGCATTCTACGACTAATGGAACATGTATTTTACATTACGAAAAGGAAAGACCTCTCAATTGTTCAAGAACAATTGACATTTTAATACTCTAATTTCTTTTGTTACCTTTTCTAACATCGGGCCGTACTTCTCTTCCTATTCTAACATCGGACCGATGTCTTTTCGTTTAATCTACAGTATCTAGAGGTATAGGGTCACGGAGTTGATTTCTTATTAATCATGTAATTCAATTTTGCGTCTGTCCCAAGTCAGGAGCATCTGGCCTTTGTTGGTATTGTGTGTTTTTAAAGTTTAGTTCATTTTTATGTTAAGGAGTTTAGTATGACGTTCAATTTCATTGAACTAGTACACATTTTAGTTTAGAGACCAGCTGAAGGCTGCCTCCAGTGTGTGGTGAATGCCATTTGGTGGGCTGCGGTTGTTTTTTTTACTCTTTGGTCGAGTTGTTGTCTCTTTTACACATTCCTCGTTTCAGCACTATTTTACATTAACTTATACATCGATAAAAAAAACTTAGCAAATGAGGGTTGTGTAGACCATAGCACTTCAGCGTTACCACCATCGCACTTCGGCACTTCAACAAGATAGCGTCACATTGACGACATCGCACTTCGGCGCGTTCAAAAACGCACTTTAGCGTCAAACCATCACACCTCAGCCTAGTAACCAACGCGGTTCGGAGTACCATCGCGGTTCAGAGTCCTACATATATGCCTGTGTTTGTACTAAATCTGGCTATCTGGAATACGTATAAAAAAAGAAGATGTGGTATGATTGCCAATGAGACAACTGTCCACAAGAGACCAAAATGACACAGACATTAACAACTATAGGTCTACGTACGGCCTTCAACAATGAGCACAGCCCATACCGCATAGTCAGCTATAAAAGGCCCCGATAAAACAATGTAAAACAATTCAAACGAGAAAACAAACGGCCTTATTTTAAATAAAAAAATGAACGAAAAACAAATTTGTAACACAAAAACAAACGACAACCACTGAATTACAGGCTCCTGACTTGGGACAGGCACATACATAAATAATGTGGCGTGGTTAAACATGTTAGCGGGATCCCCCCCTTTACCAGGGACAGTGGTATAACAGTAGAACATAAGAACGAACTATAAAAATCAGTTGAAAAAGGCTTAACACTTCAGATGGTGTTGTTTTTTGGTTGTTTGTCTTTGTCTTTGTGTGTATGTGTATTTTTACAGAGGAGACGGTTGTTCGTACATTTTTGTACTCTTTTAGTACATTTTGTGTAACATCCTTTAGAACTTTAACTTATAAAATTTGTTTTTGCTCTTGTCCATACGATACTTCAGTAAGAAATGTACTCATGCTAACCTCATTTATAGTTTTCAAGATCTGAATTAAATATTGAGCTATATTTTCTATAAAAATTAAAAGCCAAAAATGAAGGAAAATGAAAAATGCAAAACGTTCCCGTGTGAGAATAATGGAAAATAAATAATTTTAGCCTGGTGTTTCAAAAACAAATCTCGAAATGTTATTTTATATATAAAGAGTTTTTGACTAGAAAGGTTTATACAAATTTGTTCCGAGAGAAATGAAAAAGCCAGCTTCTTCACAAAAGATGTACAGGTTGTGCCTTTTGACTTTTGTAATGTAGTATTTTTTTGTCCTTAATCACCTTCTGACCTTTACATCTCTAACTATAAAAGTGCACACAAGTACTATAGAAGTACTTATTGATAATATAAAGATACCCCCTGTATCTTCACTCACAATAAGAGATACACCCCTGTATCTTTACACGCACCTGTTGAACGTTACGACACTGCGGTCAACATTAGAGATATATTTATAGAGATAGAAACGTGAACGGATCAAACGTCAAGTGGAACTTGGACCAACAAGAGACCAGTTTTTGCAAAAAATCGAAACAATGAAGTTGATTTTGGCAATTGTTCTCTTTTCGGGATTGTTGTTGCAAGGTAAGAAAAAACATAATTTTAAATAGCGATTATGGATACCGTATAGTGGGTTATTTTGTCGGGAGTAAAATTTCGCGATTTTCATTGCATAAGGTATACGTAATATTTTAGCGGCTATTATTTTTGGCGGATTCAAAACTTTTATCAATACCTTGTATGTACACTTTTAATTTTGCGGAATATATTTTGGCGATTTTGTTCTATCCGCGAAAATAAGTGAAAATTTTTACTCCGCGAAAATAACCCGCTATACGGTATTATAGCCCAGTAGTCAACACTTCTGTGTTGTGTTCTGCGTTGACATGAATTATCATTGCTTTCTTAGCTATGGTCATAATTATAAATTAACTGCTTAAAAAAAACTTTGTTTTTTTAAATAATAATATTTTATAGTGTGTCTTTCTATGTTGTGAGGTTAACACTAATTTTTTTTCAGGTAAGGGTGAATGTTTGATACCCATTAAATCGTTTAAACCGTTTATATCTGTTTACATCAAATTAACACAAATTTGAAAGTTTGTGAATGTACGCTTTATCAATTTCACGGGCAAAACATGGCTATGTATCTGCCTGTCCAAAGTCAGGAGCCTGTAATTCAGTGGTTGTCGCGTTTGTTTATGTGTTATATATTTGTTTTTCGTTAAATTTTTTTATATAAATAAGGCCGTAGTTTTCTCATTGTTGAAGGCCGTACGGTGACTATAGCTGTTAATTTCTGCATGTGTCATATTGGTCTCTTGTGGACAGTTGTCTCATTGACAATCATACCACATCTTCTTTTTTATATCTACGTTTGATTTAAATTTAAATTTTATCTTAAAGTTGTTCTAAATTGCATTTGTAAACGTCTATAAGTCTTCTGCTACGAGGGTCTTGCACGGTCAGCCCCCATTTTTGAAACATTTTTCATAATAGGAATTCGTGAATGATAACATATCGCAATTTTACACTGACACTTAAGATGAAGGTATGCACACGAATATTTTTTTGCGAAGTCTTATAAATTATTTACATAAAACATTCACACATGCTCATATTTTAATAATAAAGAACAAACTACACAAATCTCACATGAACCTATAGACCCAAAACTGGGGCTTCTAGACTACACAAATCAGAAGGATTGCGATATTCTGTTGCAATATTAACGCAACAGTTCAAGACGACAAGGATAATAATCGGTTGACACTTTCACTGACAGCATGACGCAAGATCCACGAAAACCTATTTTATTCATGCCGTCCTTACACAAATTATATTCTAATCCTGTGGCATGTAGCTCTAAGTCTCAATGGACAGTCACATAAAACATTGAATCGATGTCGATGGCATATGGATCCCTCTCCCTCTCCAGTCACACATCAGTGATTCCCCGTATAAGCTACCAAATATTGTCCACAATGTAACAGCATTTGTTTTGGTTATTACGATCACGTGGTTCAAAGAGTATTCCATGTTTTGGTTATTACGATCACATGGTTCAAAGAGTATTCCATGTTTTGGTTATTACGATCACGTGGTTCAAAGAGTATTCCATGTTTTGGTTATTACGATCACGTGGATCAAAGAGTAATCCATGTTTTGGTTATTACGATCACGTGGTTCAAAGAGTATTCCATGTTTTGGTTATTACGATCACGTGGATAAAAGAGTAATCCATGTTTTGGTTATTACGATCACGTGGTTCAAAGAGTATTCCATGTTTTGGTTATTACGATCACGTGGTTCAAAGAGTATTCCATGTTTTGGTTATTACGATCACGTGGTTCAAAGAGTATTCCATGTTTTGGTTATTACGATCACGTGGTTCAAAGAGTAATCCATGTTTTGGTTATTACGATCACGTGGTTCAAAGAGTATTCCATGTTTTGGTTATTACGATCACGTGGTTCAAAGAGTATTCCATGTTTTGGTTATTACGATCACGTGGTTCAAAGAGTATTCCATGTTTTGGTTATTACGATCACGTGGTTCAAAGAGTTTTCCATGTTTTGGTTATAACGATCACGTGGTTCAAAGAGTATTCCATGTTTTGGTTATAACGATCACGTGGTTCAAAGAGTATTCCATGTTTTGGTTATTACGATCACGTGGTTCAAAGAGTATTCCATGTTTTGGTTATTACGATCACGTGGTTCAAAGAGTATTCCATGTTTTGGTTATTACGATCACGTGGTTCAAAGAGTAATCCATGTTTTGGTTATTACGATCACGTGGTTCAAAGAGTATTCCATGTTTTGGTTATTACGATCACGTGGTTCAAAGAGTATTCCATGTTTTAGTTATTACGATCACGTGGTTCAAAGAGTATTCCATGTTTTGGTTATAACGATCACGTGGTTCAAAGAGTATTCCATGTTTTGGTTATAACGATCACGTGGTTCAAAGAGTATTCCATGTTTTGGTTATTACGATCAAGTGGTTCAAAGAGTATTCCATGTTTTGGTTATTACGATCACGTGGTTCAAAGAGTATTCCATGTTTTGGTTATTACGATCACGTGGTTCAAAGAGTAATCCATGTTTTGGTTATTACGATCACGTGGTTCAAAGAGTATTCCATGTTTTGGTTATTACGATCACGTGGTTCAAAGAGTAATACATGTTTTGGTTATTACGATCACGTGGTTCAAAGAGTATTCCATGTTTTGGTTATTACGATCACGTGGTTCAAAGAGTAGTCCATGTTTTGGTTATTACGATCACGTGGTTCAAAGAGTATTCCATGTTTTGGTTATTACGATCACGTGGTTCAAAGAGTATTCCATGTTTTGGTTATTACGATCACGTGGTTCAAAGAGTATTCCATGTTTTGGTTATAACGATCACGTGGTTCAAAGAGTATTCCATGTTTTGGTTATAACGATCGCGTGGTTCAAAGAGTATTCCATGTTTTGGTTATAACGATCGCGTGGTTCAAAGAGTATTCCATGTTTTGGTTATAACGATCGCGTGGTTCAAAGAGTATTCCATGTTTTGGTTATTACGATCACGTGGTTCAAAGAGTATTCCTGGACTGGACCTGGAAGGGTTGCTTCTCTTATACTAGAAGATGCCCGCGGAATCGCTATACAATTAGACATGTGTTGAAACAATAACCGTATGAGGTACTTCCAATCCGTTTACCGACTGGGACAAAAATGAGTAACACAATGGAAAAACATTTAGCTTAATCGGATAAAAAATAAAATTTAAAACACTTTATTCATTAGGAGTCAACCCCTCTAGAATCTCTGTTGACATACACTCAAGTTGCAGAACTTTATTAGCAGTAAATAAAACTCCATTAAAATATATGTTGAAAAACAACACCCATACGTCGACTGATCATGCGCGAAATCGTATGAGACACTGATTGATGACGATCTAAAAAAATTGGATATTAAAAAAAAAATGGCGTTTTTTATGGAAAAAAATTGTTTCAAAGACAAATTAAGGAAGTACACAACACTAAATTTATACCTCATATCACAAATATTTTCAAATTTGTATTAATATGTCTTAGAGGGGTTGCTACTCAATGAAATCAGCCTCTTCCTTTGGTAGAGAATGACGCAGATATAAGACGGTCCGGTCCGAAATTACTATCAAAAACACAAAGAGTATGAAAGTCTATTTCCGTAACACAGTATTTACATATACTGATCAGTGGCGGATCCAGAAATGTTCATAAGTGGGGACCCACTGACTGCCTAAGAGGGGGCCCGCTCCGGTCATGCTTCAGTGATTCCGTATATAATCAACCAAATTTTTCCCAGAAAAGGGGGGCCCGGGCCCCCTGCCCACCCCTAAATCCGCCTCTGCTGATATGCTATTTAAATTAAGGACTTCTGACAATGTGAATATAGTCTTGTTCAGAAGACATTGCCTTCGTCGTCGGTCAGTATAATCTGAACAGGTCTGCGTCCGTCTACATTTACGCCAAACATTTGTCATTTTAAAATTACAAATAGATTTAGCAAACTGCAGGACCGTCCAAATATATATAATGTGTTGTTATTACATTCTTAAAACATAACAGAACATATTCCTGATATGTGGTAAACTTATCTATTAGATATAAGAAGATGTGGTACCAGTGGCGTAGCCAGGGTTGAAATGATGTGGATGCCTTCGCCGAGCGGAGCGAGGCGAAATTTTTTTTTTAGACTATTTTATGCAGATTTTTTTTTCCCCAGACATTGTTCCTGTAAGCACATGTACTCCCCTAGAATCCGACACTGGTTAGATTTTTGTTTGATTTCAAAATACCAACCAATTCATATAATTATATTTCAAACAAAATTTTAATGTTTTCTCAAAATTCTCGAAATTGAATGTAATTCATAATTTATTTATTTGATGTAAAAGTTTCCCAACAATCTTATATTTGACATCTCAAAAACGGCCCCATCACAGCGGCACTTCTGTATAAAGGAACTGAAGTGTTCCCCTTTCCTAACCCGAATAATTCAGTCGTTATATTCCGCTGATCTACGAAGGCTACATTAACTCTTGTGGGAGAAAATCGGACACGGAAAGGGCTTGAATTATTCGAGTTACCCCTTTTCTAGCATTTCTCAAAAAACGGCCCCATCACAGCGGCACTTCGGAATACAGGAACTGAAGTGATTCCATTAACGCGTCGCAGGGGACATCATCGAAATTGCTGGTGTCCGTCAATCCGGTCTTGTTTGCACTCTCATGTGTACAATTCTTGCCAGATTTTTATATCATCAGCAATGACAATTTCGAAAATAAGTCCTAAGCTTTGACCTTTTGAAATATAAATTATAACGGAAATCCCATTGCATTTTCTCTGAAGCTTTTATTTCTCCATTAAAAATAAAAGGAAGAGGAAAAACATTATTTTTTTATTAGTTATTGCCCTTGTTCCTTGGTTACATAAAATATGTGCAATACAGGGGACATAGTAACTTTGTTCTTTTATTGAAAATAAAATTAATATGTGGACCTAGATAGAAACTGAAATTTACTGATAAGCCTGGGAATGATCACACTCTATTACAGATTAGTTTTTTTCCACGTCGTCTTTCATGTCACTGGAAACGATATCAGGATATGGTGGTTTAGTTGTCAGTTATGTTGTTAGTCAGTTGTAGAAGCCATCGCTCCACTAGGCTCGATTTCAGATGAAACATGTCCGAGGATCTGTGCATCGTCCTCTGCACTTGCCGTAGCAAAAAAAAAAATCGAGAACACTTTTCTGGGATTTATCCATCTTGTTTTATTACATGAACTAAATTATCCTTAATAAAAGACCAGGCATACTTCTTCGGAAATAATTGGATGTTATCCTCATATCCTTACCCTTGTTACATACGGATACCTCCGAGTTTAACTGCTGCGAACATATCTTTATTAATATTTTTTTCCCTGTCAAAATGATGTGGATGCTTGAGCATCTGAGCATACATGCAAGCTACGCCACTGGGTACATATGTATGAGTGCCAATGAGACAAATCTCCATCCAAGTCACAATTTATAAAAATAAACCTTTATAGATCAAGGTACAGTCTTCAACACGGAACCTTGGTTCACACCGAACAGCAAGCTATAAAGGACCCCAAAAATATTACCAGTGTAAAACCATTCCCACGGGAAAACTAACGGTATAATCTATATAAACAATGAGAAACGAGAAACACTTATGAACCACATAAACAGACGACAACCACTATTAAGTTTAGATGTACATCATGAGTGCAAAGATAGAGGTGGGAACAAATGAAGATAAACTTATCTCCTTGTATCTGTGACTTACTGTCAAATAAACTTCATTCTAGATCTATTTCCTCTAATTCTGTCAACATTAATATTTGGTGATAAAAATTTAAATTTTCCACTTCACTGTTGTTTCTTTTCGTGATGAATATTTTACTTTAATCAGCTTCTGTGGCCCACGACAAACTGACCACTTATATTAACCAATAAATGTACAAGTATTCGTAAAGTGTACTACGGAAGCCATTAGGGCCATGCTTGTCTACTTTTTACAATTTGATATAACAAATTAATATTTGATATAAAAAATTATTATTTTGATATAACAAGCTATTAATTTGATACAACAGATTATCAATATGATATTATAAATTGTCAATTTGATATAACAAATTATCAATTTGATATAACAAATTATCAATTTGATATAACAAATTATCAATTTGATATAACAAATTATCAGTTTGATATAACAAATTATTAATTTGATATAATTTAATTTTAAATGTAACGCGTCTTCTGATTGGCTGACGTTATTTTGTTATCAGCCCATAGACATAATTTAGTCATGTGACCGTGACGTCATCAACGTTTTTTCATGGTTTTCTACGGTTTAAAATGGAATTTAGAATTAAATTATAAGAAATGACTGTAATATTATTTCTGTCTATTTGAAATAACATAAAAAATGTGGTGCACACTGTTAAATAACCCGCTTCGCGCGTTATTCGGTGTGCACCAATTTTTTTTGTTATATTTCATAGACAGAAAAATATTACAGTCATTCCTTAAATAACAAATTATTATTTTGATATAAAAATTATTATTTTGATATAAAAATTATTATTTTGATATAAAAATTATTATTTTGATATAAAAATTATTAATTTGATATTATAGGGTTATTGCATGAATATTGGGGAATATTGTCCCGAGTAGAATTTTATATTGCACGAGCTTTCGAGTGCAATATATGTTCTACGAGGGACAATATTCCCCAATATTCATGCAATAACCCTTTTATTGTATAGCAATATAATATTGAAAGTGAAAAATGGTTTAAACTAAGATTTTGTCATTGATGACGTCATGAATTTTGAAGATTTATTGCACTAGTGCAATATTAGAATTTATTGAACGCTAACTTTTGGTTACTTTCTGTTGGAAATATTATATTGCTATACAATAAAACAGATTATCAGTTTGATATAACATATTTTCGATTTTGATATAACAAGCTATTAATTTGATTTAACAGATTATCAATATGATATAATAAATTATCAATTTGAATTAACAAATTATCAATTTGATATTTATTAAAAGTTGAATAACCCGAACTGGCCCATTTCGTGCATTAATTGATTGTTCATCTGACGTCCAGTAACAAATATATAATGCATTTTCAAAACTCAATTTACTGGTTAAATGTTTCTAGAACCAACTCCTTCCCCCTTCCCTTTTATTTGAGACAATTTTCTCAATTTTGAATATGGGACCTGGTGCCTTAGAACGAACAAATATAAGAGAGAAAAGGGGGGTCTATTTGATAAATTTATATTACATATTTTCATGTCAAAGCGAAAGAAGAGTTCTATTGATATGTTAGTTTTTTAGTAACATAGAAACATGCAAGGATAAAAATAATGCTCTTTCTTCTTAAAAAAAAACCCCCTGACATGTTGCTTTATTAATTTCAATAGGAACATGTTTAATCCCACTGCAAACGTTTGCACCTGTCCTAAGTCAGGAATCTAATGTACAGTAGTTGTTGTTTGTTTATGTAATTTATACGTGTTTCCCGTTACTCATTTTTGGTATGTAGTTGGTTTTTCCGTTTGAATGGTTTTACACTAGTAATGTTTGAGGCGCTTTATAGCTTGTTGTTCGGTATGATCTCAGGTTCCGTGTAGAAGGCCGTACCTTGACCTATAATAATTTACTTTTACAAATTGTGACTTGGATGGAGAGTTGTCTCACTGGCACCCTTAACACAAGTACATCTTCCAACATTTATGAAAGGATGTATTAAACATCCTTCAATCCATCACTGCATTTGTCTTAAATAAACTTGTTTCAACATTAATTTTTGATTTTGAAATTTTTTATTAAAAATAAACCTGCGTGAGATTTTGAATGATTGTGGAATTTCAATTTCTGTTAAAAAAAGACCACACAAGTATAATCTGAGCACCTTAATAACGTTGTATATATGTAGGACTCTAAAGTGCGATGGTACTCTAAAGTGCGATGGTCACGCTAAAGTGCGATGGTCTACGCTAAAGTACGATGGTGTGTCACGCTAAATTGCGATGGTTGTTTGTTTGCTAAAGTACAATGGTATATCACGCTAAAGTGTGATGGACCAATATGATAAGGTTCGACGGCTTAAAATGTAATATTGATAAAAAAGAAAGTCTTTTTGCCAAAGCTAGTATGCTAAAAGAAGGAAGAAAGATACCAGAGTGACCGCCAAACTTATAAATCGCAAATAAACTGACAACGCCATGGCTAAAAATTAAACAGACAAACAATAGTACACATGAAACAATATAGAAAACTAAATAATAAGCAACACGAACCCCATCAAAAACTGGGGGTAATCTCAGGTGCTCCGGAAGGTTAAGCAGATCCTGCACAACATGTGGCACCCGTCGTGTTTTTCGTGTTGTAACAAATCCGGTATGTTAAGGTATAACATATGTGATGACTTTATGATTTACCGGTAGGCGTATACCATCGCACTTTAGTGTGATCATCGTACTTTAACGTCCCCATCGCACTTTAGAGTCCTACATATAGAAGAAGGATTTCAGATCATGAGTAATGCAAACACATTTAGCAGTGGCGTAGCTTGCATGTATGCTCAGATGCTCAAGCATCCACATCATTTTGACAGGGAAAAAAATATTAATAAAGATATGTTCGCAGCAGTTAAACTCGGAGGTATCCGTATGTAACAAGGGTAAGGATATGAGGATAACATCCAATTATTTCCGAAGAAGTATGCCTGGTCTTTTATTAAGGATAATTTAGTTCATGTAATAAAACAAGATGGATAAATCCCAGAAAAGTGTTCTCGATTTTTTTTTTTGCTACGGCAAGTGCAGAGGACGATGCACAGATCCTCGGACATGTTTCATCTGAAATCGAGCCTAGTGGAGCGATGGCTTCTACAACTGACTAACAACATAACTGACAACTAAACCACCATATCCTGATATCGTTTCCAGTGACATGAAAGACGACGTGGAAAAAAACTAATCTGTAATAGAGTGTGATCATTCCCAGGCTTATCAGTAAATTTCAGTTTCTATCTAGGTCCACATATTAATTTTATTTTCAATAAAAGAACAAAGTTACTATGTCCCCTGTATTGCACATATTTTATGTAACCAAGGAACAAGGGCAATAACTAATAAAAAAATAATGTTTTTCCTCTTCCTTTTATTTTTAATGGAGAAATAAAAGCTTCAGAGAAAATGCAATGGGATTTCCGTTATAATTTATATTTCAAAAGGTCAAAGCTTAGGACTTATTTTCGAAATTGTCATTGCTGATGATATAAAAATCTGGCAAGAATTGTACACATGAGAGTGCAAACAAGACCGGATTGACGGACACCAGCAATTTCGATGATGTCCCCTGCGACGCGTTAATGGAATCACTTCAGTTCCTGTATTCCGAAGTGCCGCTGTGATGGGGCCGTTTTTTGAGAAATGCTAGAAAAGGGGTAACTCGAATAATTCAAGCCCTTTCCGTGTCCGATTTTCTCCCACAAGAGTTAATGTAGCCTTCGTAGATCAGCGGAATATAACGACTGAATTATTCGGGTTAGGAAAGGGGAACACTTCAGTTCCTTTATACAGAAGTGCCGCTGTGATGGGGCCGTTTTTGAGATGTCAAATATAAGATTGTTGGGAAACTTTTACATCAAATAAATAAATTATGAATTACATTCAATTTCGAGAATTTTGAGAAAACATTAAAATTTTGTTTGAAATATAATTATATGAATTGGTTGGTATTTTGAAATCAAACAAAAATCTAACCAGTGTCGGATTCTAGGGGAGTACATGTGCTTACAGGAACAATGTCTGGGGAAAAAAAAATCTGCATAAAATAGTCTAAAAAAAAAATTTCGCCTCGCTCCGCTCGGCGAAGGCATCCACATCATTTCAACCCTGGCTACGCCACTGTTTAGGTCTTTATCTCTAAACGGTAAAACGTTTCGCTTATATACCCTTTATGTTAAATGGAGAAGGGGGATAACCCTAGTCCATGCATAATTAATTTGACATATCAAATTTCCTTTTTTGTTATATCAAATAATTATAATCTGTTATATCAAATTAATAATCTGTTATATCAAATTGATAATCTGTTATATCAAATAAATAATCTGTTATATCAAAATCGAAAATCTGTTATATCAAATTTATAATTTGTTTTATCAAATTGTAAAAAGTAGACTAGCATGGCCCTAAAAGGCCTCTGTATGTAGTAAAGCATATTTTACTCCTATCAGTTTCTGTGGTCCAAGACAAACTGACAAACTTATCTGAACGGATATATTTTCAAGTATTCTTGATCCATATTTTACCCTTATCAGTAAATAAATTAGACTTATGATTATAGACAGACATTAATCTGTAATCAGATATCCTGATTAAATTAGGAATTTGTCTCTCCTGATAAATAACAAAAACAATAATCAAAGAGAAAAGGCTCATAGTTTTGAACTCAATTCTTGTGTTTTGTCTGCATTACGACTCGTAATTGGAAGTACACATATTACTTGTTTGCTTTCATAATTAAATGTTTCGAAAAAAAAAAAAAAAAAAAAAGTTTCTTTATATGCGTAAATCACTGTATAATAACATAACATTTTCGACGACAATTCAGTCTTCCTCTCAACTATCGTGGCCAACGATTGAAATGCTTCATAAAACTGTTAAATATGAAAGTTCATTATTTCAATGATTTGTATGAACAAAATCATTGAAAATACAATTGATTTTTTCAATTTTTTCGGTGTTGTGTTACATGCAATGGGCCATTCCAGTTAATATCTGCTAAAGGAGGATGGATGGTCCTTTCTGAGGGGTGTAAAATTTATACATCTTAGGGTGAAATTTTAGCTTTTTTCATCTGACACGTACACTTATACGCAAAAATTTCGGAGGGTCTTGCAGCAGTAAATAATTAAAAATAATTACATCTTAGGGGTTACAAAAAATACCTATTTCAGATCTTAGGGGTGCTTTGGAATGTAGACAGTTTTGTATCATGCATTATCTGGTATTGTATTTATAATTCTGATGGGTACAATCCTTGCAGTAAAAAATTCTGATAGGTCATTTTTCCCATGAAAGCCCATCCACTCAATATGAACAGAGACACTACATCTGATAGGTTTTAATTTATAGATCTGATAGGTATTTTTTCATGATGTTTTTTTCTGATAGGTATGAAAAAAAATCTCCCCATCCATCCCCACCTGTTAGAAATTAACTGGAATGGCCCAATGCTTATGACAACTTATGAAATAACGATTACTAAGTCATTGAATTTTTTTTTTTTTTTTTTTTTTTTTTATCAGAAGTGGATTTATTTGGTAACATGTTATGTCACCTGATTAATAACTTTATTTTTCAGAAGTGGATTTATGTTGTAACGTATTATGTCACCTGACGAATATCTTTATTTGTCAGAAGTGGATTTATGTAGTAATATGTTGTCACCTGACGAATATCTTTATTTTTCAGAAGTGGATTTATGTGGTAACGTATTATGTCACCTGATGAAACCTCAAGGAGGTTGTGGATGTGGATGCAACAATAATAATAATAGTACGTTTATTGTTATATTGATCTTTTGGTCTTTTGTCAGAACAATTAACATGTTCAAATTGCAAGTCTGGAAATCTTTAAAAATTCGTATTTTAAATAAACCAAAACACCGCTGCAAATAGCTGAAAGAAATAGTGTAAAGGTGTCACACCACCAATTACTCCCTCCAATTTAGAACGTATTGAAAGTAGGCCTACTCGGACAAGACATAGTGCATTTGATGTCATCGTTTACTTAAAACCTAACCAACAAATTGGCAGAAATGAACCTTTTGGCGAAAGAGAAATATATTAAAACCATTTTGAGCTGAAATTTACTTGTTTATGAGTTTGCATTCAAAATTGAGAATTAATGCACTCCATAGTATACTAATTTAAGATATCCAGAAAACCAGGGGTTATTTTTAGTGGTACCTCTATTCGGAAGACCTTTTCTTTTTTATTTGATTTTAAACATCTGTTGAAAATTCGCTTGTCATGTTTTCGGGATTTGTGTCAGATTTTAGGACATTTTAATGTCTTATAAAATTTGCCCATTGACCCCCATTATATAGTGGTATAATTTTAAGACATCTGTCAAAAAGTCTTATAAAATCTTTGTTATTTTTTAATAGTTTTTGGGAACTTAAACTTGTCAATGATAAAACAATGAAAAATCAAGAGAGAACGTTTTCCCGCAAAAATTTCAATGGCTAATATCTCGAAAACATGCACATTGACCTATATATTCTATTGGCCTTTTTTGTTCCTTTATTGTAAATATACTAGTGTTATGAAAAGCTTCTTATTTTGAAACTGAGTAGCGAACTTGCTTAAAAGCATTTAAAGAACATTGACTTACTAACGAAAAATGATTAAGAGGTCAACATCAATACAAAATGTATTAATTACCATGGTAGAAACAGTACAAGGACATAATTGACTATCAGTTTATTTAGTGACAAAGTTTTTGATATTAATGTCTTGCCAGAGACCTAGCATTGAACACTAACCAGTAAAAACATTGAAGAAAAACGAATGCTGCAGCATTCCAAGTGGGATAGATAATTCGAGAACTGTAACTGGAATTAACTCAAAGAAAGAGTCAAGTACAATTTTGTAAGAAATTAAAACTTTGTGTTTTCATGTTAATGTTCCATTTCAGATATATTAGAATTGTTATCCCTGATGAATATGATGAATAGTCCCTGTGAAATGAACTCTCTAGTTACCATGTTCAGATGTGGAGCAAAGAACGTCACTATAGACCCTCTTAAAGGATGCATGAAGTGTAAAGAATCAATCAGTATGTAGTTATTTAAGGGGAAGATAACTCTGTGAATCCGTTTTAAGTTTTTTTTTATTATCTAAACATGCTTTTCCCACTAAAAAAGAGGTATCCTTTTGATTGTAATAACTCAAAATAATGTCTAAAATTACTCAAACTTAGGTATTGCCCTCCTTTATTTCATTGCTGTAATTTAAAAAAGGCTTTATCATCATGCAGTATCTTCATACATTCATCTGATGAAGACGATGGACTGAAAATGAAACTAAATATGCCTAGGGGAACGATGTCTTCTGTGTCTGTAACATCTTCTACAGATGCGTTATTCCGTATAACAAGTTTAAATAACAACTAGAACACACCCGCGAAATCGCGGGCATTCAGAGCGTAGTTTGAAGTATGTAAAGTGTTGTTGGAAGAATTTTGTAAAATACAGAATGACTGGAGAATTTTAGCAAAAGTATCATAAGTCAAAGGTTATTAGGGACAGGAAAATGCTTTATTTTTACCCTCCACCTTTATTTCCAAAGTTCCCAATTTTTGGTTTTCTATCAATTTCAATATGAACATACATGTAGTATGTTATGAACATTTAAGTAAGGAGCCTGTAATTCAGTGGTTGTCGTTTGTTTATGTGTTACATATTTGTTTTTCGTTCATTTTTTGTACACAAATAAGGCCGCTAGTTTTCTCGTTTGCATTGTTTTACATTGTCATTTCGGGGCCTTTTGAAGCTGAGTATGCGGTATGGGCTTTGCTCTTTGTTGAAGGCCGTACGGTGACCTATAGTTGTTAATTCCTGTGTCATTTTGGTCTCTTGTGGAGAGTTGTCTCAACATGGCAATCATGTCACATCTTCTTTTTTGTAATCAATGCATTTTGTAAAAGATTTAATGACTGGAGAATTTCAGAAAAGGCATCAAAAGTTCACATGAATAATTTTAGCGCTTATCTGTATATTATGAACATTCATTACATATAAATAAAGCGTATTTACTTTCAATTCTAAGTTTACTAATCGATCCATGGTCACCCGTGATCATTGATATAGTATACAGACCCTCTCTATTTAATAAACTCTGTGACCGCCGTGAATAGTAAACTTGAAAATGATAGCAGATAAAATTCTCAAAATACACTTTATTCGTAGAATATGTAACTTCTTTTTTTTTGTAATCAATGAATTTTGTAAAAGATTTAATGACTGGAGAATTTCAGAAAAGGTATCAAAAGTTCACATGAATAATTTTAGCGCTTATCTGTATATTATGAACATTAATTACTATATAAATAAAGCGTATTTACTTCCAATTCTAAGTTTACTAATCGATCCATGGTCACCGTGATCATTGATATAGTATACAGACCCTCTTTATTTAATAAACTCTGTGACCGCCGTGGATAGAAAACTTGAAAATGATAGCAGATAAAATTCTGAAAATACACTTTATTCGTAGTATATGTAAGTTTAAAGTATAAAGAAAAACGCAAACCGGAAGTCTAATCTGACTTTAAATTTTGTCCATTGACGGGATAATATCCGGATGCCCTTTTTCTCGTTTTTCTCCTTAAATAACTCAATCTGAATAATCATATGAAATGGATGACAAATGCGACTATGTACTGTACCTATAGGACACAGAGGCGTGTTGATTAATTTATTGTGGAAAGAAGAGAAGCGACACACAAAATGAGGTCTTCTCGTTTAATAGTATAGATAGCACGTGCATGCATTTTGTGACAGTTCAAACTGAGCCAGTAAACACTTATTAAACGATGCATTTCTGTCTACTTACAATTAACGTTTAACAAACTATAACAAACTGCAAATAACGTTTACGAACTGGTTAGAAAGAAATGAATTCTTTGTATAATGAATATTAGTTTAATATTGACCGAAATGAATAAAAGATAAATAAATTAAAGAATAAAAAGTAAAAGGAATGAATAGACCAAAAGATAAACATTTTAAAACAGGAACAAATCAATGAGAGTAAGGCAAATAAATTAACATATATACAAAAATAGATAACCGATTAAATAATTGAGTATTGTGTTTTATAAATTATTATGTAAATATCACCAGAGAGAGATATAATCTCTGATATCATATTTTTAAATTATTAGATTTATTCTATTTTTGTAGGTAGAGAAAATGATCAAACTACGACAATTGCACCGATAACAGAATTACCAACGACGACAGAAACAACAGCCGTACCGACAACGACGGAGACGACAACAATACCGACGACGACCATCACAACAACACTGCCGACGACGACCGTTACAACAAAAATGTCGACTACGACTGAAACAACAACAATGCCGACGACGACGATGCAAGCAACAACCAAGACACAATACACGACAAAAAATATGAATACACATGACAATGGAAGCAAGCAAAACCAAAGTAACTCGAAAGCGAACATGGCCAACACAAGTAGCAATAATAGTTCATCTTCTAACACTGGATCAGGCGGAGTTGGTGGCAATGGGAATTCATCTTCTCAATCTAGCAGTTCGCATTCCGAGAGTCATAGCTCTTCCAGCTCGTCCTCGAATAATGGCGGAACTTCCGGTACTAAGAATGGCAATGGGAATAATGGAACAACAAGTCATACTGAGACACATACCAGCAGTTCACACACTGAAACCCATACTAACGGTGGAAAACACACGGGTGGAAATGGGGGTAATGGAAACAACAGTACGCAAACTGTAACTAATACTGACCGAAATGGTAGTCAAATTAGTACTGCTACTAATAACAATGGCACCAGCGGCCATAATGGCACTAATGGAAATATCAATGGGTCTAATGGGGGTACCACATATACGGAGACTCATACAAGTAATACACACACAGAAACACACACTGGTGGCGCAGGGGGTCATGGAGGCAAAAATTCTTCTAGTTCAACTAGCTCCAGCAGTAGTTCAAGCAGCAGCAGCAGTAGTAGTAGTTCTACTAGCAGCAGTACAAATACTAATGGCACGAATGGTCATGGTGGGAAGGGAGGAAACAATACCAGTTCACATACTAGTACACACACTGAAACACACAGCAGTACTACTAACAACAGTCTGAATAACAATGGAAATAAGGGAAATAACTCTGGAAAGCAGACCTCTTCTAATAATAATTCAAATAATAGCAACAGTACGACGCAGAATAATGCTAATAACTCTGGTAAACTCAATTCGTCAGCTAATAATTCCGGTAGTAGCAATAATGCTTCGCAATCAAGCACGAACAATAGTGGAGCCAAAAATACAAACTCCAATTCTGGCAACCAGAGCAACATCAGTTCTGGCAAAAATAGTACAAATACAAACAATTCTTCTTCGAAAACAAATACTGCGAATTCAGCAAACTCTTCTAACAACAATTCTACGACAACGAATACAAATACCAGCAATACAGCAAATCAAATGTCAAATAACAACAAACAAACCGCACAGAACGCAAATTCTAATTCAAATACTGCAAATCAAAATGCAGCTTCAAAGAATAGTACATCTAATCAAAGTACCAACCAAAATTCAAATACAGCTAATAATAGTAACAATTTAAACAAACAATCATCGAGCAGTGCTCATGCGTCAACGTCAGCTGTAAAAATGCATACAACGAAACGAATGACTACACCGAAACCGACTACAACCCAAAAGCCCACAACTACACTAAAACCGACAACGACCCAAAAGTCTACAACCACCCCAAAACCGACAACGACCCAAAAGCCTACAACTACACCGAAGCCGACTACTACCCAAAAGCCCACAACTACACCAAAACCGACAACGACCCAAAAACCAACAACAACTTCCAAGCCTACAACAACTCAAAAACCAACACCTAGACCCCATCATCATCATATCCACCGGACCAAGCCTGTACAGAAAATAATTACAACTCAGAGACCAAAACCAACAACTACCAAACCTACAACCGCAACACCAAAACCAACAACAGTCGTTCATAAAATACATAGAACTCACCGCCCTGGTCCAACACCTCCTACCATCCCACCAACGACGAAGGCGCCGTCTACAACACATAAAATGATGAAAACACATCGTCCAGGACCAACCCCACCAACCATACCCCCAACTACCGTTGCACCGTCTACAACACATAAAATGGTGAAAACACATCGTCCAGGACCAACCCCACCAACCATACCCCCAACTACCGTTGCACCGTCTACAACACATAAAATGGTGAAAACACATCGCCCAGGACCAACGCCACCAACCATACCCCCAACTACGCAAGCTCATACAACACGTGCTGGACCTACGCCACCTACAATGCCGGGAAGTACTGCTGGACCGACACCACCCACAATGCCTGGAAATACCGCCGGACCAACCCCACCTACAGTTGTTACAAATACTGATGCAGTAATTAAAAATAAAGTTACAACACCGATGGCAAATATTATTCTTAAAACAACAACACCAGGTCAGTATATAAATGAGGATCTGAAATATTTTTTTGGAAATATTTAAATAAGATACCGAAAGACACTTTTTGTCAAAATTAACTAACAGTAATAATATCATGTATCAAACACATGGAAAGATTAAAATATAGATGCAAAACTGCAACACATGTGTTACGATATTTCTCCACTTGAGACAGTTACATTTTTATATTTAAAGTGCGAGGCTTGCCGAGCATTTTAAAAAATTAAATTTAACTGTTGAAAGTGGAGAAATATTGTAATACACGAGATATAGTGATGGAATCTGTTTCTCTAATGATTTTTACCCTTTTCTTTTCAAAGATTTGAAGACAGTTGTGTAATTGTTATGTGACATCATCAGGCATGGTCGCCTTTTTTCGTGACGTCACAATAGGGAATATCAGAAGAAACCAAGAAAATTTAACGTCACAATTAAATTTCTACAAATCATTTGCCGAGAACAGATTTTTCACTTGTGAGGAGAAATATTTTTCTCACACCGCTCAAGAAGTGTGAAAACAGCACAAACATTAGAAAATATAAGATAATTACGCATTCTATTTTTTATAAGAATAAAAGGTAGATTATTAAAATAAAAATTAATCAGTTTCATTTTCATCTCTTAGACGTATTTGCTGATACTTAGATAATGTAACTTCTCTTGGAGTATTCATATTGAATGTTATAATAATAAAGTTGAAACCTACCATAAAGTTGCTTTCACACTACCTATCTTGATTTGATTTTACAAAGACAGATCGGCTTGATTGGAAAGGAAGAGATGCATACCATATGAGCAGAAATGCATGCCTTCTAAAGCGGAAAAAAAAGTCAGACCTCTTAATCTTTTGTTACGGAGGTTCTTCCATACTTTTAAAAATTCCCAACATAAAGAGATTTTATCGAAGATAACTTTTTTTTATAATCGTCACACTTATGGACTGAACGGCTGGTATAATTCAATACCCTGTGCACCATTCGGCTTCGCGTTTTATTTCATATTTTTGATTTCACCATCATTCTTATAATAAAGGTCTGCAGACTTTATTACGTTGAAATTTCTATTACATTTCAAAGGTAGGATGCAATTTAAAATGAAGGACAAGAACACTAGTTGTAATGCAAATCAAAAGTATAAATACACATATATACTAATCATATGTTGAAAAGTACATTAACAAGAAAACAAAGATGTGGTATGACTGCCAACACCCCACGATACTTTAAGTCTTTTCTTCTCTCACTCATTTAATATAGAACAGCAAGATCTTATAACATTAAGTGAAATCAACAGCAAACATGTTACAATAGCAAACTGCCATTTATACCTCTAACGAACATACATTGTTTTTGTTATTTAATTAGGCTGTCCCCCGTATGATGGTGCCACATGCCCAGCAGATTGTCAGTCATATGACATGGATTTCTGTCCAATTTGTGACTATTCTATTTGTAGTGGTAAGTAGCCATACTACAACATCAACAACATAATTTTATACCGTCTTTCAAATTCGTGCATTCTTGCACGAAAAGAAACTTTAATTAAACATAGTTTCATGATGAATGTGAAAAAAGTGTCTGTCATGAACGAAGACTAAACACTTTGCTATGATTCATTGGTGACTGATTCACTGTATTACTGTATCATGTGTATATATAAACTGTTATACTTTTCGATTTAGTATAACATTAATGATACAGATAAAGTCATGTATTCTGTTCAAAAACGGTTTGAAGCCAACGCCTCTAAAAACAAAGAACCCCTTCCAAAAAACATAAAGACATACTATTACACATTTTAATGTTTGTACTGCACCAATTTATATAAATATCTTTGACAATACATCGATGACTACAAAAACGTTGCACATTAAAAAATATGAAAAAGTGTATGTATCGTAGTGGTGTTAATGTCTTTGTGTCCATAACAAATCAAGTCAATACACTTAGGGCTGTTCCAAAAATAAATATAATGGGGGAAAGAGGGGGGATAAAAGGGAGGCACTTTTAATTTTATACATTTTATACATTTTATTATATACATTTTATACATTTTATACATTTTAAATAGGATATTTCATTTAAATGTTCAATCAATCTTTCTTAAATAACAACCACCCATCAAATTTTAATAAAAGTGCCTTTCTTCCCTGCCTCCATACCATTAATTTCGGAAAAGCCCTAACTATGAAAACCAGGCCGAAATCTGTGTAATCTGTGTATACCAGTGGTCCGTTTCAAATCCTATGACACACAAAAGAGTGAATTGATATTATTCATGTTATTATTATTATTTTTTTATATATTAAAGGCCTATAGCAATGTTTAACATTAAGTGATAAAAACCGTTGATGGATACAAGTAAAAATATCCTTGAAAGAGAACATTAACTTTTTTATTTCGTTTTATTTTCTTTCAGCAACCAAACCATAATGTAGCGTGGTAGCGCCATGTTGTACAACGAGTCACCAGTCTACAATTCAAAGACGTGAACAAAATGAAATTTCTTATAATGAAAAATATATAAAATAAAATTGAAACAAACAAAACTGTATGCACTGCTTTAGAAAAAAGGCTTGTAAAATAATCTGTCATGTTAAGCTTATAACAGCTAAAATCTGAGTGAGGGACAGATGGAGTTTGATTTCGTACAAAAAAGGAAGATGTGGTATGATTTCCAGTGAGACAACACACTGTTTGTTTTGTGAGATAAAAATGTAACACAATGTATTTCTTATAGATAAAGGCAACATTAGTATACCGCTGTCCAAAAGTCATAAACCGATTTAGAGAAAATAAATCCGGGTTACAAACTAAAAATGAGGGAAGCACATCAAATATACATTGTAACAGGAAAACAACGAAACATTAGAAACACTATTTTGCAAAAAAAAAACACCAAACGACAATGCAACACACACACAAGAAACGAACTATAAGATAACAATTTCCATTTCCTTATTTGGTTCAGGACATTATAAGAAAAAATCGTGGGTTAACCCTTGTGACATTTCATTTCATTTCATTTTGTTATAAGTTCTGATTTCCGAGTACAATCACGTATACACTCAAGTATCACTTTACACATTATTTGTATTTGCACAAAATGTTTAACAATTTGTATTACAATATATTTTTAGTAAAAAGTAAAATCACAAAAGTGCCGAGGAAAATTCAAAACGAAAATTCCATCATCAAATGGCAAAAATCAATAGAACAAACAACACATAACACGAGTTGACAACAACTGTCACATACCTTAGTTGCTACAGGCATTTTCTTATGTAGAAAATGGTGAATCGAACCTGGTTTGATAGCTATCTAAACCTCTCTTTGTATGGCAGTCGCATCAAATTCGCCTGTAAAGCAAACACATTTGTTAAATATTTGTTTGGTCTTATAGAGAATAAGATTATAACACAATGGTGTTCCTCTGTTTTCGACATTTTTACACAAATCATTTTTTTTCTCACGCATCGTTGTCAATATAATGGAATTTGATACGACTATCATACAAGTGAGAGGTTAAGCTAGCTATAACACCATGTTCGAACCCCCATTTTCTACATAAAAAGTGCCTGTACCAAGTCAGGAATATGAGAGTTGTTTTACATTCGTTCGATGTGTTTGAGCTTTTGATTTTACCATTTGAATAGCAACATTCCGTTTTGAATTATCCTCGGAGATCAGTATTTTTGTGATGTTACTTATGTCAAATTGATAACTTTTATATCTCACTATACGTTACGGTTATTTTTTATTGTTAAAGGTCTTACGGTGATATTTGTTAACATCATCGTTTTTTGTGGTTATTAAACAATCATTTAAAATCAGCTTAATTATACAATATTTGGAGATCTCAGAATAGTATCAACAGGCTTATCAACAGGCGAAGGATGCCACATGTGGAGAAAGATCTGCTTACCCTTCCGGAGCACCCGAGATCACAAATTGTTTTTGGTGGGGTTCGTCTTGCTTATTCTGTATTTTTCTATGTTGTGTCATGTGTACTATTGTTTGTCTGTTTGTCTTTTACATTTTTAGCCATCACGTTGTCAGTTTATTTTCGATTTATGAGTTTGACTGTCCTTCTGGTATCTTTCGTCCCTCTTTTATACCAAAGAGACCTTAAAACTACATAGAAAAAAAAAACACTGCCAACTCCAAGGCTAAAGAAGAAAACGGCAAACAGACAAAGAACAGTACAAAAAACATTACTTAAAAACAAAGACTAAGCAACATGACACTTTCTAAACACTAAGGTTGATCTTAGGTGCTTTTGAAGGGCAAACAGAACCTGTTCCACAGGCGGGATACGTCGTGTTGCTAATGTTAGTACAAACTCAGTTGGAAGTCTCATTCGGTAGATCATATAAGAAAGACCCCAATCTGTTTATAAATAGTCTGGCGAGATTGCCACTGAGATAACTATTTACTATGTAACAAATAAAGTTGACCCAAAACAGTTTTAGGTCACTGTTCGGCCTTTAGTGATGAAAGTATATCAAATCGATTATAAAAAATAAAAAACCTAAACGTAAAAAAGATAAACAATTGAAAATGAAAAAAAAAAAACCACAGCATTTAAATCATATCGACTATAAAAAATCAAAAAAAATAAATGTAAAAAACAAAATAAACAATTGAAAATGAAAAAAACTCAACAAAAACAACTGTCTCATTAGCGTTTGCATAAAACCACTTTCTATTCATAACATATTTCAGGCAATCAAAATGGTACATTTATTGCAAATGTTAAAGATATAACAACATTTCATCTCTTACACCAAATAGATATAGGAAGATGTGATATGAGTGCCAATGAGACAACTCTCCATCCAAGTAACACTATATACCACTATTGGTCAAGGTACGGCCTTCAAGACGGAGCTTTGACTCTAAGTTCGTTTTCTATTTTCGTCAATAATTTTTTATCAAAGTTACTAAAGTCAATGGAATATTGAAGTCTCAGAAAAGCTTTTAATATCTGATCTTTTATGTTTTTACTGTGTAACATGTCATAATTAATGACTAAAATGTTACTGTTAATGTTACGTTTGTAATTGTTCCAGATATGGCCCCATTCAATAATTTGGTATTGTGTTTTTAAATAATCATCACTCAACACAACTACATAATTCTTTGAGCTGGCGGTGTGAGTCATTATTTGATCAACATGGACTCCACCCAAATCAAAATCTCTAGGCGGTAAACAAATTTTAAAACCACGTGTTTCTAAATGTGTCGTTAAAACACCTATCACCCATTTACTGATGTCTTCTTTGTCTTCCCTGAATGAAATATAAATATCAAATGTAGACGACTGATCGACAGGGTTGAAAACATTAAACTTAAATTTATGTCTGCATTTCCTTAAAAATAAGTATATTTCGTATTTGAAAATAAGTCGAGTTAATGTAGCTATAAGTACAATTAAAAATAAATCCACAATTAGATACTGCTCGTAGGCTAAATACTTCTTTCGAAAACTACAGTTATCGATCATATATAATGTTATTAACTCATCATTCCTCTGTCGACATACGATCCGATCATGTCTTACTAGTAACCTGTTCTGATATTCCAACCAATTTGCAATCCATTTTTTTCTACAGGAACAAGCAATTGTAATGTTGCCTATCACAACTTTCCTTCCATTTTTCATTAACTGTATATTTCGATGAAGGTCTGTTATTTGATTGTTTTCAACGTTGATAAGTTTCAGTGTTTGAATTCCATAGACGAGAGGATCTAAAACTTTAATTTTATTGAATGGTACTTTGATTTTGTTCAACGAGAAATACTGCTTTCTCAAAAGTTGCTAAAACAGGGCTATGAATCATTCAAATTAAAGTCATCATTCAAGAAATGTTACGGTCGCCATCATGAGCTGATTGGCCATTATGTCAAAAGTGTATTAGAAATTATATCTGATATTCTTCCTCAGTCATATAACCTTCCATCATTACCGAACTGAACAAAGAAATAACACGACGGTTGCCGTATACGGTACATGAAATGTTATTTGTTATTACAACATGAGCGTGTTTTTTAAGTTAACAAATGTATAGCAGGTATTTTGTGTTTATGATTCTTAACTTATTATGTATCCAGATCTTACACCTGATAATCAGCTTTATAAAATATCACCAATATCTGAACAGAAAGGCTTTTTAATGTCCCCTGGCAGAAACCGATACCTTGATAATACATATTCCACATTGACTTCATTAATAACTAATAACGGGTCATAAAGTGTAGATTCTAGTAACTGACTTTTTTATCATCTAAATTATGTGCAATTGTGTTTTTATTAGCCTCTAGTTAGAAAAATACGTTATATGACAAAAATAAGCAAAGACCCATCGAAACAACATCTGATAAACAAATTTAATAATACTTTTAGATATTTGGATGATATTTTGACTCTCAATAATGACGACTTCAGTATGTATATTAATGAAATTTATCCTGTTGAACTTACTTTAAATAAAGCTAATACTAACAATGACCACTGCCCTTTTCTCGATCTTGATATCTATATCACTAATGGAAAGCTGAATACTAAAATTTATGATAAAAGGGATGATTTTTCATTTCCTATCGTTAATTATCCGTTTTTAGATGGTGACGTTCCCTTGTCACCATCTTACGGTGTTTATATATCTCAACTTGTACGATTCGCTCGTGTATGTAACAATGTTTTAGATTTTAACGAGAGAAATTTATGTATTACTGAAAAATTATTACACCAGGGTTTTCGATATCACAAACTAGTCAAAACATTTACTAAATTTTATCATCGGTATAAAGACATTATTCGTAAATATAGCTCAACATGCAGACTTTTAATACGTTCAGGTATTTCACATCCAATTTTTTATGGTAATATTCTTTATAAAGCACAAAGGTGTCAGTATTCACCTCAGAAACTTACAAAACCTTTGAATAGACTTATTAAGAAGGGATATAATTACGATACTGTTGTCAAGTCATTAAAGATTGCATATTTTGGCGTTAATATTGAGTCATTGATAAGGTCTTTGCATCGGAACTAAACACATTTATTCTAAAAACAGTTGTTGGCATGACACGGGTTATGTTCTTCTCATATATGTTATGATGGTATGATACTAAACCCCTAACGGGAAGGATTGTGCCTGATGTTCATATGATGGAATCATAATCTTTCAGTCAGTTTAGTTGAAGTCTGGAGCTGGCATGTCAGTTAACTGCTAGTAGTCTGTTGTTATTTATGTATTATTGTCATTTTGTTTATTTTCTTTGGTTACATCTTCTGACATCAGACTCGGATTTCTCTTGAACTGAATTTTAATGTGCGTATTGTTATGCGTTTACTTTACTACATTGGTTAGAGGTATAGGGGGAGGGTTGAGATCTCACAAACATGTTTAACCCCGCCGCATTTTTGCGCCTGTCCCAAGTCAGGAGCCTCTGGCCTTTGTTAGTCTTGTATTATTTTAATTTTAGTTTCGTGTGTACAATTTGGAAATTAGTATGGCGTTCATTATCACTGGACTAGTATATATTTGTTTAGGGGCCAGCTGAAGGACGCCTCCGGGTGCGGGAATTTCTCGCTACATTGAAGACCTGTTGGTGACCCTCTGCTGTTGTTTGTTATTTGGGCGGGTTGTTGTCTCTTTGACACATTCCCCATTTCCATTCTCAATTTTATTGTTGGTTAGTCTGTGTTTGGCGTTTGTTTGTGTAGCAGTTCAGTGGTTTTGTTGTATCGAATTTTGTTTGTTATCCAAATTTGTTTCAAGTTGAATCAATTCATGTCTATTGAACAGCGTTATACTACTATTGCCTTAACGTAACATTACATAGAAACTTAAAAATAAATATTGGATTATTTTTTTACATTTTTTAAAGAAGGATGTTGCAATATTGTGTATGACTTATTGATATATGCCAATGTCTTAGAATATATGACTATATAAAAAAAGAAGATGTGGTATGATTGCCAATGAGACAACTGCCCACAAGAGACCAAAATGACACATACATTAACAACTATAGGTCATCGTACGGCCTTCAACAATGAGCAATGACTGTTAAGTTTTCTAGGGAAGACAGATCATGGTATTACATGATGTTTTAATTTTTACAATTTTCTTTTAAAAATGATATTCAGTTTTGACAATAGCAAAAAGATAACAGTTTATTCTAAATATTTGATTGTTCTTCTTTGATTCCTGTTTTGATTCCTTGTTACTTGAGACTTTTTACCTAATCTACTTGAGGTTCAACCATCTGCATACTGACTAAGCGCATACTCAGAGTTGCCTATCTAAATGCCAGAATTGTCTTCAGTGTTTTTCATGGCTGCATTCATCAGTTCTAAAACCTATATAAAAAGGTAAGGGGATAAAGGATCCCCTTGAAGGCCACCTCTTTCTATAGTAAATAAACTAGAAAATTGACAATAATTCATGATACACATTTTGATTTTGAAATGTACTAATTGGGCAAAATTACAGAAATCAGGAAAGCGGTGGAATTTACATGCTTTTTATTATCAAATTGCTTGTCAAGAGTATCAAATTTTTTTTCTTCTCTAAAATCTAAATGGATTAAACGTTTTCTCCAATGAGGGTCAACAATAAATTTGATACATTCAACAATGTTTCTAACTTTTCTAAATCCTATCTGTCTTTCATTAAGGATGTATTCTTCTGACTTTTCAATCTCGTTCAGTCTCGTTGAAATTTCGTTCTTGAATTATTTCAAAAACATGTAATACAAGTAGAAAATATCAACAAATTTTGAAAATATTATAATCAAACATAACTCTGTGAAAAAAATGGGTATTTACAATGAATGGTTTTTGAGTAATCCAGTTTTCAAATTTTACGACCAATTGAGTCAGTATTTTTAGCAAATATTTTGAGAAAATGTGTTAGGAATACCAAAAATAATTTTACAAGAATCATGTGCATCTCATATCATTTTGGTTTTATCAAATTTCTAAGATGTGTATTTTTTCAATCATTTATAACAAAAAGGTTGAAATAATATGCATTTTGTTCTTAAAATTGAGAAAAATCACAAAAATACAAAACTGACAGCATGGTAAATTTTACACAAAAAACCGTCAAAAAATGATAAAACTTTCTTATATCAACACCTACCTGTTGTTTTTTTAAGTAAAATTTATTCAGATTGGTCCACTTCATCTTTATAGAAAGTATGAAAAAAAGTTTAATGGTAGAACTGTGATTTTTTTCAAGATAATAGCCAGAAAATAGGTAAAAATCGATGAATAATGGGTAAATCATCTAAATTGGGCATTTTCAAAGGGTCGTAGCAAAAAAAAAAGTGCACTACCATATGGATTTTATTCTTCACCATTTATTTTGTTATAGTCTTATAAACCAAAAATCAGGTTAAGAAAAAATGATTAATTCTAGAAATGTTTGGCTCCTCAGAGGTGTACATCCTTAAGTCTAAGACTTATTGTATTTGTTCTGATTATTAGGTCTTTCCACTTGTCTGTGGAAAGACCTATTGTAGTTGTTCTGATTATTAGGTCTTTCCACTTGTCTGTGGAAAGACCTATTGTAGTTGTTCTGATTATTAGGTCTTTCCATCTTTCCGTGGAAAGACCTATTGTAGTTGTTCTGATTATTATTATTATTATTATTATTTTTTTTTTGCGTATTATTGATGTTTCAATACTGAAGACTAAACAACACAACCAGTTACGTTGTTTATAACCTATAAAAATACTGAAGACTAAACAGCACAATTAGTTACGTTGTATATAACCTATACACATACTGAAGACTAAGCAGCACAACCAGTTACGTTGTTTATAACCCATACACATACTGAAGACTAAGCAGCACAACCAGTTACGTTGTTTATAACCTATAAAAATACTGAAGACTAAACAGCCTTCAGTATGTCTTTAAGTTATAAACAACGTAACTGATTGTGCTGCTTAGTCTTCAGTATTTCTATATAAAGATAGAAATCTTTAACGTAACTGGTTGTGTTGCTTAGTCTTCAGTATTTCTATAGGTTATAAACAACGTAACTGGTTGTGATGTTTAGTCTTCAGTATTTCTATAGGTTATAAACAACGTAACTGGTTGTGCTGCTTGGTCTTCAGTATTTCTATATGTTATAAACAACGTAACTGGTTGTGATGTTTAGTCTTCAGTATTTCTATAGGTTATATACAACGTAACTGGTTGTGTTGCTTAGTCTTCAGTATTTCTATAGGTTATAAACAACGTAACTGGTTGTGATGTTTAGTCTTCAGTATTTCTATAGGTTATAAACAACGTAACTGGTTGTGCTGCTTAGTCTTCAGTATTTGTATATGTATATAAACAACGTAACTGGTTGTGCTGCTTCGTCTTCAGTATGTGTATAGGTTATAAACAACGTAACTGGTTGTGCTGCTTCGTCTTCAGTATTTCTATAGGTTATATACGACGTAACTGGTTGTGCTGTTTAGTCTTCAGTATTTGTATAGGTTATATACAACGTAAATGGTTGTGCTGCTTGGTCTTCAGTATTTCTATAGGTTATAAACAATGTAACTTGTTGTGTTGCTTAGTCTTCAGTATGTCTATATGTTATAAACAACGTAACTGGTTGTGCTGCTTAGTCTTCAGTATTTCTATAGGTTATAAACAACGTAACTGGTTGTGCTGCTTGATCTTCAGTATTTCTATAGGTTATAAACAATGTAACTGGTTGTGATGCTTAGTCTTCAGTATGTCTATAGGTTATAAACAACGTAACTGGTTGTGTTGCTTAGTCTTCAGTATGTCTATAGGTTATAAACAACGTAACTTGTTGTGTTGCTTAGTCTTCAGTATGTCTATAGGTTATAAACAACGTAACTGATTGTGATGTTTAGTCTTCAGTATTTTTATAGGTTATAAACAACGTAACTTGTTGTGTTGCTTAGTCTTTAGTATGTCTATAGGTTATAAACAATGTAACTGGTTGTGTTGCTTAGTCTTCAGTATGTCTATAGGTTATATACAATGTAACTCGTTGTGTTGCTTAGTCTTCAGTATTTCTATATGTTATAAACAACGTTACTGGTTGTGCTGTTTAGTCTTTAATATTTTTATAGGTTATGTAGTACATTACGGGCTTTGTTTCTCATTATTCAGTATGTGTATAGGTTATAAACAACGTAACTTGTTGTGTTGCTTAGTCTTCAGTATTTGTATAGGTTATAAACAACGTAACTGGTTGTGCTGCTTAGTCTTCAGTATTTATATAGGTTATAAACAACGTAATTGGTTGTGCTGCTTAGTCTTCAGTATTTCTATATGTTATAAACAACGTAACTGGTTGTGCTGCTTCGTCTTCAGTATTTCTATAGGTTATATACGACGTAACTGGTTGTGCTGTTTAGTCTTCAGTATTTGTATAGGTTATATACAACGTAACTGGGTCTGTTGCTTGGTCTTCAGTATTTCTATAGGTTATAAACAATGTAACTTGTTGTGTTGCTTAGTCTTCAGTATTTCTATATGTTATAAACAACGTAACTGGTTGTGCTGCTTGGTCTTCAGTATTTGTATAGGTTATATACGACGTAACTGGTTGTGTTGCTTAGTCTTCAGTATTTCTATAGGTTATAAACAATGTAACTTGTTGTGTTGCTTAGTCTTCAGTATTTCTATAGGTTATATACAACGTAACTGGTTCTTCTGCTTGGTCTTCAGTATTTCTATATGTTATAAACAACGTAACTGGTTGTGCTGCTTAGTCTTGAGTATGTCTATATGTTATAAACAACGTAACTGGTTCTGCTGCTTGGTCTTCAGTATGTCTATATGTTATAAACAACGTAACTGGTTGTGTTGCTTAGTCTTCAGTATTTGTATAGGTTATAAACAACGTAACTGGTTGTGCTGCTTAGTCTTCAGTATTTCTATATGTTATAAACAACGTAACTGGTTGTGCTGTTTAGTCTTCAGTATTTGTATAGGTTATATACGACGTAACTGGTTGTGTTGCTTAGTCTTCAGTATTTCTATAGGTTATAAACAACGTAACTGGTTGTGCTGCTTAGTCTTCAGTATTTGTATAGGTTATATACGACGTAACTGGTTGTGCTGCTTGGTCTTCAGTATGGCTACATGTATAGGTTATAAACAACGTAACTTGTTGTGTTGCTTAGTCTTCAGTATGTCTATACATGTAGGTTATAAACAACGTTGCTGGTTGTGCTGATTAGTCTTCAGTATGTCTATAGGTTACAAACAACGTTACTGGTTGTGTTGCTTAGTCATCAGTATTTGTATAAGTTATATACAACGTAACTGGTTGTGCTACTTAGTCTTTAGTATTTGTAGCAGTTACACGTAACTGGTTGTGTTGCTTAGTTATGACAACGAATTTGTTCCTTGTGTCGGAACTACAATAGCGATCCTTTTTCACAAATAAGAATTCACAGTTTTTACACAGGATGCCCCATGTGCTGCTGATTTGCTGTCTCTTTCGGAGCACCTGACATCACCATCAGTTTATGAATTGTGTTTGTTTTACTCAGTCCTAAATTTACATGTTGTGGTGTGTGTACTATTGCTTGTCTTTTTAGTTTTTAGTAATGCATGGCTCGTATCAGTTTATCTGTGAATGTTATCTGGTATCTGCACCTGTTAATGTGTTCATGAACCACATCAACAAACAACATCCACTGAACAACAGGTACCTTACATAGGACAAACAGATGCAGCGGTTTTAGATATGCATTTCATCTCCGAGTTATTGCCCGTAGATGATATTTTCGACAATGAAATCCCTTTTGTTTTGAAACTATAGATGATATATTGTTTGATTGGTATATATTGTACCAAGTTAGGACAATGGCAGTTGGTATATTATAGTTTGTTTCTATGTGTGTCGCATTGTCATTTTGTTGCACTTCAGCGTTTCTGTTGTTTCGTTGTTTTCCTCTGATAGTTGATGTGTTTCCCTTGGTTTTATTTTGGAACACAGATTTGTTTTCTCTTAATCGATGTATAACTTTTGAACAGAGGTATACTACTGTTGCCTTTATGTGTGTATGGTTTGTAGGCAACATATTTTAACGTTTGTTTAGATATAATAAATCCAGCGAATAAACGAATCGAGTTAGGACCAAAAAGAATTGCATAAACTCAAAACAGACCAATAGTGGCTGTGTGGATAAGACAAACGCTTCCTGTTTTTTTTTATGATCCACTATCGGGAATAGAACAACTCATATGGCAGACAAAATATAATTCAAACTTTAATTTAATCCCACATTTATTTATAAAATATCATCCACAAATGTATATATGATTAAACTGATGGAAAATGTTACCAAAGTATGTTTTTTAACAAATGATTTAAATGATACCAGTCACCAATTGATATTCCCATAATATATCCTCATATAATGTGATTAATATATATTTTACAAACACATGCGAATCGGTTATAGGTGTAAGTAAATTGCCCTATCGTTTGGAAACACAAACAAATATATATGTGAACCTCAGTGAAGCCCAGAAGCACAAACTGTATATTTGAACTCGAGTGAAGTCCAGAAGCACAAACTGTATATTTGAACTTGACTGATTGCTACAGAGTACGTGTTCTGAAACGAGTGAAAATAAACCACAATGACTGTATATTTGGACTCAGAAGAAACTTAACCACAAAAAAATGTTTCCAAACAAAACTCAATTAAACTCGACTTAATTTCACTACATTAATTGTATACTTAAACTTCATTGCAAAGTGAAATGTTTTGACTCGAATTGATGAAGCACATAATAATTGTATGTTAGAATAGCAGAAAATAAACTGAAAACTTTCCCAATTAAATTATCATAAAAGCTATAAATGAAATTTCCCGCAATGATTACGATCAATTCAATTAAATGTCGTGTATTGTCAATCTTCTAGTTGTGTGAAGGTAAACAACAAGGACTGTGTTCGTACTCGACTGATTCACACAGACTACATATACGTGTTCGAAATTAAGTGAAAGTAAACAACAATGCCTGTATATTCAGAATCAAAAGAAATTTTATCACAAAAACTGTAAGTTAGAACTTAGCTTAATTCAAGAATAAAAGTTGTACACTCTGAGTACGTTGAAAAAACAATTAATATTCGCACTCGAACTAATTATGCATTAAAATTGTATGTTAGTATCGCAGAAAATAACCCAATATTTTCCAATTTAAATCAATATAAAAATCTATGAATGGAAGTTCCCACAATGATTACGATAACACATTGTTATCGGTTGATGTCGGTTCGATGCCGTTTATGTCCAATCTTCTCGGTTTGTCGATACATATCAATACCAGCCGTTCCTGTTTGGTTTATTTCCTTTCTTATTTTGTCTCTTTTCTTTCTTTCCGTTCCTTCCATTCCTTTTTCCGCCTAAAGAAGTAGAAAATGAAATAAAAGTAAAAGAACATCAAAGTAAAAGAACATAAAAGTGTGTTATACAAAAAGGACAGAATTGCTCGTATTGTTCTACCTATATTACTGCATACTTATAATGAATATGCATGCGAATATTGACAGATTCGTGGAATAATGTATGCATGTGTGCATATCAATTGACTTATTTTTTTGTAAACAAGCATACAAGTGTTTAGGTTATGTGTAAAGATTATTTTGTAAGAACTCTCATGAATTTAAACCAGCCTTTTCAATGTTTCATTGAGCGGAATGACACGGATGAACTTGTTCACTGTGATGTACAAACCAATATAATAATATAATACATCAAGTTACTTATTATATTATTATATTGAAATCAATTCCAAATTTTGTTTGGGTTCATGTTGCTCCGACATTGATTTGTTATGTTTTATTTACTACTGTTGTGTGTCTCTTTGTCCTTTTGAGCCATGGCAATGCCAATCTGTTTTCGACTTATTGGTTTGAATTTTGCCTTTGGTATCTTTTGTCTCTCTTTTAGTCTAAAAAGTCGATGCACATTTGACTGTTAAGTATTACCTGATTTGTTGTCTGACCACTTTCCTGACTTGTTGTCCGATCTTTTTCCTGACTTCTTGTCCAATTCCTTTTCTAGTGTGTTGCATGATTCTGTAAAAAAAAGTAAGAAAAAACTATTTTATTACAACATGAAAACAGAATAAGAGCAGCCTCAAATAAATAAAAGTCTAGTAATAATATGTATCCCCTTACTTGGCCTTATGTCAATTTATTTCTTTTTTTACTTTAAGAAGAAAGAAAAATCATAATCTATATATTCAAAGATAGGCATGTATTATCTGGTTATTAACAACTCAATACACCACAATACTACTCATTGAATCAATGTGTGTGTTATACGGTTACCTTACAAATATGTTTTGTTACGAGGAGATTGTTTTGATAAATGAATTCTGTATAGAGTTTACAATGTTTAAGTCAGGAATATGACAGTTCTTGTCCATTCGTTTTTGATGCGTTTTGTTATTTGATTTTGCCATGTGATTATGGACTTCCGAATTGATTTTCCTCTAAGTTCAGTATGTTTGTGATTTGACTTTTTTCATACCTGGACATACTCCTAGGTTACAACTGTCGGTGTCAATAGGTTCACCAGAACAGTTATGCCACCACCAGAAGGGACGGGGGTATTACATTCTCTGTTCATTGTGACTGTACCGTCTCCACAGGTTACAGAACAAGTCGAGTTTTCCCAGTCACTCCATCCACCATCAACTGTTTGAATATAACAAATACAATGCTACATATTGTGTGACGTCATAATATGTATAAATCAACATCCTCAAACAACATCCTTACACATTAAGATTGGTCAAATATATTTATAAATTATAGTGTAAACAAAGACATGTGTGAATTGTTATTCTTACTGAAACTGTAAACTCAAATTAACATGCATTTGATTTACAAACTTCAGGATAATAGATTTACAAACCTTAAGATTAACAGATTTTTTCACTGAAAGTTGTTTGCTTTTAATCTGTAATAGATACAGGTTTAACCTATAATGGTAATACAAATTATGATATTGATTATTACCTTGAATTGAAATTAAACATGATGATGGTGTTTATAGTAATACCATAATAATGACGAAACCATATGTGTCATGTGTATGATAAGCTAGGAAACATGAAAACCATAGAACTACATACCTGGCACAATACAGTCTGATGTATTAAAATTTAGTATTGCAATAGTCTTGTTATGAGCAGTACAATTTCCTTCAAATACATCCAACGATCTCCTATTGACCCAATCTACAAATCCGGTCACTGAACAACAAACAAGAGGATTGTTGCTAACATATCTACAAGGAAACAAAAATAATAGAATAAGAAATGAAAATTATTGTAAAATCTTTAATTGATGATAACAAAAACAACTTTGATAAAAACAGTAGTCTTCTTTGAAGATCAATAATTAATTCAAATTTAATTTCAAGCTATACTTAAATAGGATTTTACTCACTGACTCAAATCACCATAATTTTTGATTGCAAGAGAAGATATATCTGTAAACTGATGACATGTTAGTGTTTGTTTGTTTTGTTTACGCATCGTTGTCAATATAATAAATTTGATGAGACTGTCATACAAGTGAGAGGTTTAGCTAGCTATAAAACCAGGTTCAATCAACCATTTTCTACATAAGAAAATACTTGTACAAAGTCAGGAATATAACAGGTTTTATCAATTCGCTTGATGTGTTGGTAATTTGATCAACATGATAAAGGACTTTCCGTTTTGTTTTTTTTTTCGGAATCTTTGTGATTTTACTTTTTACTTTGCCATAATAATATGTGTTAATAATTTCAATTTTAAAACTTATAATGATTTCTGTAGAATATAGATTTTTTTCACATTGAAAAATTTGTCAAAACAGAAATTAAAAAAAAAATTAACATAACGAATAAATTCAGAAGACAAATTGAAAATCTTTTTTTTTCTAAATTAAGAAAAAAAGAGAAAGACAATCAGTTTTAAAGATCATCTTGAAAACACTCTATTCTTCAATCAAATTAAACGGGTATAAATGCATTGAGTATAACTTTATATAATCTGGAAATGTGTTTTTTTTTCTAGCAACAACGTTTAAATATCATATTAATATTAAATAAACATGTGTTAATATTATGAAGACAGATCATACCTATTTTACCGAACAAAAGACCAAAATGACTCAGACATTAACAACTGTCTATTTTTGGTTCACAGTGTATCAGTACTTACAACTCCTGTAGCGATGTTAATCCTTCAAATCCATTTTCTTCTATTGAGGTAATGCTATTGTCATTTAGATCTCTGAAATTATGAACATCAAGTTGATCAATAGGAAGAGATTCAATAAACCTGGTGTTAAATAATAAGATAAGGTTAAAAAGTTAAGTGATCAGCTACAATGTTTCAATATCATATTCATAGAAAATAAATATGTGTTGATATTATGAGGACAAATCATACCTACTCTACCGAAGCATTTATATAGTATAGTGAAGAGGTTTTGTTTACATGAAAAAATTCAGGTCAATACACATTTTGTATAATTATTTGTTAAACTAAGTTCATGCAAGGCTTTGTCTATTTTACAGCATGTCTATTTTTGGTTCACAGTGTATCAGTACTTACAACTTCTGTAGCGATGTTAATCCTTTAAATGTATTTTCTTCTATTGAGGTAATGCTATTGCTGTATAGATCTCTGCAAGAATGAACATCACGTTTATCAATAGGAAAAGATTCAATAAACCTAGTATTAAATAATAATGTAAGGTTAAGACATTTAGTGATAAGGCAGAATACAGTTTTTTTTCCATATTGAAAAGTTGTCAAAACTTTTTCTAACCATCATTTAGAAATTATCAAATAGAAATTAAAGCAAGAAAAGCAATTCCAATGATCATCCTGGTAACCCTCTTTTCTTCAATCAAATTGATGTCAAAATATATAGTATTGAATTGAATGGGTATAAACGCATAGTGTCTAACCTTAGATGATCTTGGAATTGTTTTTTTTTTAGCAACAACGATTAAATATCATATAAATACAAAAAAAACCATGTGTAAATGATTTGAAAACAATTCATACCTACTCTACCGAACCATGTATATAGTATAGTGAAGAAGTTTTGTTCACATTACTAAATTCAGGTCAATACACATTTTGTATAATTGTTAAACTAAGATCATGCAACGCTTTGTTTATTTACTGCATGTCTATTTTTGGTTCACAGTGTATCAGTACTTACAAAAACTGTAGCGATGTTAATCCTTCAAACAGATTTTCTTCTATTGCGGTAATGCTATTGTCTTCTAGAAGTCTGAAATTATAAACATTAGGTTTATTAATAGGAAAAGATTCAATAAACCTAGGATTAAATAATAGAATAAGGTTAAAAAGTTAAGTGGTAAGCTACAATGTTTCAATATCATATTTATAGAAAATAAACATGTTAATATTATGAAGACAGATCATACCTACTCTACCGAACCATTTACAAGGTATATAGTATAGTGAAGAAGTTTTGTTCACATGACTAAAGTCAGGTCAATACACATTTTGTATATTTGTTAAACTAAGTTCATGCAACACTTTGTCTACTTTACTGCATGTCTATTTTTGGTTCACAGTGTATCAGTACTTACAACTTCTGTAGCGATGTTAATCCTTTAAATGTATTGTCTTCTATTGAGGTAATGCTATTGCCGAACAGAGATCTGCAAGAATGAACATCCCGTTTATCAATAGGATAAGATTCAATAAACCTAATGTTAAATAATAATTGTAAGGTTACGACATTTAGTGATAAGGCAGAATACAGTTTTTTTTCCATATTGAAAAGTTGTCAAAACTTTTTCTAACCATCATTTAGAAATTATCAAATAGAAATTAAAGCAAGAAAAGCAATTCTAATGATCATCCTGGTAACCCTCTTTTCTTCAATCAAATTGATGTCAAAATATATAGTATTCAATTGAATGGGTATAAACGCACAGTGTCTAACTTTAGATGATCTTGGAATTTTTTTTCTAGCAACAACGATTAAATATCATATTAATAGAAAAAAAACCATGTGTAAATAATTTGAAAACAAATCATACCTCCTCTACCGAACCATGTATATAGTATAGTGAAGAAGTTTTGTTCACATGACCAAATTCAGGTCAATACACATTTTGTATATTTGTTAAACTAAGATCATGCAAGGATTTGTTTATTTTACTGCATGTCTATTTTTGGTTCACAGTGTATCAGTACTTACAAATACTGTAGCGATGTTAATCCTTCAAACACATTTTCTTCTATTGAGGTAATTTTATTGCTGAATAGAGCTCTGCAAGAATGAACATCACGTTTATCAATAGGAAAAGATTCAATAAACCTAGTGTTAAATATTAATGTAAGGTTAAGACATTTAGTGATAAGGCAGAATACAGTTTTTTGCCATATTGAAAAGTTGTCAAAACTTGTTCTAACCATCATTTAGAAATTATCAAATAGAAATTAAAGCAAGAAAAGCAATTCTAATGATCATCCTGGTAACCCTCTTTTCTTCAATTAAATTGATGTCAAAATATATAGTATTCAATTGAATGGTTATAAACGCATAGTGTCTAACTTTAGATGATCTTGGAATGTTTTTTTTTTCTAGCAACAACGATTCAATATCATAATAATAGAAAAATTATTTAAAAAAAATTATTTTACTGCATGTCTATTTTTGGTTCACAGTGTATCAGTACTTACAACACCTGTAGCGATGTTAATCCTTTAAATGCATTTTCTTCTATTGAGGTAATGCTAGTGTCGTATATATTTCTGAAATTACAAACATCAAGTTTATCAATAGGAAACCATTCAATAAACCCAATATAAGGTTATTTATATAAGATTCAGAATTGTTAGTGATAAGGAAAAGTTATGATTTTTCCTACATTTGAAGTTAATCAAATCTTGTTCAAAATCATCATTTTGATTGTATTGAGAATAAAAATTGAAATTTTTTTTTCGAAATTTGGGAGAAAGCATTTTATAGTATTTCTTATTACAAGTTATTCTGGAAACAAATAGTTTTCCTATTCTTAACATCCGGTGTCGTAACGCATCCTAATTTCATAGTAATTTGGAAATAACATTTCTAAATACACTGTATTGGTTATATAACAAATCAATATTCTGCTGTTCAAACAGAAATATATAAAAAGTCTTTAGATTGAAATTATCTAGTAACATATTTAAGTTCTTTGATAAAAGCTAATTCTAAATTGATAATTGAGTTCAAAACATGTAAAAAAGAAGAAATGGAATTAATGTAATCAGAAATAATAAAAAGAAAATCAGATAAATTAAGAAAACGAATAAAAAAAAACAAGAATTTGTATTTTTGTATAATTAAGTTTAAATTGATCGTTTAGTTATCAATTGAATAAACAATAAAAAAAGTTGCAAATATTATGAAGACAAAATGAACAGTACTTACAAAGTCGTTGTAGTAGCAGGAATATCATCTGGTATTTGCGTTAAACCTGAGCTAGAAGAGCAATCAACAGCGGTGCCAGCACAATCACACTTGTCAGGACATCCCTGGGCACGGGCTAAGTGGATTGCTGATAAGCTGAACATCAGCATAAATTCTACTGTAAACAACATCTTTATATGTGATTTTATTCCTGTTCTGTAATTAATAAAACTGTCTTTGAAAATAGCATTAAGTAACACTTTTATAACGGTTTTGGAAATCGACACCGTCAGTTAGTAGGTCTTAAGAAATATATTAGGTAACCATACAATAACATATACTTTTTCTTACCAAATATAAATTGTTTTCAATAATTATACACAATGTTCAATGCGTCATTAGTATGAGTGGCCGTTTTGTCATTGGCGGTATGAACATACCGTATGGAATTTTCAATGCGTTGGTTTTTATTATCAACGCGTTGGTATTTATTATCAACGCGTCGGTTTTTATTATCAACGCGTCGGATTTTACTTTCAACGCTTTGGTTTCACTTTCAAAGTATGTAGCGTTGTTAATACTTCCAACACATTTGGTTCTACTGAGGTAATGGTATTGCCGGACAGAGATCTGCAAGAATGAACATCACGTTTATCAATAGGAACAGATTCAATACACTTAGTGTTAAATAATAATGTAAGGTTAAGACATTTAGTGATAAGGCAGAATACAGTTTTTTTCCATATTGAAAAGTTGTCAAACCTTGTTCTAACCATCATTTAGAAATTATCAAATAGAAATTAAAGCAAGAAAAGCAATTCTAATGATCATCCTGGTAACCCTCTTTTCTTCAATCAAATTGATGTAAAAATATATAGTATTGAATTGAATGGGTATAAACGCATAGTGTCTAACTTTAGATGATCTTGGAATGTTTTTTTTTCTAGCAACAACGATTAAATATCATAATAATAGAAAAAAAAACATGTGTTAATAATTTGAAAACAATTCATACCTACTCTACCGAACCATGCATATAGTGTAGTGAAGAAGTCTTGTTCACATGACCAAATTCAGGTCAATACACATTTTGTATAATTATTTGTTAAACTAAGATCATGCAAAGTTTTGTTTATTTTACTACATATAAAAAAGAAGATGTGGTATGATTGCCAATGAGACAACTATCCACAAAAGACCAAAATGACACAGACATTAACAACTGTCTATTTTTGGTTCACAGTGTATCAGTACTTACAACTCCTGTAGCGATGTTAATCCCACAAACAATTTTTCTTCTATTGAGGTAATGCTATTCTAGATATCTGAAATTATGAACATCAAGTTGATCAATAGGAAGAGATTCAATAAACCTGGTGTTAAATAATAAGATAAGGTTAAAAAGTTAAGTGATCAGCTACAATGTTTCAATATCATATTCATAGAAAATAAATATGTGTTGATATTATGAGGACAAATCATACCTACTCTACCGAACCATTTATATAGTAAAGTGAAGAAGTTTTGTTCACATGATAAAATTCGGGACAATACACATTTTTTTAAAACTTATATCATGCAACGCTTTGTCTATTGTACTGCATGTCTTTTTTTGGTTTATTTATTGTTTTAATTGTTTTCGATTTTAGAACTCATTGATTAAGTCGAAGAAATGTTTGACAATGAAAGCCATCTTGTCTCTTGTAACAGTTTATTTAACAGTTTAAATATTTTGATACGAGCGTCACTAATGAGTCTGATGTAGACGAAACGCGCGTCTGGTTTACTAAATTATAATATACTTTTAATTAGTTGAAAATGCAATGAAATACTTGTCTTTACTTACCTTCACTTTTGTTTACAAATCAGCTTCTTGAAACAATCTAGTCTTTCAATCTCCGGTAGCTGGTTATAATTATATACCTGTTTCGCTTTATATATTCCCTGAAAAATAACAATGTTTTATGACATTTAGTCAAGTTATTAAAATCACACTACAGAACGGAAAAACAAGAAAGAAAAGACAATACTATGTATCGAACAATGTCAAATTTAGAACTTGTATGTTCAATTAGTTATCAATGAAATACTTGTCTTTACTTACCTTAAACTTTGTTCCTAAATCTTCTAACAATCTAGTCTTGCTATCGCCGGTTACTGGTTATAATGATTTGTCCGTTTATATATTCCCTGACAAACAACATATGTTTCATGACATTTAATCGATTTCTTAAATTCACACTACAGAACGGAAAAACAAGAAAGAAAAGTTACAACAGGTGTCAAAAAAAATTTTCTTTTGTGATATTTGCGCACGACAATGTAAAAAATTGTCATTTCTTTAGTACAAAACAGTTTTTTGTTTAGATAAATATAGAAACACTTGAATGACATATAGAATTACACTACTAAACGAAAACCTCATGTCAAAGTTAATGACAAAGAATCTTGAATATCAAATTGCAACATTAGTAATGGACAAAATTTATTTAAAATTAAAAGGACTACATTTTATAATGGTTCATGTTGTTATTCGTGGAAGAAAAAACTTCATTTTCATATACTGATATGGTCATTTGTGTCTTGTTGATCAAGTGTATGAACCTGTCGATCATATTGCTTAAATCTAATCCAGCCATGCGAGAGGAAAAGGTTATTATTTAATTACCTGAACATATTTTACTTCTAATTCATCATTTCTTACTTCGTAAATTTTACGGACTCCATCACGAGTTGGTTGACCGTTATGAAATAACCGTTTCACAAATGATATCGGATATGTTCCTTACGTCATAACTACAATCCCCTTCCCTTTAATGAATGTGACCTACCGAATTAGATTATTTACCAGATTCGTTATTACATAAGCAACACGACGGGTGCCACATGTGGAGCAGGATCTGCTTACCCTTCCGGAGCACCTGATATCACCTCTAGTTTTTGGTGGGGTTCGTGTTGTTTATTCTTTAGTTTTCTATGTTGTTTCATGTTTGCTCTTGTTTGTCTGTTAATCTTTTTCATTTTTAGCCATGGCGTTGTCAGTTTATTTTAGATTTATCAGTTTGACTGTCCCTTTGCTATCTTTCGTCCCTCTTCTATTTTACTTTTTTTTTTTGGAATAGTTACGGAAGTTATATAACCGTGTCAACTCAAAATAATAACCAAGAGCTAATTTTTGTTTTTTTCGCGAAGTGACGAAAGCAACTGACAACGAATCAGTATTGTATAACTGTCTTTTTTTTGCGATGTTGATATCCTCATAGGTTTGACAAGTGGTATATCAAAAAAGTTATGTGTTTGAATCATATTTACTGGATATATCGTTTTAACAAATATAACAAGGAGTAACATCGCTAGTGTTACTGGTGACGCAAAAGCCGTTTTACTTTGTTTTATGATTAACTTAGAGTAAGTGGATAATCACATTATATATGATCTATGAATAAAGTATTCATTCTATTTGTCTTCTCTCTCAAGATCTAGAGCTACCCGTTTTATACTGTTCAACCCGACTGTCCTTTTGTTTTGTTAATTTCTTTTTTAAAAGATTTATGGTCAAGTGATATTTCCCATGTGCTACTCGATAAAAGATATGTGAAAAAGAAATGGGTGGTTTATTCATACAGTTAGATTTAGGACTTTGTTTCCCAAAAAGGATTTCAAAACGTCAATAGAAATAAAGTAAGGGGACTCAGCACACATACACAAGTGAATAATCCTCTAGCATTTACAGATGTATAACACGTGTTTTGTACATAAAAATTGTGTGCAATAAAATTCATTTTTGAATAGCCGAGTATTAAGATAGTCTTCCTATTGGGTTTATATAACATCAAGGTTATATAATGTATGTAATTTAGGCTGTTTTCTGTATGACAGTCCGTATTTGTATGTCCATACTATACATTGGTTCGGCACTTATTGTAATATTTTTTTCCAACTTTTTGTCGCATGAACTTGCGATTAGATTTTTTTTATCATTAGGAAGATTAATGTCAACAGTTTCTAAAAAGATGCCACTCAGTTTGATCTAAATTTTGGGGGGATATGTGACATATCACAAACTGTCAGGTTTATATGACAACACAATAGAATATTGAAATATTGATTAAAGTAGATGATTAATTATCCGAACTTTTACATAGAAAAACAACCCCAAACATATCTCTATTATAATACAAAATCATATAAGACAATACAGTTAGCATACTATAAGACACATAATATTTTTTAATTTGGAAAATCTTCCCGTCATCTTTATTTCGCCATTTATTAACACAATATAAAATCGCGCCGTTTTGAAATCGCGATTACCCTGTGAAATATATACATTTTTCAATGATAATTTAACAAGGCAACAGCTTTACCTGTATTGTAAACTAATGGGTAAAATCAATCAGAATAATTTTGTTTGCGATTCATTAATGTGAAGGTAGATTAAAAGTTGTATCATGTTTACCTCCAAAAATGTAAGCAATAATCAAAAGCAAAAACAGATTCAGAGTGAATTGAAATTAAATGCTGTCAGGAGAATAGCATAATTAATGGATCATTTGTGCTGATTTTTCCATGTAGAAGAATCAATGAAGTAGAAACTATTTGACAGGTGTCATTTACATAATATGTTTTACACGTGCTGTTTACATAACGATGTCCGCATTGTCCTTAAGGTTCTCTTGCTCAAGATGTAGTCAATTTCCTTAACGTCATGATTTCTATCATTGCTTTTCTTTTAGAAAGGACGTTAGAATTTGAGGTATAAATCGAGGAATCAGTGTTTATTCATTATTAGTTGAAAACAGAGGACATTTTCGAATTGCTTGCGATGGAAGACTTTGCCAAAAATATATTCCTTTAACCCATCAAAGGCAACACAAGTTAATAGACTAGAATCATTCATTAAACACGTTAATAGAACCGTGAATAGGTGACCCACCAACACCAATACAAGTGAATTGACTAGGCTCCTTTATTTAAAAGTCAATATTAAAGTTGACCCACCAACACAAACACAAGTGAATAAGCTAGAATCCTTTATCAAAAAGTCAATAGGATAGGAAACCTACCAACACCAACACACATTTATAAACTAGGATCCTTTATTGAAAATTCAATGGGACAGGAGACTAATCATCACTAACACTAGTGAATAAACTAGGATCCCTAATTAAAAAGTCAATAGGATAGGGGACCTACCAACACCAATTAAAATGAATAAACTAGGATCCTTTATTAAAAATACAATGGGACAGGAGACTTACCAACAATAACACTAGTGAATAAACCAGGATCCCTAATTAAAATGTCAATAGGATAGGGGACCTACCAACACCAACTAAAAAGAATAAACTAGGATCCTTTATTAAAAATTCAATAGGAAAGTGGACCCACCAACACCAACACAAAACTGAATAAACTAGGATCCTTTAATGAAAAAGTCAATAGGATTCACTACCCTTTATTATTTACTTGAACCGGAATATGTATATTGTGTAAGTTGATTATTGTCTTTAATTGTTTTTGGTTTATGTTATATGTGACAAACTGTTAAGTTTATATGGCAATAACATAGAATATTGATTACAGTGTCTGAATAATTGTCCGAACTTTTACATACAAAGTGTACACAAAAGCATAACTCTATTGTAATACAAAATCATTTAACACAAAACAGTAAACGAACTATAAAACAAACACTAGTTTGTAATCTGGAAAATCTTCGCGCCATATTTATTTCTCGATTTATTAACATAATATAAAATCGCGCCGTTTTAAATTCGCGATTTCCCTGTGAAATATATACAATTTTCATTAATACTTTAACAAAGCAACAGCTTTACATGTACAAATCGAAAATCCAGGGAAAAAAATCAATCAGAATAATTATGTTTTCGATTCATTGATGTGAAGGAAATTTAAAAGTTATATATCATGTTTACATAAAAACATATAAAAGAAAAGAAAAAAAAACACATTCAAAGTGAAGAAATATCAAAATACAATGCTTTCAAGATAAAAGCAAAATAAATTGGTCATATGTGCTGATTTATCCTTAATTAATAGTCAACTAAGTGGAAACTGATTGACAGGTGTCATTAACATATGTATAACACGTGTTCTTTACATAACAATGTCCGCAACTCCGTAACGTCCTCTTGCTTCAGATGTCCCCAATCTATTTAACAAGATGATTTTTATAATTGCTTTTTTAGAAACAAAGTTATATTTGAAATCTTAAGATAAAAATAAAAAAAACCCACTAACACCAACAGCAGTGAATTAACTAGGATCATTTATTAAAAGGGCAATATAACTAAAGTTAGCTGACCTATATGAAAAAAAATAATAGAACTGAAGATAGGGGACCCATCGACACCAACAAAAGTGAATAAACTAGGATTCTTTATCAAAAAGTCAATATTAAAGTGGACAACCAACACTAACACAAGTGAATAAACTAGGATCCTTTGATGAAATAGTCAATAGGATTCACTACCCTGTATTATTTACCTGAATCGGAATGTGTATATTGAGTAACTTGATTGATGGTTTTTGTTTTGTTAAATGTCACAAACTGTTAAATTTATATGGCAATAACATAGAATATTGAAATATTGATTACAGTATCTAATTAATTGTCCGAACTTTTACACACAAAATGTACACTCAAGAATAACTCTATTATAATACATGTAAGACAAAACAGTAAATGAACTATAAAACAAACACTAGTTGGTAATCATGTAATCTTTGTACCATCTTTATTTCTCGATTTATTAACATAATTAAAATCGCGCCGTTTTAAATTTGCGATTTTTCTGTGAAAGATATAAATTTTCATTCAAACATTGACAATACAACAGCTTTACATGTACACATCGTAACTCGAGGGTCAAAACCAATAAAATAATTAAGTTTTCGATTCATTGATGTGAAGGAAATTTAAAAGTTATATCATGTTAACATAAAAATGTTAACAACAATAGAAAAGAGAAAAAAAAGAACATTTAGAGTGAATTAATATAAAAGGCTTTCAGGTAAAAAGCAAAATAGATTAGTCATTTGTGCTGATTTATTCTTAACTAATATTCAACGAGGTTGAAACTGATTGACAGGTGCTTTTTTATATATGTATTACACGTGTTCTTTACATAGCATTATCAGCAATCTCCGTAACGTCATCATCCTAACGTGATGATTTCTATCATTGCTTTTATTTTAGAAACGAAGATATATTTGAAATCTATATATAAAGATAGAAAACCCACTCACACCAACACAAGTGAATCAACTAGGATCATTTATTAAAAGGGCAATAAAACTGAAGTTAGGTGACCCACCAACACCAACACAAGTGAATAAACTTGGAACCTGTATTAAAAATTAAGAGAATTGAGGATAGGGGACACACCAACACCAACACAAAACTGAATAAACTAGGATCCTTTGATGAAAAAGTCAATAGGATTCACTAACCTTTATCATTTACTTGAACCGGAATATGTATTTTGTGTAAGTTGATTATTGTCTTGAGTTGTTTTTGTTTATGTTATATGTCACAAACTGCTAAGTTTATATGGTAATAACATAGAATATTGAAATATTGATTACAGTGTCTGAATAATTGTCCGAACTTTTACATACAAAATGTACACAAAAGAATAACTCTATTGTAATACAAAATCATTTAACACAAAACAGTAAACGAACTATAAAACACTAGTTTGTAATCTGGAAAATCTTCGCGCCATCTTTATTTCTCGATTTATTAACATAATTTAAAATCGCGCCGTTTTAAATTCGCGATTTCCCTGTGAAATATATACAATTTTCATTAATACTTTAACAAAGCAACAGCTTTACATGTACAAATCGAAAATCCAAAGAAAAAATCAATCAGAATAATTATGTTTTCGATTCATTGATGTGAAGGAACTTTAAAAGTTATATCTGTTATGTTACAAAAAAACATATAAAAGAAAAGAAAAAAAACACATTCAAAGTGAAGAAATATCAAAATACAATGCTTTCAGGATAAAAGCAAAATAAATTGGTCATATGTGCTGATTTATCCTTAATTAATAGTCAACTAAGTCGAAACTGATTGACACGTGTCATTAACATATGTATAACACGTGTTCTTTACATACCAATGTCCGCAACTCCGTAACGTCCTCTTGCTTCAGATGTCCCCCATCTATTTAACAAGATGATTTTTATAATTGCTTTTTTTAGAAACAAAGTTACATTTGAAATCTAAAGATAAAGATAAAAAACCCACTAACACCAACAGCAGTGAATTAAGTAGGATCATTTATAAAAAGGGCAATATAGATAAAGTTAGCTGAGCTATATAAAAAATAATAGAACTGAAGATAGGGGACCCATCGACACCAACAAAAGTGAATGAATATGGATCCTTCATTAAGAAGTTGAAAGTTCCGATAATATGAGACCCAACACATCAACAAAAGTGAATAAACTAGAATCCTTTATTAAAAAGTCTAAATAACTGAGGATAAGAGACCCATCGACACCAACTCAAGTGAATTAACTAGGATCCCTTATTAAAAAGTCAAAATAACTGAGGATAAGAGACCCTCAAACACCAAGTCAAGTGAATTAACTGGGATCCTTTATAATTCTTTTTATCAAAACGTCAATAGAAATAAGGTAAGGGGACTCAGCACACATACACAAGTGAATAATCCTCTAGCATTTACAGATGTATAACACGTGTTTTGTACATAAAAATTGTGTGCAATAAAATTCATTTTTGAATAGCCGAGTATTAAGATAGTCTTCCTATTGGGTTTATATAACATCAAGGTTATATAATGTATGTAATTTAGGCTGTTTTCTGTATGACAGTCCGTATTTGTATGTCCATACTATACATTGGTTCGGCACTTATTGTAATATTTTTTTCCAACTTTTTGTCGCATGAACTTGCGATTAGATTTTTTTTATCATTAGGAAGATTAATGTCAACAGTTTCTAAAAAGATGCCACTCAGTTTGATCTAAATTTTGGGGGGATATGTGACATATCACAAACTGTCAGGTTTTATATGACAACACAATAGAATATTGAAATATTGATTAAAGTAGATGATTAATTATCCGAACTTTTACATAGAAAAACAACCCCAAACATATCTCTATTATAATACAAAATCATATAAGACAATACAGTTAGCATACTATAAGACACATAATATTTTGTAATTTGGAAAATCTTCCCGTCATCTTTATTTTGCCATTTATTAACACAATATAAAATCGCGCCGTTTTGAAATCGCGATTGCCCTGTGAAATATATACATTTTTCAATGATAATTTAACAAGGCAACAGCTTTACCTGTATTGTAAACTAATGGGTAAAATCAATCAAAATAATTTTGTTTGCGATTCATTAATGTGAAGGTAGATTAAAAGTTGTATCATGTTTACCTCCAAAAATGTAAGCAATAATAAAAAGCAAAAACACATTCAGAACGAATTAAAATTAAATGCTATCAGGAGAATAGCAAAATTAATGGATCATTTGTGCTGATTTTAGAAACTATTTGACAGGTGTCATTTACATAATATGTTTTACCCGTGTTGTTTACATAACGATGTCCGCATTGTCCTTAAGGTTCTCTTGCTTAAGATGTAGTCAATTTCCTTAACGTCATGATTTCTATCATTGCTTTTCTTTTAGAAAGGAAGTTAGAATTTGAGGTATAAATCGAGGAATCAGTGTTTATTCATTATTAGTTGAAAACAGAGGACATTTTCGAATTGCTTGCGATGGAAGACTTTGCCAAAAATATATACCTTTAACCCATCAAAGGCAAAACAAGTTAATAGACTAGAATCATTCATTAAACACGTCAATAAAACCGAGAATAGGTGACCAACCAACACCAACATAAGTGAATAGACTAGGCTCCTTTATTTAAAAGTCAATATTAAAGTTGACCCACCAACACAAACACAAGTGAATAAGCTAGGATCCTTTATCAAAAAGTCAATAGGATAGGAAACCTACCAACACCAACACACATTTATAAACTAGGATCCTTTATTGAAAATTCAATAGGAAAGGAACCAACTAACATATACAACACAGGTGAATAAACTAGGATCCTTCATTAAAATTACAATGGGACAGGAGACTAACCAACACTAACACTAGTGAATAACCTAGGATCCCTAATTAAAATGTCAATAGGATAGGGGACCTACCAACACCAATTAAAATGAATAAACTAGGATCCTTCATTAAAAATACAATGGGACAGGAGACTAACCATCACTAACACTAGTGAATAAACTAGGATCCCTAATTAAAAAGTCAATAGGATAGGGGACCTACCAACACCAATTAAAATGAATAAACTAGGATCTTTTATTAAAAATTCAATAGGAAAGTGGACCCACCAACACCAACACAAAACTGAATAAACTAGGATCCTTTGATGAAAAAGTCAATAGGATTCACTACCCTTTATTATTTACTTGAACCGGAATATGTATATTGTGTAAGTTGATTATTGTCTTTAATTGTTTTTGTTTATGTTATATGTCACAAACTGTTAAGTTTATATTGTAATAACATAGAATATTGAAATATTGATTACAGTGTCTGAATAATTGTCCGAACTTTTACATACAAAATGTACACAAAAGAATAACTCTATTGTAATACAAAATCATTTAACACATAACAGTAAACGAACTATAAAACACTAGTTTGTAATCTGGAAAATCTTCGCGCCATCTTTATTTCTCGATTTATTAACATAATTTAAAATCGCGCCGTTTTAAATTCGCGATTTCCCTGTGAAATATATACAATTTTCATTAATACTTTAACAAAGCAACAGCTTTACATGTACAAATCGAAAATCCAGAGAAACAATCAATCAGAATAATTATGTTTTCGATTCATTGATGTGAAGGAAATTTAAAAGTTATATCATGTTTACAAAAAAACATATAAAAGTAAAGAAAAAAACCACATTCAAAGTGAAGAAATATCAAAATACAATGCTTTCAGGATAAAAGCAAAATAAATTGGTCATATGTGCTGATTTATCCTTAATTAATAGTCAACTAAGTCGAAACTGATTGACAGGTGTCATTAACATATTTATAACACGTGTTCTTCACATAACACTGTCCGCAACTCCGTAACGTCCTCTTGCTTCAGATGTCCCACATCTATTTAATAAGATGATTTTTATAATTGCTTTTTTTAGAAACAAAGTTATATTTGAAATCTAAAGATAAAGATGGAAAACCACTAACATTTATTTAACAGAAGTGCATCAACTAGGATCATTTATTAAAAGGGCAATATAACTGAAGTTATGTGACCCACCAACACCAACACAAGTGAATAAACTAGGATCCTTTATTAAAAAGTCAATATTAAAGTGGACCAACCAACACTAACACAAGTGAATAAACTAAGATCCTTTGATGAAAAAGTCAATGAAATAGGATTCACTACCCTTTATTATTTACTTGAACCGGAATTTGTATATTGAGTAACATCATTATTGTCTTAAATTGTTTTTGTTTTTGTTATATGTCACAAACTGTAAAGTTTATATGGCAATAACATAGAATATTGATTACAGTATCTGATTAATTGTCCGAACTTTAACACACAAAATGTACACAAAATGTACACAAAATGTACACAAAATATAACTCAATTATAATACAAAATCATGTAACACAAAACAGTAAACGAACTTTAAAACAAACACTAGTTTGTAATCTGATAAATCATCGTGCCATCTTTATTTCTCGATTTATTAACATAATATAAAATCGCGCCGTTTTAAATTCGCGATTTCCCTGTGAAAATATACAATCTTCATTAATACATTGACAATCCAACAGCTTTACATGTCACATCGTAACTCGAGCATTAAAATCAATTAAATAATTAAGTGTTTGATTCATTGATGTGAAGGAAATTTAAAAGTTATATCATGTTTACATAAAAATGTTTACAATAGAAAAGAAAAAAAAAGAACATTTAGAGTGAATTAAAATAAAAGGCTTTCTGGTAAAAAGCAAAATAGATTAGTCATTTGTGCTGATTCTATTCTTAATTAATATTCAACGAGGTTGAAACTGATTGACAGGTGTTTTTTATATATGTATTACACGTGTTCTTTACATAGCATTGTCAGCAATCTCCGTAACGCCATCATCCTAACGTGATGATTTCTATCATTGCTTTTATTTTAGAAACGAAGATATATTTGAAATCTATATCTAAAGATAGAAAACCCACTCACACCAACACAAGTGCATCAACTAGGATCTTTTATTAAAAGGGCAATAAAACTGAAGTTAGGTGACCCACCAACACCAACACAAGTGAATAAACTGGGAACCTGTATTAAAAAATTAAGAGAATTGAGGATAGGGGACACACACCAACACCAACAAAAATGAATAAACTATGATCCTTTATTAAAAAGTCAATATTAAAGTGGACCAACCAACACTAACACAAGTGAATAAACCAGGATCCTTTGATGAAAAAGTCAATGAAATAGGATTCACTACCCTTTATTATTTACTTGAACCGGAATTTGTATATTGAGTAACATCATTATTGTCTTAAATTGTTTTTGTTTTTGCTATATGTCACAAACTGTAAAATTTATATGGCAATAACATAGAATATTGATTACAGTATCTGATTAATTGTCCGAACTTTAACACACAAAATGTACACAAAATGTACACAAAATAATAACTCAATTATAATACAAAATCATGTAACACAAAACAGTAAACGAACTTTAAAACAAACACTAGTTTGTAATCTGAAAAATCATCGTGCCATCTTTATTTCTCGATTTATTAACATAATATAAAATCGCGCCGTTTTAAATTCGCGATTTCCCTGTGAAATATATACAATCTTCATTAATACATTGACAATCCAACAGCTTTACATGTACACATCGTAACTCGAGGATCAAAATCAATTAAATAATTAAGTGTTTGATTCATTGATGTGAAGGAAATTTAAAAGTTATATCATGTTTACATAAAAATGTTTACAACAATAGAAAAGAAAAAAAAAGAACATTTAGAGTGAATTAAAATAAAAGGCTTTCAGGTAAAAAGCAAAATAGATTAGTCATTTGTGCTGATTTATTCTTAACTAATATTCAACGAGGTTGAAACTGATTGACAGGTGTTTTTTATATATGTATTACACGTGTTCTTTACATAGCATTGTCAGCAATCTCCGTAACGCCATCATCCTAACGTGATGATTTCTATCATTGCTTTTATTTTAGAAACGAAGATATATTTGAAATCTATATCTAAAGATAGAAAACCCACTCACACCAACACAAGTGCATCAACACAAGTGAATAAACTGGGAACCTGTATTAAAAAATTAAGAGAATGAGGATAGGGGACACACCAACACCAACAAAAGTGAATAAACTATGATCCTTTATTAAAAGTCAATATTAAAGTGGACCAACCAACACTAACACACGTGAATAAACTAGGATCCTACATTAAAAAAATCAATATTGAATAGGACAAACCAAAACGAACACAAGTCAATAAACTATTATCCTAATTAAAATGTATAAAGCATTGGGGTCCAACCAACACCAACACAAGTGAATATACTAGGATCGTTTATTAATAATTCAATAAGATAGGAGACCCACCGACACCAAGAACACTGAATAAACTAAGAACCCGTATCAAAACATTAAGAGAACTGAGGATCGGGGACCCACCGACATCAACAAAAGTGATTAAACTACGATCCTTTATTTAAAGGTCAATACGTTAGGGGACCCACCAACACCAAACACAAGTGAATAAACTAAGAACCCGTATCAAAAACATTAAGAGAACTGAGGATAGGGGACCAACCGACACCAACAAAAGTGAATAAACTAAGAACCGCATCAAAACATTAAGAGAACTGAGGATAGGAGACCCACCGACACCAACAAAAGTGATTAAACTACGATCCTTTATTTAAAGGTCAATGGGTTAGGGGACCCACCACTACCAACACAAGTGAATAGATTAGGATCCTTTATTAAAAGTCAATATAACTGAGGATAAGAGACCCAACAACACCAACACATTTGAATAAACTATAATTCTTTTTTAAGATATCAACAGGAAAGGGGGCCCACCAACAACAACATATGGGAAAAGACTAGGATCCTTTTAAAAAAATCATTAGAACTTAGGCAACGGGACCCACCAACACAAACACGAGTAAATAAACTAGGATCCTTTATTAAAAAAAAAGTCAACAGAGGACCAACCAACACATACACAAGTTAAAAAACTAGAATCCATTAAAAAAAATCATTAAAACTTAGGATACGGGACCCACTTACACAAACACTTAACTCATCAACGCCAAAACAAGGTAATAGACTAAAATCCTTTATTAAAAAATCAATAGATTTGAGGATACGGGACCCACTTACACAAACACTTAACTCATCAACGCCAAAACAAGGTAATAGACTAGAATCCTTTATTAAAAAATCAATAGATCTGAGGATACGGGACCCACTTACACAAACACATGTCAATAAACTAGGATCCTTTATCAAAAAGTCAATAGAGGACCAACAAACACAAAAAAAGTAAACAAACAAGGATCCTTTATTAAAATATCAATAGAGGACCAACAAACACAAAAAAGTAAACAAACAAGGATCCTTTATTCAAATGTCAATAGAGGACCAACCAACACAAACACAAGTGAATGAACTATGATTCTATATTAAAAAGTTATTAGAAATAAGGATAGACGACCAACCAACACTAGCACAAGTCAATGTACAAGGATCATTTAAAAAAAGTCAATATAACTGAGGAAAAGGGGACCAACCAACACCAACACAAGGCAATACACTAAGATCCTTCATTAAAAAGCAATAGGATAGGAAACCTACTTACGCCGACACAAGTGAATAAGCTATGATCCTTTATCTAAAAGTCAATAGGAAAGGGGACCCTATACTACTGACATCAGTGAAAAAACTTGAATCCTTTTTTAAGATGTTTACAGGAAAGGGTTCAAACCAACACCAACAAAAGTGAATAAACTATGATCCTTTATTAAAAAGTCAATAAAAGGTAATCTTCCCATTTACTTAACATCATGATTTCTATCTTTGCTTTTTATTTTGAAACGAGACTATGATTTGAGGTACAAATCTTTCGTCTGTAAAATCGGTGTTATGTAATGCAGTTGTCCTCTTCATATCATGTCAAATACATACATGTATGGTCTTTATCTTATGAAAAGATTTTCCAGGAAATTGTCGCGGTTGTTTAATCTTTGCTTTTCACTTCTTACCGCGAAACAAGCGATACTAAAACTGCCGCGAACAGTAGACATAATATATGGTTGCAGGTATTCTTATGAACAGTAAATGCTTATACATCTCATATATAATTTAAGCACTTTAAAAAAGTTACCTATTCATTAATTATACCTTGAATCGTGAATGAACTTTTTTCATATAAACTATTGTTACATTTACTAAATGTAATTATGACACAAGGTGAACGAAAAAGTTCTCATGAACACACTGAATACACGAGTGACACAATTCATAAAAAGTGTTCGTGTATGAAGTGTCAGTGATACACCCGATATTGAACTGTTTTGTTGTAGCTATTCTGAGCACAAAATGGCCTCATGTGCAAGTGTGCACGAAGGGATTAAGTAAGTAAGTAAGTAAGTATGCTGAGGACAAAGTCGTACAACGGATATATCTGTTAAGTGTCATACTGAAATCGCCATTGACATGTTTATGCGAGCAAATACATCATCCAAATATCGTAGAATGTTATTTAATTGCTGTATTAGATATTTTATTAATGGATATTTGCTGATTTTTGTTAAGTTGTAACAATACCGAGATAGGTAATTTGTTCATAGTTATAGATGTCCATTTGAATTCCAATAAAACGATAATCAAACGTTTTTCACAGCCTTAAAAGAACCCGCTGATGAATCAAGAAGATTATACATGCATTTAACATTGTTCTATATTTAACATATGTGTTATTGAGGACAATGCAACCAACGTTCAAAGGAGAATAACTCTGATTCAATAATAGAATGTGACATTACTTGAAATAAAATAAATAAAATATCATACATTTATCAACCTCCATCAAAAACCAAATGACATAGACTTGTATAACTTAAGGAAACCATACGACCGTGAATAATTAATACTTCATAGTCAAGATAGCAACTCACGAACGTTAAAGGTCAATGATTCTATTGATAAACACCGGAGAAACTAACGATCTGGTGTATATACGAAAAATACACGCAAAAACAATTATGATATACACCAAAAAAGGAAACCACTGATATACCTCATCATGGACAGACGTCAAATCATATAAACAGTTATAAATAAATTCATCATAGATACCAAGATTGACATTTTAAAATTACGCCAGACGCGCGTTCCGTCTACAAAAGACACTCGAATAAAAAAAAAGCCAAATAAAGTACGAAGTTGAAGAGCATTGAGGACCAAAATTCTTAAAAGTTTTGCCAAATACAGCTACGGTAATCTATTCCTAAGGTAGAAAAGCCTTAGTATTTCAAGAATTCAAAGTTTTGTTAACAGTTTATTTATAATTAGGAAAATATAAATGATAATTCAAGTCAACACAGAAGTGCTGACTACTGGGCTAGTGTTACCCTCGGGGAAATAAATCTCCACCAGCAGTGGCATCGATCCAGTTGCTGTTGATGAATAAATTAAGCTAATTCAGATTCCTGCCTTAGGACAGGTGCAAACATTTGCAGCGGTATTACACGTTTTCATGGTACCAAACCTTCTCTCTTTTTCTGAAACAATATCATAACATCACAACACAGAAAAACACACGATAAAATATCAATTGGCAGACTTACTCAATCAAAAAAACGTAAATTAACACACTATGAACGAATAAATATGATCTGCGATAAAGAGATCAAGTATTCAAAAATATTTAACTATATTCTGTTAGACTCATGGCGGTTATTTAGATTTTAGGTAACTAGTTAATAAGGATCTGCATGTCAATCAATGAAAATTATCACCAAACACTAAATGACGTAGAATATAACACCTATAGCTAATTGTTACATCCATTTACCAAAATTTGATTTTTACTTGAACTTAAATAGCTGCATTAAATTTCATTAAAATATCATCATGATAATTTAACCTATAGGCCTGCCTTTAATGAACCCACTAGTGACTAAATTCGATATAACATAAATTTGATATTGTGAAACATATTATGATTCCTTTCACGGATTTGGCTATACTTTTTGGACCTTTTGGATTATAGCTCTTCATCTTTTATATAAGCTTTGGATTTTAAATATTTTGGCCACGAGCATCACTGAAGAGACATGTATTTTCGAAATGCGCGTCTGGTGCAAGAAAATTGGTACCGTTAATTTTATTACTACCACTGGGTCGATGCCTCTGCTGGTAGACTATTAGTCCCCGAGGGTATCACCAGCCCAGTAGCCAGTATTTCGGTACTGGCATGAAAATACGGATTTTTTGTATTATTAAAATTTGCTGATACAAATATAGAAATTATTATAAATTAAGGAATGTATCTCCCTCATGCAAAGCTCTGATTCCTTTCAGGGATTTGGCTATACTTTTTGGACCTTTTGAATTATAGCTCTTCATCTTTTATATAAGCTTTGGATTTTAAATATTTTGGCCACGAGCATCACTGAAGAGACATGTATTGTCGAAATGCGCATCTGGTGCAAGAAAATTGATACCGTTAATTGTATTACTTTTGTACTGTATTTAACATATAACAAATCATTAGGTATTCAAACGGCAGTATACTTTTAAAAACAATACGACGTTCAAAGGAAAATAACTCTGATTCAATTATCGAATGTTGCATTTCTGTATAAATAAATTATCATACATTTATAATTCTCCACCAAAGACCAAATGGCAAATTTTGTACAGCTAGAGAAAACTATACGACTTTGAACGATAAACCTGTTCTGGAAAGCAACCCATCACAAAGGTCAAAGATGATTATGTGATGATTATTTGAAAACACAATCACAAGTTATTGACTGGGGCAATATCTGGAACAACTGAAAACGTAGCATTAACAATACAATTTTAGTCATTAATAATGACATGTTACAGAGTAAAAACTTAGCAGATCAGTGATTAGAAGTTTTTTCTGAGACTTGAATAGTATATTGACATTGGTAACTTCGATAAGAAATAATTTAAAAGAATAGAAAGCGAACTTCGGTTTTAAACTTGAAATCTAATTGTATTTGTAGATGTGAAACACTGCAATAAATATAAACCATTTGCTTAACATGATGTGTTCTTGTGAATAAAAAGTCGTGACAGTTGTTGTTTTGTTTCCTTTTTCTTTTTTTTTTACTTTTTTTACATTTATGTTTCTTTATAGCGTTATGGATTTGTTTTCATCATTTAAGGACAAAACAGTGATTGTTGTTGTTTACACATTAATCTCATCAAAATCAGATTCAGGACATTTTAGAGCTTTTTAGACTATTTCAAGAAGTACAAATATTGTATTAATATGTTGTCCACGCACACACGAGAATGTAACCAACTATAAGTCACCGTACGTTTTTCAGCAAGTAGATAAAAACATATCGTATAGTAAGATACAAAATGCCTTAAACAAACCTCCAATTATAAAAAGAACACTAACGCCGATTTTATAAAACGAAAAACCAATTAGAACAGACAGCACAAAACGACAATTAATTAATTACGTTCCTGACTTCGACAGGCACTTACAGAATGTGGTGGGTTAAACATGTTTGTCTGCGCTCAATCCACACTCAACCATAACATTGGTATTGCAGGTAGAACATAGAAATACTAAACTTGAAACATCGGTTGGAAAGGGATGTTTACATCCGACTGGTACTAAACCACAACAACTAACACACATTTTTGTGTTCAAAAACATTGGTAGATATTTTTATGATCACCCCAATCTGATGATTGTTTACACTAAACGTAACAGTAAAAGTAAACTGCACCTTTTCATTCTGTAATAGTAATCCAGTGTCAGTGTAATATCATCCCAATGGCCGGAATATATATATGAGGCTGTCGATTTGGTATTGTGGATTGTTTCGAATTTAATCATGCCGAAGCCTTCTTACACTGTGTGGGGTTCTCTATTTGCTAAAGGTTGTAATTGTTTACGTTCTCGTTCTTTGGTCGGGTTGTTGTTTGGTTCTCGCTGCGTTAAAGACCCATGGGAAGCCTTTGACTGTTGTCTGCTAATTGGTCGGGTTGTTGTCTCTTTGACAATTGCCCTTTTCTATTCTCAATTTTATTTATCTCATTTGAATTCTTGAAATACTCGATCATTAAATAATATCGACAGCATTAAACTATGTATACTAGAGCAAACAAAATCGCAGAATAGCAAAGATCAAATTGTCAAAGAGACAACAACCCGACCAATGAGCAGACAACGGTCAAATGCTTCCCATATCTTGTTATTTTATTGCTTACTAAAAAGTATGGAGTTGGTCATTGTTGGAGGTCGTACAGTGACTTATAGTTGTTTACTTCTACGGTATTTTTGGTCTTTTGATGAAGAAATGATTCATTGCAATCATGTCACGTCTTCTTTCATTTTTACGTGTTAAACGCAGCAACCTTTTTACATAAAAACTCTTCTTTTGAACCGCAAGAATCTTACGAAACTAGTATTTACACATGTACAGTATAACACTTTACTTTCACTTTGGAATAGAGTAAAGCTGAGAGGTTGGTTATAAAGATAACAATTCAAAGGTCTTATTGGTGTAAAATATAAACCTTCAAGTCTTATCGATTTGTAAAAACCAAAAATGTATTTAAATATTGTCCTTGTGTGTTAATCATAATATCTAATCTGAAAACGATTAAAAATTTACAATTGTTAAAAAGTACTTAAGAGTAACTTAATGCAAGTTGTACTGCGGAAACGTGTCTACAATCAACAGGATAAAGAAAGGATATAGCTATTTATTAATGGCTTTGGAGTTTGAAGGTCACTTTGGTATAAAAGAGGGACGAAAGATACTAGAGGGACAGTCACACTCATCAATCGAAAATAAACCTACAACGTCATGGCTAAAAATGAAAAAGACAATCAGACAAACAATAGTACACATGACACAATATAGAAGACTAAAAAATAAGCGACACGAACCCCACCAAAAACTAGGGTTGATATCAGGTGCTCCAGAAGGGTAAGCAAATCCTGCTCCACACATGGCATCCTTCGTCTTTTGATAAGCCTGCTGAGACTTTTCTGAGATCTCAAATATTGTATAATTAAGCAGATGTGAAATGATTATAAACTAATTACACAAAACGATGATGTTAACAAATGTCACCGTAAGACCTTCAACAATAAGAAAAAAACGTAACGCATAGTAACATATAAATGTTATCCTTTTGACATAAGTAACATCACAAAAATACTGATCTCCGAGGATAATTTAAAACGGAATGATGCTAATCAAATGGCAAAATCCAAAGCTCAAACACATCGAACAAAAATGGGGGTTAGAACCTGGTGTTATAGCTAGCTTAAACTCTCACTTGTATGAAACTTATATCACGATGCGTGAAAAAAAAGATGATTTGTGTAAAAATGTCGAAAACAGAGGTACACCATTTTGTTATAATCTTATTCTCTATAAGACCAAACAAATATTTAACAAATGAGTTTGCTTTACAGGCGAATTTGATGCGACTGCCATACAAAGAGAGGTTCTACAAAAGAAAATGCCTGTAGCAAGTCAGGAATATGACAGTTGTTGTCAACTCGTTTTATGTGTTGTTTGTTCTATTGATTTTGCCATGTGATTATGGACTTTCCGAATTGATTTTCCTCTAAGTTCAGTATTTTTGTCATTTTCAAATGTTAAAAATAATGGATTAAATTGTATTTTTTTCACGTGTTTGAAATGTAGACTGGTGACATAGCAATTTAATTAAAAAATAAAAATACCAAAAAAATATTAGTTCACTCTTTTGTGTGTCATTTGATTTGAAACGTACCACTGGCATACACAGATTACACAGATTACGGCCTGGTATTCATAGTAAGTGTATTGACTTTATATGTTATGGAAACAGAGACATTAACACCGCTACGATACATATATATTCATATTTTTAAATGTGCAAAGGTTTTTGTAGTCATCGATGAATTGTAAAAGCATTCAGATACATTGATTTGGGAACAGTTTAAAAATGTGAATGCCTAATGGGTCCTTATCTATGAACTGTAGACTGTTGAATGTAGTATGAGATGTATAAATTGTAGACTGTTGAACTGTAATATGAGATGTATGAACTGTAGTATGAGATGTATGAACTGTAGACAGTTGAACTGTAGTATGAGATGTATGAACTGTAGTATGAGATGTATGAACTGTAGACAGTTGAACTGTAGTATGAGATGTATGAACTGTAGACTGTTGAACTGTAGTATAAGATGTATGAACTGTAGACGGTTGAACTGTAGTATGAGATGTATGAATTGTAGACGGTTGAACTATAGTTTGAGATGTATGAACTGAAGACGGTTGAACTGTAGTATGAGATGTATGAACTGTAGACTGTTGAACTGTAGTATAAGATGTATGAACTGTAGACGGTTGAACTGTAGTATGAGATGTATGAATTGTAGACGGTTGAACTATAGTTTGAGATGTATGAACTGAAGACGGTTGAACTGTAGGATGAAATGTATGAACTGTATACTATTGAACTGTAGTATGAGATGTATGAACTAAAGACTATGAACTGTAGTATGATATTATGAACTGTGGACTTTTGAACTGACGTATGAGATGTATGAACTGTAGACTGTTGAACTGTAGTATGAGATGTATGAACTGTAGGATGAGATGTATGCTCTGTAGACTATTTAACTGACGTACGAGATGTATGCTCTGTAGACTATTGTACTGTTTAAAAATGTGAATGCCTCATGGGTCCTTATCTATGAACTGCAGTCTGTTGAATGTAGTATGAGATGTATAAATTGTAGACTGTTGAACTGTAGTATGGGATGTATGATCTGTAGACTGTTGAACTGTAGTATGAGATGTATGAACTGTAGACAGTTGAACTGTAGTATGGGATGTATGATCTGTAGACTGTTGAACTGTAGTATGAGATGTATGATTTGTCGAATGTTGAACTGTAGTATGAGATGTATGAACTGTAGACTGTTGAACTGTAATATGAGATGTATGATCTGTAGAGTGTTGAACTGTAGTATGAGATGTATGATCTGTAGACTGTTGAACAGTAGTATGAGATGTATTACCTGTAGACTGTTGAACTGTAGTATAAGATGTATGATCTGTAGAGTGTTGAACTGTAGTATGAGATGTATGATCTGTAGACTGTTGAACAGTAGTATGAGATGTATGAACTGTAGACGGTTGAACTGTAGTATGAGATGTATGATTTGTCGAATGTTGAACTGTAGTATGAGATGTATGAACTGTAGACTGTTGAACTGTAATATGAGATGTATGATCTGTAGACTGTTGAACAGTAGTATGAGATGTATGAACTGTAGACGGTTGAACTGTAGTATGAGATGTATGAACTGTAGACTGTTGAACTGTAATATGAGATGTATGATCTGTAGAGTGTTGAACTGTAGTATGAGATGTATGATCTGTAGACTGTTGAACAGTAGTATGAGATGTATGAACTGTAGACTGTTGAACAGTAGTATGAGATGTATGATCTGTAGACTGTTGAACAGTTGTATGATATGTATGATTTGTCGAATATTGAACTGTAGTATGAGATGTATGAACTGTAGACTGTTGAACTATAGTATGATATGTATGATCTGTAGACTGTTGAACTGTTGTTTGATATGTATGATTTGTCGAATGTTGAACTGTAGTATAAGATGTATGAACTGTAGACGGTTGAACTGTAGTATGAGATGTATGAACTGTAGCCTGTTGAACTGTAATATGAGATGTATGATCTGTAGACTGTTGAACTGTAGTATGAGATGTATGATCTGTAGACTGTTGAACAGTAGTATGAGATGTATGAACTGTCGACTGGTGAACTGTAGTATGAGATGTATGATTTGTCGAATGTTGAACTGTAGTATGAGATGTATGAACTGTAGACTGTTGAACTGTAATATGAGATGTATGATCTGTAGACGGTTGAACTGTAGTATGAGATGTATGAACTGTCGACTGGTTAACAGTAGTATGAGATGTATGAACTGTCGACTGGTGAACAGTAGTATGAGATGTATGAACTGTCGACTGGTGAACTGTAATGTAAGATGTATGAACTGTAGAATGTTGAACTGTAGTATGAGATGTATGAATTGTAGACGGTTGAACTATAGTTTGAGATGTATGATCTGTAGACGGTTGAACTGTAGTATGAGATGTATGAACTGTAGACGGTTGAACTGTAGTATGAAATGTATGAACTGTAGACTGTTGAATTGTAGTATAAGATGTATGAACTGTAGACGGTTGAACTGTAGTATGAGATGTATGAATTGTAGACTGTTGAACTGTAATATGAGATGTATGATCTGTAGACGGTTGAACTGTAGTATGAGATGTATGAACTGTCGACTGGTGAACAGTAGTATGAGATGTATGAACTGTCGACTGGTGAACAGTAGTATGAGATGTATGAACTGTCGACTGGTGAACTGTAATGTAAGATGTATGAACTGTAGAATGTTGAACTGTAGTATGAGATGTATGAACTGTAGACTGTTGAACTGTAATATGAGATGTATGATCTGTAGACGGTTGAACTGTAGTATGAGATGTATGAACTGTAGACGGTTGAACTGTAGTATGAAATGTATGAACTGTAGACTGTTGAATTGTAGTATAAGATGTATGAACTGTAGACGGTTGAACTGTAGTATGAGATGTATGAATTGTAGACGGTTGAACTATAGTTTGAGATGTATGAACTGAAGACGGTTGAACTGTAGGATGAAATGTATGAACTGTATACTATTGAACTGTAGTATGATATTATGAACTGTGGACTTTTGAACTGACGTATGAGATGTATGAACTGTAGACTGTTGAACTGTAGTATGAGATGTATGAACTGTAGGATGAGATGTATGCTCTATAGACTATTTAACTGACGTACGAGATGTATGCTCTGTAGACTATTGAACTGTCGTATGAGATGTATGAACTGTAGACCGTTAAACCATTTGATTAAATTGAATACCACTATTACTCATGATTTTGTTACTGAGAGAGAAAACTAAGAAAAGAAATGTCATGATCTTTACAATGGATATTGTTATTCGTGACCGTCACTATACCTGATCACTATTTAACTATGGCAATTAGTTCACGAGTTGTTTTGAATATGCACTAATAAATATAAAGAGTTTATTCGTTGATATATATACTTCATAATATAATCCGTTCTTCATATTAGCAATTCATTCATATATATTATATGTGTTAGTTGTATCCGCACTTGAAGTAGTCCCTAACATAAATAAATATTATATTTATCTTAAAGGAAGATTAAAAATTGGATGTGTATATTAATGACGAATTCAACACATTGTTATTAATCTTCTTAATATTAGCCTTCGCTGTGGGTTTTCAACAAAACACAAAAAACATTATTACACTCTTGAAGGTGTCATTTGACAACATATGCTATAGAAATAAAGACATATACATCATCACGATACATAAGTGTTTTAAAAAAAGTAATTAAAAGACACATATTGTCGTATCATTTCCTATTGTGATGCATACATGTAGCTCGCACTTATCCTAGATCAATGCGCATGAATACTATATCAATAGATAGATGCATTTAAAGTTGTATATTTATATTTTGATTGCCTTCATGATGCCCATACTACTAAAATAATTAAAACAAACGTTTCCCTCCGACAAAAGTATGTCACACACCACTTTTAGAAAACAGTACGGGAATATATAGTGAAAAACAAATTATAAAAAAAGGTTTGTGGGTTTTTTTTCTGGATCTCGGTTTTTAAAACATAATGGATGACATAATGACGAAAATTGAATATAAATAAATATATGTATCGTTTTGTTATTGTAGGCTCGTTTCCTGTGTGTTAAATGCAAACAGTCACTCCTTATAATTGTCACTTTCTTATCCACTTTTCAGTCTAGATTTTGTGATTAACACAAACACACGATACTTTTAATGATTTTGTTTTTGGAGACTAAATTTGTCATGGAGGTAAGACTAGTATTTAGCAGCATTGTCGTCTTTGGAAATAGATAAAGCCTGAACATGTATAGGCCAATTAAACTGTTTAAATTGTTATTTGCAAAAAATCTAACAGCTTTAATCTATTAAACAATTAGATATATATGAAGTTACATTTTTCAGAGTAAATGCCAGTTGAAACTATGTTCCATACAAACAATAAAATGAGGTATGAATGCCAATGAGACATCTGTCCACACAATGGTTTGATTTATAGACAAACGACAACACTGAATGATTTGGAACATGAACATTCAGAATGTGGCAGGATTAAATATGTTTGCTGTCTTCAAACCATCCCATAAACCTAGGACAGTGATGTAGCAGCACAGCAAAGGACAGTGATGTAGCAGCACAGCAAAGGACAGTGATGTAGCAGCACAGCAAAGGACAGTGATGTAGCAGCACAGCAAAGGACAGTGATGTAGCAGCACAGCAAAGGACAGTGATGTAGCAGCACAGCAAAGGACAGTGATGTAGCAGCACAGCAAATGACAGTGATGTAGCAGCACAGCAAAGGACAGTGATGTAGCAGCACAGCAAAGGACAGTGATGTAGCAGCACAGCAAAAGAATAACCTATAAAACCAATTAAAGTAATAAACTAAACAGATCTTAAAGCACCTGTAGATACTGAAAGCTATTTCACTGTCAATAGAAACTAATACAAAACACATATTTTAAAGTCAAATATCAAAACTACAAACTTTCAGAAAATAAGAGGTTTAGGTAAATATAACGTCAGGTTTAAACCACCGTTCTCTTAAAAAATGCCGGTAATCAATCAGTTGTTTCATCTGTTTCGTTGACTGATAGCGTTTGTTTTTATCAGTTTTGATAAACAACCTTTTTGAAACTTCCTTCGAGTTTAGTATTTTTGTTATATAATTTTTTCATCTACAATTTCAAACTCAATATCAAATTCAAGGATTTATTGAATAGACGATTGTAACAGTCAGATGGACGCTGACCTTGTGCAATGTCAAACAAATAAGGTAACAACAAATTGTAGGACCGTGGATGTATATATGCGTATTACAATAACATTTTGTTTGGTTTAAATTTGTATATCCTAAAATAAAACTTTATAAACAAAACAACATCATTGTTAAAATTAGAATATAACATCCTGTTTGAAATGAGTACAGCCAAACTTCCAAACAGGATATTAATATATATGAAAGAAATAAGTAAATGTTTAAGTAGTGTGTGGTATTCAAATCCTTGATTAAATCATTTACCAGTAATGCATGAATTACGTTCATTAAATCTAAATAGTTTTCAAAGGTACCAGTATAATAATTTAGTACGCTAGACGCGCGTTTCGTCTACATAAGACTCATCAGTGACGCTCATATCAAAATATTTATAATGCCAAACAAGTGCAAAGTTGAAAAGCATTTGAGGATTCAAAATTTCAAAAACTTGTGCCAAATACGGCCAAGGTAATTTGTGCCTACGATAAGAAAATCTTTAGTTTTTCGAAAAAATCAAAGTTTTTTAAACAGGAAATTTATAAAAATGACCACATTATTAATATTCATGTCAACACCGAAGTGTTGACTACTGGGCTGGTAATACCTAAAACGTCACTATAGCAATGGACGTAGCGAACGATTTGTATTCTGTAAATACCGTTAAATGGTGCTAAAGGAATATCAACGTCCAAAAGAGGAACATCGACAACAGGGAACAAAAAATTGATTTTTTTGTCGTATATTTTTATGTAGATATAAAAAAGAAGATGTGGTATGATTGCAGATGAGACAACTCTCACAAGAGACCAAAATGACACAGAAAATAACAACTATACGTTACTGTACGGCCTTCAACAATGAGCAAAGCCAATGAGCATAGTCAGCTATACAAGGCTCCGAAATGACAATGTAAAAATTTCAAACGAGAAAACTAACGGCCTTATTTATGCACAAAAGATGAACGCAAAACTAATACATAAAACATAAACAAACGACAACCTTCCAATTACAGGCTCCTGACTTGGGACAGGCACACACATGCATAATATGGCGGGTTTAAACATGTTAGCGGGATCCCAACCCTCCTCTAAACTGGGATAGTGGTATAACAGTACAACGTTAACATAAGAACAAATTATAAAAATCAGTTGAAAATGGCTTTACCACAGGAAACAGAAATATCAACATCTATGACAAGACAGCTTTGATGTTGATATTTGGCTGTTGTCAAGTAGTTCCATGTGGTGATATCATCAAAACATTTGGTGAATTTCTGATCCTTTAACAAACAAAATAACTATAAAAATAACAGTAGGTGTTGTCAATCCAATCATTTTGAATTTAGACGGAACTTCACTGCATTGGCCATACACTTTTCATTACAGTACAGTAATACATCTGATAAAAAAAGGCGCAATTGGTGCCCATAGGAATACCTACAATGTGTTTTAAAAATAAATTACCGAAACGTACATAAATGCTGTCATCATCATCTCGTTACTCTTTATATCGAGCATATTAACCTTTTCATTGGAGGAGTGAAGACGACTTTAACCATTTGTAAATGTTACGGACACCATCACGAGTTTAACCGTTATGGAATAACCGTTTCACAGATGATATCGGAAATTCTATCAATACCTTAATCAGCCTGAATATGCATGCTTCATGTCATGTACATCATGTACATCATCATCCCTTCATTTCTATAAATAGTAAAGTAAATGTAACTTGTTCTTACATTCAAATACAGCTGACAATCGCACACAAATCTGCAAAGAAAAGCATGTAGTATATGCTAATACAAATGAACACGGAACACTTAAGTACAGCAATACTTTTGTGTATACGTACATTACTGTAGCAATCAAATAAAAAAATCAGGTACACTTAAAAAAAAATCGGGATCAAATTGTTGATCATTTCTTTTAAACTTTTGAATTACTTTTGTTTTCAGATTGCTATGCTCCTACTTTTAGTGATACCATTGACATCAAATGCAACTATAGAGGATGAGATGATTGTACCAGGACATTTTAAGTGGATAACAAAAGCGGTTTCGAGTGAAAACCTTATGTGTCCACTTACTTGTAAGACAACGACTGCACAAGTCAGACCATTTGGTGGTTCTCCTATTATCCAATGTTGTACAGACCGATCAGTTCCCATTTGGAAGATCGGTAAATTTAGAAGTTCAATTTGTAATCTCAATCTCAATGGTAATGGTAAAACTAGACATTGCTCTACGGAAACAACATTCTATAAGTTAATTTTCAAAAATACAAACTCCACATCTATTCCAAATGGTTTTATGTATTATAATGAGACCGTTGAAATAGATTTTAAAAACAATGAAATTGAAAATATAACAGGATCAGATTTTGAATGCTTTCCTATTCTCGATACTTTGGATTTGTCATCTAATAAAATTTCAAAAGTGGAAAATACAACTTTCTTCAAACTTAAGAATCTGAGAAAATTAGATTTATCATATAATGTCATACAGTATATAGAACCGAGAACATTTAATTACCGACCCGGTTCGCTCCTGATTATCAATCTTCGTGGAAACATACTGAAAAGTATTGACATTACAAATCTATACTTAGGTTACCGGTTTTCTGAAATTGATTTCGCCAGGAATAGAATTTCGAAAATTACAAATCAACTACAGTGGAAGAGTCCAAAATTAATAGGTGGCGGAAGCATAGATTTTATGAATAATAATTTTTCACACTTACCGTATATTAAAAATGCAGGAATAACAAGTAAAACAATCTTAAGTGTATCATTCAGATATAGCCTTTATTTGGGAGGCAACCCTTGGTTTTGTGATTGCAAGTTTGCTTGGTTTATTCCGTCATTAAAATTAGCCAGCAAACATTTTAACGTAGGAGGTGACTGGGAATGCAAATATCCAATCAGTCTTAGGGGAGTATTGGCTGTTAATGTACCAGATGACCTTTTTGTATGCAATATATCAGTAAAACAGAAATGTCCACTTAGCTGTAACTGTTTTGAACAACCTTCAAGAAAACGTGTTGTTGTGAATTGTAGTCGTAGTAAAAAGTACAAAATTCCAAGTGCATTCCCTCAACAGGCTAATTTAGATATTGATCTTAGTCATAACTTTATAACGATTCTCGAAAAGAGAGCATATTTAGATCGCACGGTCGCAATCGATTTATCATTTAATAAAATTAAAGTTTTAGATCCTCTCGTCTATGGAATTGAAACACTGAAACTTATCAACGTTGAAAACAATCAAATAACAGACCTTCATCGAAATATACAGTTAATGAAAAATGGACGAACAATTGTCATAGGCAACATTACAATTGAGTGTTCCTGTAGAAAGAAATGGATTGCAAATTGGTTGGAATATCAGAACAGGTTACTAGTAAGACATGATCGAATCGTATGTCGACAGAGAAAGGATGAGTTAATAACATTATATATGATCGATAACTGTAGTTTTCGAAAGAAGTATTTAGCCTACGAGCGGTATCTAATTGTGGGTTTATTTTTAATTGTACTTATAGCTACATTAACTCGACTTATTTTCAAATACGAACTATACTTATTTTTAAGGAAATGCAGACATAAATTTAAGTTTAATGTTTTCAACCCTGTCGATCAGTCGTCTACATTTGATATTTATATTTCATTCAGTGAAGACAAAGAGGACATAAGTAAATGGGTGATAGATGTTTTAACGACACATTTAGAAACACGTGGTTTTAAAATTTGTTTACCGCCTAGAGATTTTGAATTGGGTGGAGTCCATGTTGATCAAATAATGACTCACACCGCCAGCTCAAAGAATTATGTAGTTGTGTTGAGTGATGATTATTTAAAAACACAATACCAAGTTATTGAATGGGGCCATATCTGGAACAATTACAAACGTAACATTAACAGTAACATTTTAGTCATTAATTATGACATGTTACACAGTAAAAACATAAAAGATCAGATATTAAAAGCTTTTCTGAGACTTCAATATTCCATTGACTTTAGTAACTTTGATAAAAAATTATTGACAAAAATAGAAAACGAACTTAGAGTCAAAGCTCCGTCTTGAAGGCCGTACCTTGACCAATAGTGGTATATAGTGTTACTTGGATGGAGAGTTGTCTCATTGGCACTCATATCACATCTTCATATATCTATTTGGTGTAAGAGATGAAATGTTGTTATATCTTTAACATTTGCAATAAATGTACCATTTTGATTGCCTGAAATATGTTATGAATAGAAAGTGGTTTTATGCTAACGCTAATAAGAAAGTTGTTTTTGTTGAGTTTTTTTCATTTTCAATTGTTTATTTTGTTTTTTACATTTATTTTTTTTAATTTTTTATAGTCGATATGATTTAAATGCTGTGGTTTTTTTTTCATTTTCAATTGTTTATCTTTTTTACGTTTAGGTTTTTTATTTTTTATAATCGATTTGATATACTTTCATCACTAAAGGCCGAACAGTGACCTAAAACTGTTTTGGGTCAACTTTATTTGTTACATAGTAAATAGTTATCTCAGTGGCAATCTCGCCAGACTATTTATAGACAGATTGGGGTCTTTCTTATATGATCTACCGAATGAGACTTCCAACTGAGTTTGTACTAACATTAGCAACACGACGTATCCCGCTTGTGGAACAGGTTCTGTTTGCCCTTCAAAAGCACCTAAGATCAACCTTAGTGTTTAGAAAGTGTCATGTTGCTTAGTCTTTGTTTTTAAGTTATGTTTTTGTACTGTTCTTTGTCTGTTTGCCGTTTTCTTCTTTAGCCTTGGAGTTGGCAGTGTTTTTGTCTATGTAGTTTTAAGGTCTCTTTGGTATAAAAGAGGGACGAAAGATACCAGAAGGACAGTCAAACTCATAAATCGAAAATAAACTGACAACGTCATGGCTAAAAATGTAAAAGACAAACAGACAAACAATAGTACACATGACACAACATAGAAAAATACAGAATAAGCAAGACGAACCCCACCAAAAACAATTTGTGATCTCGGGTGATCCGGAAGGGTAAGCAGATCTTTCTCCACATGTGGCATCCTTCGCCTGTTGATAAGCCTGTTGATACTATTCTGAGATCTCCAAATATTGAATAATTAAGCTGATTTTAAATAATTGTTTAATAACCAGAAAAAACGATGATGTTAACAAATATCACCGTAAGACCTTTAACAATAAAAAATAACCGTAACGTATAGTAAGATATAAAAGTTATCAATTTGACATAAGTAACATCACAAAAATACTGATCTCCGAGGATAATTCAAAACGGAATGTTGCTATTCAAATGGTAAAATCAAAAGCTCAAACACATCGAACGATTGTAAAACAACTCTCATATTCCTGACTTGGTACAGTCACTTTTTATGTAGAAAATGGGGGTTCGAACCTGGTGTTATAGCTAGCTTAACCTCTCACTTGTATGAAAGTCGTATCAAATTCCATTATATCACGAAGGTGACAAAAAAGATGATTTGTGTAAAAATGTCGAAAACAGAGGTACATTATTGTGTTATAATCTTATTCTCTATAAGATCAAACAAATATTTAACAAATGTGTTTACAGGCGAATTTGATGCGACTGCCATACAAAGAGAGGTTTAGATAGTTATCAAACCAGGTTCGATCCACCAGTGTCTACAGTAGAAAATGCCTGTAGCAAGTCAGGAATATGACAGTTGTTGGGAACTCATTTAATGTGTTGTATGTTCTATTGATTGTGCCATTTGAAGAAGGAACTTTCGTTTTGAATTTTCCTCGGAGTTCAGCACTTTTGTGATTTTACTTTTTACTAAATATATGTTGTAATATACATTGCTAAACATTTTGTGCAAATACAAATAATGTGTAAAGTGGTACTTGAGTGTATACGTGATTGTACTCGGAAATCAGAACTTACAACAAAATGAAATGAAATGAAATGAAATGTCACAAGGGTTAACCCACGAGTAGTTCACCGTTTTGTGTGTCATTTAAATGATGAGTGTATTGCCTTGATCTGTTATGGAAAAAGAGACATTAACACCACTACAACACACATTTCTAAATGTGCAACGTTTCTGAAGTCAATGTCAATGTATTCATTTACATTGGTGAAGTACAAACATGAAAATGTGCATTTCTCTGTCATACAAGTGAGAGGTTTATCTAGCTTTAAAACCAGGTTCAATCCACCATTTTTTACATAAGAAAATGCCTGTACCAAGTCAGGAATATGACAGTTGTATACCATTCGTTTGATGTGTTTGAACTTTTGATTTTGCCATTTTATTTGGGACTTTCCTTTTAGAAATTTCCTCGGAGTTCAGTATTTTTGTGTTTTTACTTTTTCTCATGTTTTTTTTAGAGGTTCTTTGTTTTCAGAGGCGTTGGCTTCAAAATCGTTTTTTTAACAGAATACATAACTTTATCTGTATCATTTATGTTATACTAGATCGAAAATATAAAGTATAACAGTTTATATATACACATGATACAGTAACACAGTGAAGCAGTCACCAAAGGATTAAATCAAAGTCTTTAGTCTTTCTTCATGACAGGCACTATTTCAGATTCATCATGACATTATGTTTAATTTCAGATTCATCATGACATTATGTTCAATTTCAAGTTTCTTTTCGTGCAAGAATGCACGTATTTGTAATACAGTATCATATCATGATGCTGTTGTTGTTGTAGTATGGCTACTTACCACTACAAATAGAATAGTCATAAATTTGACAGAAATCCATGTCATGTGACTGACAATCTGCTGGGCATGTGGCACCATCATACGGGGGACAGCCTAATAAAATATAAAAAATATTCGTTAGAGGTATAAATGACAGTTTTCTATGGTAACATGATTGCTGTTAATTTCACTTATTGTTATGGCATCTAGCTATTGTATGTTAGATAAGTGAAAAAAAGACTAAAATTCCCGTGGGGTTGTTAGCAATAATATCACATCTTCGTATTCTTGTTAAAGTACTTTTTAAAATATGATTAGTATATATGTATTTATATATTTAATTTGCCTTACAAGTAGTGTTCTTGTCCTTCATTTAACATCTCATCCTATATTTAAAATGTAAAACAGATTTCACCGTAATAAAATCTGCAGACCTTAATTATAAGAATAACGGGGAGATACAAAATATAAAAACAAAATCTTTATTTCTGTGAATCAGATGTGTCCAAAAGCCAAACATTAGAAAGTAAAAAATGTATAAATAAAAAAAGAGCTATAGTCGAAAAACGACATTAAATAGTCAAGACTTAAGGTGAACTATGTCTGAAGAAGTTAGAACCTTTGTTAATTGTGGTAACTTTCAACTGAAAATGTCTAAAATGTTTGATGGCATCAGTTATCTACGTACTGCAATTAAATACCCTGAGGCGAAGCTGAATAGTGCACAGAGTATTGAAATATACCTGCCGTTTAGTCGATAAGCGTGACGATTACTAAAATTGAGAGTTGTCTTAGATAACCTCCCTTGATGTTTAGAATTTTTAAATGTATAGAAGAGCCTCTGTAACAGAAGGTAAAACAAACTGGTTTTTTTTTTCGCTTAAGAATGCATACATTTCTGCTAATATAGTATGCATCTCTTTCTTTTCGATCAATCCGATATTGTGTCGTAGTATCAAATCTGCGAAAACAACATCATGGATAGCTTTTAATTTGATAATTATATCATTCAATATGAATACTCCAAAAAGAATTACATTATTTACCTAAAGCTAAGTGTCAGCAAATACGTCTAAGAGATGGAAATGAAACTGTTTAATTATTTTGATAATCTTTCTTTTATTCTTATGAAAATAGAATATAAATTATATAACATTTCCCCCCCATGTTCGATACATAGTTTATTTTGACAGAAGGTGTCTTTTTGGTATTTTTTTTTAATATTTCTTAAAATATTTTAAAACCTTATTTATATACTGACCTGACGTTGTTGTTTTGAGGATAATGGTTGCCAAAGGTGTTGTAACTTTATGTTTAACTACTCCGTCAGTTTTTGTAACGACTGTAGGTGCCGTTGGTCCGGCGGTATTTCCAGGCATTGTGGGTGTTGTAGGTCCAGTAGTACTTCCTAGCATTGTAGGTGTCGTAGGTCCAGCGCGTGTTGTTTGAGCATGTGTAGTTGGAGGGATATTTGGTGGGGTTGGTCCTGGACGATGTGTCTTCACCATTTTCTGTGTTGTAGATGGTGCTTTGATCGTTGGTGGTATGGTTGGTGGAGTCAGTCCAGAACGGTGTGTTTTCAGCATTTTATGTGTTGTGGATGGTGCTCCAGCCGTTGGTTGTATGGTTGGTGGAGTCAGTCCTGGACGATGTGTTTTCAGCATTGTATGTGTGGTAGATGGCGCTTCGGTAGTTAATGGTATGGTTGGTGGAGTTAGTCCTGGACGATGTGTTTTCAGCATTTTATGTGTGGTAGATGGCGCTTCGGTAGTTGATGGTATGGTTGGTGGAGTTAGTCCTGGACGATGTGTTTTCAGCATTTTATGTGTGGTAGATGCGCTTCGGTAGTTGATGGTATGGTTGGTGGAGTTAGTCCTGGACGATGTGTTTTCAGCATTTTATGTGTGGTAGATGGAGCTTCGGTAGTTGATGGTATGGTTGGTGGAGTTGGTCCTAGCCAGTGTTTTTCACCATTTAGTGTTGTAGATGACGCTTTGCTCGTTGGTTGAATGGTTGATGGGGTTGGACCTGGGTGGTGAGTTCTATGTATTTTATGAACGGCTGTTGTTGGTTTTGATGCGGTGGTTGTAGGTTTGGCAGTCGTTATTTTTGCTCTTTGAGTTGTAATTATTTTCTGTACAGGTTTGGTCCGGTGGTTATGATGATAATGGGGTTTAGTTTTTTTGTTTTTTTTTAGTTATTGTTATCGTTTGGGTCGATATCGGTTTCGTTGTTGTTGTACGCTTCTGGGTCGCTGTTGATTTTGCTGGTATTTTTTTACCTGACGTCGACGCCTGACTACTGCTTGGTGAATGGCTGTTACTTTATATCTGAGCGTAGCAATAGAAGTTTTAATTCATTTTTCGTGTGCAATAATCTCAGCAAAGCCTGTATAGACTGCATATTCAGTTTAACTTTATTGAATTTGCATCATATCGTTATTTTCCAAAAACTTAAAATAAGTTATTATTGCATTAACAATGATATTATTCGAACTATCTGTACTGATTCCTCATGAGATATCGTTTTTAACGAGTGCCTCGTTATTTATCAGGTTACAAAGTTATAATTCTTATAGGATTTGCATATTAAGGAATACGTTGATATGATTGGTCGAGAGGACTTCCGGTAGTTAATTTGACGTTGGTTATTTTTCGATAGACGACGTTGACCGAACTTCTTTTCGTAACCAATGTAAACAAGAAGGCGGCGATAATAACAACGACGTTATTTTTTTATAAATTTTCACTGCAAGTTAATCGTTAAATAAAATAATACACAAAAAACATTCGTTTGAATGATAATGAGAGTTTGTACAGGTTTTTTTTATCAGATAAATTGAGTACATATTTTTGCGTTAACTAACAAATATATTTTATTTCCCTTGGACTTTTATTTGTTTGTGAGTGAATTGGTCGAGTTTATACCAAAAAAAAAACCAACCCAACATTGTCCAAAATTTTATTAAGCGCTGCTTTATAAGTTTGATTTTCGAGCAAGCATTTTAACGAGCGTAACTGCAGCTATTTTAGCTTCCTTAAACAATCAAGATTTGGCTTAAGGTGGCTCACCCCAATAGTGACCCCCGGTAGATTTTTTTTATTTTCACATATATTGTAGATTTTTTTATGCTGAATTCAAAAATGTTAAGAAAAAGGGGGGTCACCAGGCTCGTTTTTTCGCTAGAGTGCCTCGAAAAGTGCATTTTAGGGCCTTATTTGCAAATAATCGTGTCTCGCTGTTGAGTGTGCTAGACCGTATATGTAAAATAATATAACTGTCTGATATAGACAATTTTCTTCAGTGATATGTATATTTATATTCTAGCAACTTTTTTTGACAGTTATTTCTTGCATATCATATTAATGAGCCTAAAATACTTCAAAATGACCCATTTTTCACGTTTGATTTCTACTAAAATTTTCAAACAAACCAATACTGCTCAGAAATTTCCCGGTAGGATTTTTTAAAAAACGATTATGTTAAACAGGTGTGTTTTTGGAACATTTTTAGCCAAAAAAAAATGGGGATCACCAGCTTTGTTTAATTGGTACAGCTCGACAAAGCTCCCTGTACCCCGAATTTTGTGTAAGTTGAAAATATGGCCTTATGCCACTTTATACTTAATATTTCTTAACTAAATCTACTTATTACTTTTTAAACGTGTTCAGCATAAATAAGCCTATTGTTTTCAAAATGAAAAAAAAATTTAATTGTCCGTTTGGAATATTTTTACGTGTTTTTTTTTACTATTTACGGTATTGTTATTCTTTTGTTATCTCCCTTTACTAATTCGCGCCAATTCTCTACGTCACGAAGAATCTACAAGCATGAGGCTGGATGGACAGAGAAGAGTGGAATTACATCATATATACCAATTGTAAGTTTTAATTGATGATATATAACGTGCATATCAATATATTATATCATTCGGTTAACAGTTTTTCTCATTTAATGTGCTTAATATCCTGATATTAAAATTTCTTCTGTGAAGCGAATGTGAGGGATCGTCTCAAAAGTATAATTGCAATGCAGCCTATGAAGAAACTCCAGAAATCAACGTTAAGAGTGTTTGCTTCGGTCTCATGTACTAATTTTGCTGAAATGCTATCAATTGATTCACGTTATAATTGAATCATTTATTAAAATGACCCTCTTGTCATCTTCGTCTTGACTATTCATACAGGGTCAGTGGTCGGGCCGCATGTCGTGTGTTGAGGCTTCTTTCTGTATACTAATTACAACATTGTCAATATGGTAGTATTATTAGTTAAACGTTGTATGACAATAAATGTATTATTTATGTTATGCCTTGAAAAAACAATCCCTTCTCTTTGTCCCCATTACCCTGATGTGACACATAGGAGCACTGAAACCCCCTATCTATACTCTGACGGTGGTTAATCAGTTAAATAATAAGACATACAGGATGGAGTGGACCAAACATAACTTGTCATATAAAAAGGAGATGTGGTATGGTTGCCAATGAGACAATTATCCACAAAAAACCAAAATCACACAGACTTTACCAACTATAGGTCAGCGTACGGCCTTCAACAATGAGTAAAGCCCATACCACATAGTTCGCTATATAAGGCCCTGATAAGACAATGTAAAACAATTTGAACGAGAATTTCAGATAACTAACGGCCTTTTTATGTAATAAAATGAATGAAAAACAAATATGTAACACACAAAGCTCCAGATAAGAGTTCACAAATTGGGTTTTTTAACCACTATTTTCTTATATAATTGGGTGATAAAGTTTTTTAATTGCATTATCAATTCCAATTCACCCCTCATGTTAATATCAAATTGGGTTTTTCACTACCAAGCTCCTGAATGTATTGGGTTTTTTCATCAACACAATATTGAATATTTAGGAAATATCAACCCCAGATTTTTTTCGATCTTGTATGTTTCTTTCTGTATTCACAGGCACTCGTTTTATACCTTTATATAATAAATTCTGAGACCAGTGCCTGTGTATTCATAATTAATTAAACTTAAAATGAAAAGAAAATAGTACATAAACTCTAATTATACTTGAATGATTTTGTTTTATTTCATTTTCATAAATCTGGTTCAGTTGTCTTTTATCAGAACTTTTGGTTTCTGATGCTTTATCATGTCATAATTGATTTGGCCTTTCACTTTTTCCAAATGATTTTTATTTTTGACAAAACCCAGTGCGTATTAACAATGTTCTCGTTAAGGTACGCACACACGCCCATGCTTTCGATGGACCCTTCATAAAAACACTGACTGAATCTTGTTATCATCATAACTTTCCCTCAGTTTTTCAAAAGAAGTAGAAAATATGCATCTATAAAATATTCACTTTCATTTTAATTCAATGTATGTTATGATAAATCCTGAGCAATGCAAAAAAAATACGACTAAATGACACACGCTCATTGCAGAGAAGATCGAAATGTTTTCAAAAACACATGTACCTATTGAGCAATGGAAAAATCCAATAGGGACCCATTTCAGCTACTTGATGCAGGGTTCTATTTTTAGAACAAAAGAAAATTTCCAATTATAAATATTATAAAAATAGATTTACGCGACAACTGTAAACAGAAAAGGGTAAATAACACAAAAATTAGCCAATAAAAGGGTTGAGAACTCATTATTTTGGCATATAATTGGATTTTCCTTTGAATTAATTGGGTTATTGAACCCTGCAATGGGCAATATTTAATTGCATTGGGTTTTTAGCTCACCTGGCCCGAAGGGCCAAGTGAGCTTTTCTCATCACTTGGCGTCCGGCGTCCGTCGTCGTCCGTCGTCGTCCGTCGTCGTTAACTTTTACAAAAATCTTCTCCTCTGAAACTACTGGGCCAAATCAAACCAAACTTGGCCACAATCATCATTGGGGTATCTAGTTTAAAAAATGTGTGGCGTGACCCGGTCAACCAACCAAGATGGCCGCCACGGCTAAAAATAGAACATAGGGGTAAAATGCAGTTTTTGGCTTATAACTCAAAAACCAAAGCATTTAGAGCAAATCTGACATGGGGTAAAAATGTTTATCAGGTCAAGATCTATCTGCCCTGAAATTTTCAGATGAATCGGTCAATCGGTTGTTGGGTTGCTGCCCCTGAATTGGTAATTTTGAGGAAATTTTGCTGTTTTTGGTTATTATCTTGAATATTATTATAGATAGAGATAAATTGTAAACAGCAATAATGTTCAGCAAAGTAAGATCTACAAATAAGTCAACATGACCAAAATGGTCAGTTGACTCCTTTAGGAGTTATTGCCCTTTATAGTCAATCTTTAACCATTTTTCATAAATCTAAGTAATCTTTTACAAAATCTCCACTGAAACTACTAGGCCACAATCATCTTTGGAGTATCTAGTTTGAAAAATGTGTCCGATGACCTGGCCATTCCGGTAGTTGATCTTGACATTGGTTATTTTTCGATAGACGACGTTGACCGAACTTCTTTTCGTAACCATTATAAACAAGAAGGCGGCAATAATAACAAATATTACACAAAAAACATTCGTTTGAGTGAGAAGGAGAGTTTTTGCAGGGTTTTTTTATCAGATAAATTGAGTACATATTTTTGCGTTAACCAACAAATATATTTTCCTTCGGACTTTTATTTGTTTGTGAGTGAATTGGTCGAGTTTATACACCCAAAAATAACCAACATTGTCCTTAGCTACCAAAATTTTATTAAGGGCTGCTAAATAAGTTTGATTTTCGAGCTAGCATTTTAACGAGCGTAAATGCAGCTATTTTAGCTTCCTTTAACAATCAATATTTGGCTTAACCGTAACAGTACATTACAGTTGTTCAATTCGGCCTTATTTGGTGTTTGGTAGATAGTTTCCCATTGATCATCATACCAGATCAAATAACTATATCTACCTTGCGATGTATAGTTGTCAATATTGTTCCATTAAGAGGTCACTTGTTTCAGGTTACACCACAAGGAAACACTATCGTCTAATTATAAAAAAAATGGACAACAATAATTATATAACGTTTCATTTCGAAATATTTTGATACAGATTATGCACGCTTTTACTTATAATACTTTATTTTCTATGTCTTCATCCCATTCATAATTATATGCATATTGTCTATTAAGATTCATCATAACAAACGGACGAATATGGCTGTATTTACATCAAAGAGACAACAACCCGACCATAGAACAGACAACAGCAGAAGGTCATCAACAGGTCTTCAATGCAGTGAGAAATTCCCGCACCCAGAGGCGTTCTTTAGCTGGCCCCTTAACAAATATATATAATAGTTTAGTGATAATGAACGCCATACTACAATGTAGACTCCAAATTGTACCCAAGAAACTAAAATTAAAAAAAACAAGGCTAACAAAAACAAGAGGCTAATACCTGGCATCCACTAGATACACTAAAGTTAAATGCATTAAGTGTTTCAGAAAGATAGTAAGGATTTGTTTGGAATTTGATCGGCATTTTTACCCTTCATGCATCAGTTGTGAAAATTAATGAAGTTGTCGGACAACTTTGAGGTGCTCCCTCAGGTAATAACTGGTTTGTATTGTTTTGATTGTGTTGCCAAGTCTTCCGTATTTGTAAAGATTATAAACAATGTAACTGGTTGTGTTGTTTAGTCGTCAGTATTTGTATAGGTTATGTACAACGTAACTAGTTGTGTTGTTTAGTCTTCAGTTGTTGTATAGTTTATAAACTACGTTACTGGGTGTGTTGCTTAGTCTTCAGTATTTGTATAGGTTATATTATGTACAACGTAACTGGTTGTGCTGTTTAGTCGTCAGTATTTGTATAGGTTATATACAATGTAACTAGTTGTGTTGTTTAGTCTTCAGTTGTTGTATAGTTTATAAACTACGTTACTGGGTGTGTGTTGCTTAGTCTTCAGTATTTGTATAGGTTATGTACAACGTAACTGGTTGTGCTGTTTAGTCGTCAGTATTTGTATAGGTTATATACAACGTAACTGGTTGTGCTGCTTTGTCTTCAGTATTTGTATAGGTTATATACAACGTAACTGGTTGTGCTGCTTAGTCTTCAGTATTTGTATAAGTTATGTACAACGTAACTGGTTGTGCTGTTCAGTCTTCAGTATTTGTATAGGTTATGTACAACGTAACTGGTTGTGCTGTTTAGTCTTCAGTATTTGTATAGGTTATAAACAACGTAACTGGTTGTGCTGCTTAGTCTTCAGTATTTGTATAAGTTATGTACAACGTAACTGGTTGTGCTGTTTAGTCTTCAGTATTTGTATAGGTTATAAACAACGTAACTGGTTGTGATGCTTAGTCTTTATTATTTGTATAGGTTATAAACTACGTTACTGGTTGAGCTGTTTAGACTTCAGTATTTGTATAGGTTACGTACAATGTAACTGGTTGTGCTGTTTAGTCTTCAGTATTTGTATAGGTTATATACAACGTAACTAGTTGTGTTGCTTAGTCTTCAGTATTTATATAGGTTATATACAACGTAACTAGTTGTGTTGTTTAGTCTTCAGTATTTGTATAGGTTATATACAAAGTTCCTGGTTGTGTTGCTTAGTCGTCAGTATTTGTATGGGTTATATACAACGTTCGTGGTTTTGTTGCTTAGTGTTAAGTATTTGTATAGGTTATATACAACGTAACTAGTTGTGTTGTTTAGTCTTCAGTATTTGTATAGGTTATATACAAAGTTCCTGGCTGTGTTGCTTAGTCGTCAGTATTTGTATGGGTTATATACAACGTTCGTGGTTGTGCTGTTTAGTCTTCAGTATTTGTATATGTTATATACAATGTAACTAGTTGTGTTGATTAGTCTTCAGTATTTGTATAGGTTATGTACAACGTAATTGGTTTGTGTTGCTTAGTCTTTAGTATTTGTATAGGTTATGAACAACGTAACTAGTTGTGTTTGTTTAGTCTTCAGTATTTGTATAGGTTATATACAAAGTTCCTGGATGTGTTGCTTAGTCGTCAGTATTTGTATGGGTTATTTACAACGTTCGTGGTTTTGTTGCTTAGTGTTTAGTATTTGTATAGGTTATATACAACGTTACTGGATGTGTTGCTTAGTCTTCAGTATGAGTATAGGTTATATACTACGTAACTGGTTGTGTTGTTTAGTCTTTACTATTTGTATAGGTTATGTACAACGTAACTGGTTGTGCTGTTTAGTCGTCAGTATTTGTATAAGTCATGTACAACGTAACTGGTTGTGCTGTTTAGTCGTCAGTATTGGTATAGGTTATGTACAACGTAACTGGTTATGTTGCTTAGTCGTCAGTATTTGTATAGGGTATATACAACGTAACTGGTTATGTTGCTTAGTCGTCAGTATTTGTATAGGTTATGTACAACGTAACTGGATGTGTTGCTTAGTCTTTAGTATTTATTTAGGTTATATAGTACATTATGGGTTGTGTTTTTCATTATTCAGTATTTGTGTAGGTTATATACAACGTAACTGGTTGTGTTGCTTAGTGTTCAGTTTTTGTATATGTTATATACAACGTAACCGGTTGTGCTGTTTAGTATTTAATATTTCTATAGGTTATGTAGTACACTACGGGCTGTGTTTCTCATTATTCAGTATGTGTATAGGTTATATACAACGTGATTGGTTGTGTTGCTTAGTCTTCAGTATTTGTATAGGTTATATGCAATGTAACTGGTTGTCTTGCTTAGTCTTCAGTATTTGTATAGTTTATATACGACATTATTGGTTGTGTTGCTTAATCTTCAGTATGAGTATAGGTAATCTGTCAAATTTATTCTCCCATTGATTTGTATTGTAGTCCTATTATGTAATGTTGTCATTTTAATCTTATATTAAATATTGCCATAAAAGCGAGGGGTTGGCATGCCACAAAACCAGGTGCAACCCACCATTCTTCTTTTTTTTAAATATCATGTGCCAAGTCCGGAAAATGACCATTGATATATTATAGTTCGTTTCATTGTTTGTTAAATTTAAATGTTGTGTTTCTCTTGTGTCGTAGTTCTCCTCTTATATTTGATGTATTTCCCTCAGTTTTAGTTTAAACCCGGATTTGCTTTATTTCGTAATCGATTAATCAATTTCGAACAGCGATATACTACTGTTGCTTCTTATATAACATAACTGGTCGTGTCGCTAAGTCCTCAGTATTTGTTCATGTTATTACAATTCGTAACTGATTGTATTGCTTAGTCTTCAGTATTGGTATAGGTTATATACAACGTTACTGGTTGCTGTGATCGTAACTTTATTGGAACATTTAGTTTCTTTTATTTAAAACTATTCCCAAATTGTGAGCAGTTTTATGGAATTTGATGCGATTGTCATACACATGAGAGGTTATGCTACCTGTACACCAGCTTTAACCCACCATTCACTACACGAGAATATGTCTGTATAAAGTCGAGAATATGACAGTTGTTTTCGATTTTTTTGAAGTGTTTGAGCTTTTGATGTTGATCTTCGATAAAATAGTTTCATATAAGAGTTCCGATCATTGAATAACCCCTATTTCAGCCACTACTTACATCTCATATATCCTACTGAACTTGAAATTAAGGATTCTACTGATACTACAATAACTGCTTCATACCTTGATCTGTTCCTCAATATTGACACAGATGGCCATGGACGACTTCACACGAAAATTTATGGTAAACGGGACGATATCAACTTCCCAATTACCAATTTTCCATTTCTCAGCAGTAACATACCTTCTGTCCCTTCGTATGGTGTCTTCATATCTTAATAGATACGTAATGCTCGTGAATGTTCACACGGACTTCATATACAGGAGTGTTCTCCTAACGCAAAAATGACCCCAACAAAGTTATGAGGAGGACAGATTAAAAATGACACCCCGTAAATTTTACGGACACCATTACGAATTGGTTGATCCATACGATGTGTCTTTGTCTAATCTAACTAAGGGAATTTTTACAACGTGTTAGATTGTGGTTTGTCATTACGTCGTCTGATTGTTTAATTACCGAACATGAATTGTTCCCGATTGTGACTTTTTTGCTGAGTGTGAATTTGCATTGCTATAAGACGTGTCACGGTACTTTTTCTATCCGATATTCATGTATTTAGTTTTGATGTAATATTTGTTATTCTCATCGATTTTGTCAAATGTCTTATCGTGTGTAGTTGTAAATTATTTTTTTGTTCTGTTGTATACGTGTGTTGTGGTAAAGATAATTAATCAACCAGTTTATTTATTAGATTTTAGTTTGGTTCAACTAAATTTATACGATATATTTGATTTAAAGTTTGATTAAGAAGAAATACCGACATAGCTAGATAATTAATTGCTAGATAATTAATCAATTATCTTATTACTATCACAATTTGATATTAATTAAAATTGTAATTTTCATTGTTATTAATACATGTTATATCAACATTACACACCTAAGATTCAATTCTAACCTATTTGTGGGAAAATTTAGAAATTCAAGTGTTACGTTTATCGATTTGGTTAACGCGGCTGTGAATTTGTATATGCTGGTTTAGGTTATTTATCTATCCTTTTTCATTCTGTAGTTAGTCACCGGTTTCATCAATTATGTTTATTAAATAGTCATTTTATATATATTATATAAAAAAAAACAGTTTGGAAAAGTATGAATTATTCTAAATAATAGGATGTTCTTGTCTCGGTCAGAAACCCCTAGCCATATTGGGTACACTATTTTAGAACTTCTGCACTTTCGCACTCTTCATAATTGACCTTTTTTTGGCTTTCAACCTTTTCATCAGAGCGTCACTGGTTAGTCTTGTTTGGACGAAACGCACGTCTGGCGTAACAAATTTTAAACTAGGCACCTTTTGTTAGATATTATTCTTGTTCTTCTCTGTCCTATATGTTCTTCCATTTATTTGTATTGTAGTCCTGTCATGTAGAGTATTGCTGCTCACAAAGAATTTATTAAACCAAGAGTTCCAAAAGATGGACTCTTCCCTTTGTTTTATTTATGGACCCCATAATGAGTTGGTTGACGTTATGGAATATTCGTTCTGAGATTACAACGAATTTGTTCCTTGTGTCGGAACTACAATATAGTTCCCTTTTCACATATATGACCAATCTAATAAGACATATATCGGGTTTATTTTAAAATGAACAACACATCGGATGCTGATTTGCGTACTCTTTCGGAGCACCTGACATCACCATCAGTTTTTACATTGTGTTTGTTTTACTCAGTCCTAAATTTACATGATGTGGTGTGTGTACTATTGCTTGTCTTTTTAGTTTTTAGCAATGCATGGCTCTTGTCAGTTTATCTGTGAATGTTATCTGGTATCTGCCCCCTGTTAATGTGTTCATGAACCACATCAACAAACAACATCCACTGAACAACAGGTATCTTACATAGGACAAACAGATGCAGCGGTTTTAGATATGCATTTCATCTCCGAGTTATTGCCCGTAGATGATATTTTCGAGAATGAAATCCCTTTTGTTTTGAAACTATAGATAATATATTGTTTGATTGGTATACATTGTACCAAGTTAGGAAAATGGCAGTTGGTATATAATAGTTTGTTTCTATATGTGTTGCATTGTCATTTTGTTGCACTTCAGCGTTTCTGTTGTTTCGTTGTTTTCCATTGGTTTTATTTTGGAACACAGATTTGTTTTCTCTTAATCGATGTACGTATAACCTTTGAACAGAGGTATACTACTGTTGCCTTTATGTGTGTATGGTTTGTAGGCAACACATTTTAACGTTTGTTTAGATAAAATAAATCCAACGAATATACGAATCAAGTTAGGACCAAAAAGAATTGCATACATTCCAAACATAACAATATTGGCTGTGTGGATAAGGCAAACGTTTCCTGTTTTTTTATGATCCACTATCGGGAATAGGACAACTCATGGCAGACAAAATATAATTCAAAATTTAATTTACTCCCACATTTATTTATAATATGTCACCCACAAATGTATATATGATTAAACAGATGCAAAATGTTACCAAAGTATGTTTTTAACAAATGATTTAAATAATACCAGTCACCAATTGATATTCCCATAATATATCCTCATATAACATGATCAATATATATTTTACAAACACATGCGAATCGGTTATAGGTGTAAGTAAATTGCCTATCGTTTGGAAACAAAAATAAAACTATATGTTAACTTCAGTGAAGTCCAGAAGCACAAACTGTATATTTGAACTCGAGTGAAGTCCAGAAGCACAAACTGTATATTTGAACTCGAGTGAAGTCCAGAAGCACAAACTGTATATTTGAACTCGAGTGAAGTCCAGAAGCACAAACTGTATATTTGAACTTGACTGATTGCTACAGAGTACGTGTTCTGAAACGAGTGAAAATAAACCACAATGACTGTATATTTGGACTCAGAAAAAATGTTTCCTAACAAAAAAAATTGAACTCGACTTAATTTCACTATATTAATTGTATACTTAAACTTCATTGCAAACTGAAATGTTTTGACTCGAGTTGATGAAGCACATACTAATTGTATGTTAGAAAAACAGAAAATAAACTGAAAACTTTCCCAATTAAATTATTATAAAAGCTATGAATGAAATTTCCCGCAATGATTAGGATAAATTCAATTAAATGCAGTTTATTGGCAATCTTCTAGTTCTGTGAAGGTAAACAACAATGACCGTGTTTGTACTCGACTGATTCACACATACTACATATACGTGTTCGGAATAAAGTGAAAGTAAACAACAATGCCTGTATATTTGGAATCAAAAGAAATTTTATCACAAAAACTGTAAGTTAGAACTTAGCTTAATTCAAGAATAAAAGTTGTACACTCTGAGTACGTTGAAAAAACAATTAATGTTCGCACTCGAACTAATTATGCATTAAAATTGTATGTTAGTATCGCAGAAAATAACCCAATATTTTCCCATTTAAATCAATATAAAAATCTATGAATGGAAGTTCCCACAATGGTTACGATAACACATTGCTATCGGTTGATGTCGGTTCGATGCCGTTTATGTCCAATCCTCTCGGTTTGTCGATACATATCAATACCAGCCGTTCCTGTTTGGTTTATTTCCTTTCTTATTTTGTCTCTTTTCTTTCTTTCCGTTCTTTCCATTCCTTTTTCCGCCTAAAGAAGTAGAAAATGAAATAAGAGTAAAAGAACATCAAAGTAAAAGAACATAAAAGTGTGTTATACAAAAAGGACAGAATTGCTCGTATTGTTCTACCTATATCATGTATATTACTGCATACTTATAATGCATATGCATGCGAATATTGACAGATTCGTGGAATAATGTATGCCTGTGTGCATATCAATTGACTTATTTTCTTGTAAACAAGCATACAAGTATTTAGGTTATGTGTAAACATTATTTTGTAAGAACTCTCATGAATTTAAACCAGCCTTTTCAATGTTTCATAACGTGACATCATTGAGCGGAATGACAAGGATTAACTTGTTCACTGTGATGTAGAAACCTATTCAGAAATAATACATCAAATTACTTATTATATTATTATATTGAAATCAATTCCAAATTTTGTTTGGGTTCATGTTGCTCCGACATTGATTTGCTATGTTTTATTTACTACTGTTGTGTGTCTCTTTGTCCTTTTGAGCCATGGCAATGCCAATCTGTTTTCGACTTATTGGTTTGAATTTTGCCTTTGGTATCTTTTGCCTCTCTTTTAGTCTAAAAAGTCGATGCACATTTGACTGTTAAGTATTACCTGATTTGTTGACTGACCACTTTCCTGATTTGTTGTCTGACCACTTTCCTGACTTGTTGTCCGATCTTTTTCCTGACTTCTTGTCCAATCCCTTTTCTAGTGTGTTGCATGATTCTGTAAAAAAAAGTAAGAAAAAACGATTTTATTACAACATGAAAACAGAATAAGAGCAGCCTCAAATAAATAAAAGTCTAGTAATAATATGTATCCCCTTACTTGGCCTTATGTCAATTTATTTCTTTTTTTACTTTAAAAAGAAAGAAAAATCATAATCTATATATTCAAAGATAGGCATGTGTTATCTGGTTATTAACAACTCAATACACCACAATACTACTCATTGAATCAATGTGTGTGTTATACGGTTACCTTACAAATATGTTTTGTTACGAGGAGATTGTTTTGATAAATGAATTCTGTATAGAGTTTACAATGTTTAAGTCAGGAATATGACAGTTCTTGTCCATTCGTTTTTTATGCGTTTTGTTATTTGATTTTGCCATGTGATTATGGACTTCCGAATTGATTTTCCTCTAAGTTCAGTATGTTTGTGATTTGACTTTTTTCATACCTGGACATACTCCTAGGTTACAACTGTCGGTGTCAATAGGTTCACCAGAACAGTTATGCCCACCACCAGAAGGGACGGGGTTATTACATTCTCTGTTCATATTGACTGTACCGTCTCCACAGGTGACAGAACAAGTCGAGTTTTCCCAGTCACTCCATATCCACCATCAACTGTTTGAATATAGAAAAATACACTGTTAACTTTGAAGTCATACTCTGTATAAATCAACATTATACCATATTGACATTTTTCATATATGTTTATAAAAATATCTAAATGACCATTCGAACTCATTGAATCTATAATTTATGTATTTAGTTACTAGTAGAATATGTAGAACTGTGTTTGATTTCGTGTTGCTATATGACAAGGTACTGTACAAGACAGTACCTGGTTAACAAACTGACAAATTATCATTTGAAGTAAGGTTGCGCACCGAAAATATATATTTCCCTGTAGACAGGTTTTTAAGTTTGTTTTTTTGATAAATAAGTTCTGCATAGGGTTTACACTGTACATACCTGGGCATTCTCCTAGATTACAACTGTCCGTGTTAATAGATTTACCAGAACAGTTATCCCCACCACCAGAAGGGACGGGGGTATTACATTCTCTGATCATTGTGACTGTGCCGTCTCCACAGGTGACAGAACAAGTCGAGTTTTCCCAGTCACTCCATCCACCATCAACTGTTTGAATATAACAAATACAATGCAACATTTAGTGTGACGTCATACTATGTATAAATCAACATCCTAAAACAACATCCTTACATATTAAGATTGTTCAAATATATTTATAAATTATAGTGTAAACAAAGACATGTGTGAATTGTTATTGTTACTGAAAAATGTAAACTCAAATTAACATGCATTTGATTTACAAACTTCAGGATAATAGATTTACAAACCTTAAGATTAAAAGATTTTTTTCACTGACTCAAGTATGTGTGTTTCAGAAAGTTGTTTGCTTTTAATCCGTAATAGATACAGGTTTAACCTATAATGGTAATACAAATTATGATATTGATTATTACCTATAATTGAAATTAAACATGATGATGGTGTTTATAGTAATACCATAATAATGACGAAACCATATGTGTCATGTGTATGATAAGCTATGAAACATGAAAACCCTAGAGCTACAAACCTGGCACAATACAGTCTGATGTATTAAAATTTAGTATTGCAGTAGTCTTGTTATGAGCAGTACAAGTTCCTTGAAATAGATCCCACGATCTCCCTTTGACCCAATCTACAATTCCAGTCACTGAACAACAAACAAGAGGATTGTTGTAAAAATATCTACAAGGAAACAAAAATAATAGAATAAGAAATGAAGATTATTGTAAAATCTTTAATTGATGATAACAAAAACATCTTTGATAAAAACAGTAGTCTTCTTTGAAGATCAATAATTAATTCAAATTTAATTTCAAGCTATACTTAAATAGGATTTTACTCACTGACTCAAATCACCATAATTTTTGATTGCAAGAGAAGATATATCTGTAAACTGATGGCATGCAAGTGATACAGACATAAGGTTTCAATTTTAAAACTTATAATGATTTCTGTAGAATATAGATTTTTTTCACATTGAAAAATTTGTCAAAACAGAAATTGAAAAAAAATTAACATAACGAATAAATTCAGACGAAAATTGATTTTTTTTTTTCTAAATTAAGAAAAAAAAGAGAGAGACAATCAGTTTTAAAGATCATCTTGAAAACGCTCTATTCTTCAATCAAATTGATGTCAATTCATTTAAACGGGTATAAACGCATAGAGTATAATTTTATATAATCTGGAAATGTGTTTTTCTGGCAACAACGTTTAAATATCATATTAATATTAAATAAGCATGTGTTAATATTATGAAGACAGATCATACCTATTCTACCGAACCATTTATATAGTATAGTGAAGAGGTTATGTTTACATGAAAAAATTCAGGTCAATATACATTTTGTATAATTGTTAAACAAAGATCATGCAAGGCTTTGTCTATTTTACTGCATGTCTATTTTTGGTTCACAGTGAATCAGTACTTACAAAATCCGTAGCGATGTTAATCCTGTAAATGCATTTTCTTCTATTGAGGTAATGATATTGCCGGATAGATCTCTGCAAGAATGAACATCACGTTTATCAATAGGAAAAGATTCAATAAACCTAGGTTAATACATTTAGTGATAAGGCAGAATACAGTTTTTTATTCCATATTGAAAAGTTGTCAAAACTTTTTCTAACCATCATTTAGAAATTATCAAATAGAAATTAAAGCAAGAAAAGCAATTCTAATGAGCATCCTGGTAACCCTCTTTTCTTCAATCAAATTGATGTCAAAATATATAGTATTCAATTGAATGGGTATAAACGCATAGTGTCTAACCTTAGATGATCTTGGAATGGTTTTTTTTCTAGCAACAACGATTAAATATCATATTAATAGAAGAAAAAACCATGTGTTAATAATTTGAAAACAAATCATACCTACTCTACCGAACCATGTATATAGTATAGTGAAGAAGTTTTGTTCACATGACTAAATTCAGGTCAATACACATTTTGTATATTTGTTAAGCTAAGATCATGCAACGCTTTGTTTTTTTTTACTGCATGTCTATTTTTGGTTCACAGTGTATCAGTACTTACAAATCCTGAAGCGATGTTAATCCTTTAAATGCATTTTCTTCTATTGAGGTAATGCTATTGCCATCTAGATATCTGAAATTATGAACATCAAGTTTATCAATAGAAAACCATTCAATAAACTCAATATAAGGTTATTTATATAAGATTCAGAATTGTTAGTGATAAGGAAAAGTTATGTCCTTTTCCTACATTTGAAGTTAATCAAATCTTGTTCAAAATCATCATTTAAGTTGCTTTGTTACTGAAATTAAAAAAAAAACACATAATAAGCTACAATGTTTCAATATCATATTTATAGAAAACAAACATGTGTTAATATTACAAATCATACCTACTCTACCGAACCATGTATATAGTATAGTGAAGGAGTTTTGTTCACATGACTAAATTCAGGTCAATACACATTTTGTATATTTGTCAAGCTAAGATCATGCAACGCTTTGTTTATTTTACTGCATGTCTATTTTTTGGTTCACAGTGTATCAGTACTTACAAAATCAGTAGCGATGTTAAACCTTTAAATGCATTTTCTTCTATTGTGGTAATGCTATTGCCATCTAGATATCTGAAATTATGAACATCAAGTTTATCAATAGAAAACCATTCAATAAACCCAATATATGGTTATTTATATAAGATTCAGAATTGTTAGTGATAAGAAAAGTTATGTTCTTTTCCTACGTTTGAAGTTAATCAAATCTTGTTCAAAATCATCATTTAAGTTGCTTTGTTACTGAAATTTAAATAAAATTAAAAAAAAAAACATAATGATTGAATTCAGAATAAAAATTGAAAATGTTTTTTCGAAATTTGGGAGAAAACATTTTGTAGTATTTCTTATTACAAGTTATTCTGGAAACAAATAGTTTTCCTATTCTTAACATCCGGTGTCGTAATGCATCCTAATTTCATAGTATATCGGAAATAACATTTCTAAATACACTGTATTGGTTATATAATAAATTAATATTCTGCTGTTCAAACAGAAATATATAAAAAGTCTTTAGATTGAAATTATCTAGTAACATATTCAAGTTCTTTGATAAAAGCTAATTCGAAATTGATAATTGAGTTGAAAACATGTAAAAAAGAAGAAATGGAATCAGAAATAATAAAAAGAACATAAGATGAATTAAGAAAACGAATCAAAATAAACAAGAATATGTGTTTTTGTATAATTAAGTTTAAATTGATCGTTTAGTTATCAATTGAATAAACAATAAAAAAAAGTGTAAATATTATGAAGACAAAATGAACAGTACTTACAAATACGTTGTAGTAGAAGGAATATCATCTGGTATTTGCGTTAAACCTTTGTCAGAGCAATCCACAATGGTGACAGAACAAGTACACATGTTAGGACATCCCTGGGCACGTGCTAAATGAATTGTTGATAAGCTGAACACCAGCATAAATTCTACTGTATATAACATCGTTCTTAGTGATTTTATTCCTGTTCTGTAATTAATAAAACTGTCTTTGAAAATAACATTAAGTAACAATTTTTAAAACGGGTTTGGAAATCGACACCGTCAGTTAGTAGGTCTTAAGAAATATATTAGGTAACCATACAATAACATATCCTTTTTCTTACCAAATATAAATTATTTTCAATAATTATACACAATGTACAATGTGTCATTAGTATGAGTGGCCGTTCGTGTCATTGGCGGTATGAACATACCGTATGGAATTTTCAACGCGTTGGTTTTTATTATCAACGCATTGGTTTTTATTATCAACGCGTTGGTTTTTATTATCAACGCGTCGGTTTTTACTTTCAACGCGTTGGTTTCACTTTGATCTTCCTTTTAAACGCGTTTATTCGTAATTCATACGGTATGAAAAACCAACGCGTTGGTTTTCAATTCGATACCGTAAATCTTTACACTTATGTCTACCAATCAACATCTTTGTAACAAAGTACAATCTTATCAACCGTTCGGACGAACTCCAGATTGTTGTTAAGTTTGGCGGGGATATTCTCCGTTGTTGAAGATACCTACTGACTTGCTACATGGATACACGTAGAGGAGACGGGAAGCAATTTTTAGATGGATTCAAGGCAATGGTGAATTATTGCAGCAGGATTAGCACTTCGGATACAATGGACGATGATACATCAGAAAATGTTCGAGGCAGGTACACATGTTTGATACATGATATTAAGTCCAAATATATTTCTTGATAGTCTGTGATCTCGTCGTAGCATACATTCAAGCAGAACCCACTACAAAGAAATTTGATTAGGTGGAAAACTTCAAAACTTTTTCAGTAAAAGCAATAACAAATGTTTTTTAGAAACATTTATTGAACATTTTTCCAACAACCTACAGTTCATAGTATTATATATTTGGATAAGGTTACGAAACGTCTTAGTTATGAAACGACCAGATTACGAAACGAACTGCACCCATGAAAGTTAAAACAATTGCGTTTCAGAGGTATAAAAAAGTTATCAAAGGTACCAGGATTATAATTTTGTACGCCAGACGCGCGTTTCGTCTACATAAGACTCATCGGTGACGCTCATATCAAAACATTTATAAAGCCAAACAAGTACAAAGTTGAAGAGCATTGAGGATCCAAAATTCCAAAAAGTTACGTTCAGATAGGTTGCTATCAGATTTTCATTAAAACATATATATCCAATTCATATATATAGTAATTTAAAGTTTTACACTAAATTTACAGTGGTATGAGATATTGGTAACTGGTTATTCATGTTATTCGAATCCGGTAATGACGAATGAAAATCGAAAGCTAGAGCAGAGGGAATCAGTGGCAGAAACTGGGAGAAAGATGACTAAAAATTGGTTACTTAATATTTGACAAATAAAATGAAATAACAGGGGAACGGAATGTTTGAAATTGAATGTTTGGGAAGGGAAGTTAGAATTCAGAGGAAAGGAATCCATGACCCCCCATGTTTACTACTCTACCCAACAAATGCCGGGAAGCTGCACCCATGAAGTATATTAATTTACAAGGAATGTTTATAACATACACCATTTCTAATCATCTACAAGATCAATGGTTATATTTAGAACACAAGAGGCTTCACGAAGTTTCTTGAACTAATTGACTTGAAAAGTTGTATATTACATTTAATAACAACACGAGATGATGACACTGATATGACTGACAGGTTTAAAAAAGCTGTAACTAAACACTTAATACTGTTCGGAAATAGTTATCTAAAAGGTCCTATCTAAAATTCGTCTGACCAACTAGACAAGTACTTTTGATACATATTACAACACCACATCAATAAAAAAATAACAGGGACGTATAAAAATGAAAGAAATACTGTTTTGACGTAAATTTGGATTATCAAAAATCTTTAACCGGACCTTACTCAGACAAGAAATCATCGTCATCTTGATTTTCGACAACTTGTGGTCTTGTTGTTTTTGTATTTAATCTTTGTGCCCTGTTTATCAGCATTTGCAGACGGGTTATGGACGATTCAGCCATATTTTTACTTTTCCGCAAATATCAAGAAAAATCCGGAGGCTGTCCGAATAGTTAGAAATTACTTTGTAACAAACATTTCGATTGGCCGACAAAAGTACTAAACTTACGGTATGGAATAAAAAACTTACGGTATGGAATGAAAAACGTATGAATTACGAACCAACGCGTTGAAAGTGATGACCAACGCGTTGATAGTGAAAACCAACGCGTTGATAGTAAAAACCAACGCTTTGAAAATAAAAACCAACGCGTTGAAAGTAAAAACCAACGCGTTGAAAGTAAAAACCAACGCGTTGAAAATTTCATACGGTATGTTCATACCGCCAATGACACGAACGGCCAGTCATATATTAGCCTATATGACTGGCTGAAAATTACTTATATATATATTGTATATATTAATGTAATTGTTTGTTATAATTCAGGTTGCACTTTAATATTAAAATATTCATTCATTCATTCATATAAGATAAAATTGAGAATGGAAATGGGGAATGTGTCAAGGAGACAACAACCCGACCACAGAAAAAACAACAGCAGTAGGTCACTAACAGGTCTTCAATGTAGCGAGAAATTCCCGCACCCGGAGGCGTCCTTTAGTACAATTTGGTTTTAACTTTGCATTATGATTAATGCCATGAAGGAGTTACAACATTTAAATTAAACCGTATAACGAAGAAAATTCAATCCGAACAAAAAAAAAAATCAAGGATGCCAAAAACATTCCGAATGTCTAATAACATGAATAAGGTGTGATGTATTACAGGTATAACATTTAGTAGCTTATTCTTCATTGCTTGTATATTATTAGAACTTCAGTTTACCTAGTATTTGGAATACAAGTTTGTAACCAGCATTATATATTATCAGAGCTTATGATTTTCAGTTATTTGGTATACATGTTTGTAATCAGCATACAATCGCTTACCCTAACACCGAACATTGAGCAAGAACTAACTGAAATAAGATTGACGGCAGTATAACTAACCAATATTTGAATCGTTTTTCAGAAAAAAACGTATGCTATTCAAATAACTTCCTATTATGAATAAAGAGTAGCATTATCATGTGTAGTTTGTTGTTTCACATTATTGCATATCAGTATAATATTTCCCACAAAAATGACCAAAAGTTAGCGTGCAATAAATTCTAATTTTGCACTAGCGCAATAAATCTTCAAACGACAAAATCTAAGATTAAACCAATTTTCACTTTAAAATATTATATTGCTATACAATAAAAGGGTTATTGCATGTATATTGGGGAATATTATCCCTCGTAGAACATATATTGCACTAACAAGCTCGTGCAACACACAATTCTACTCGGGACAATATTCATGCAATAACCGTACATTATTGTATTGGGCTTACCTTTAATTGTACAGCCGACTTCAATATTTGTTTAGTAAAGACAACGAGGTGTATTATTAACATAGCATAGACATAGATATCTATACAATATTCTAATATTGTATAAATATTGGTGCTTATTTAGCTTTGTGAATAAGCCCATGCTCTACATGCTCTACATCAAATTAAATATGCTTGCACGTGCGTCTATTGACAACTTCAGAATAATTGTGTCTAATTGGCATGCATTTAATATATATCATTAATTTAAAACACTTCCAAACTCCTGAATGATGCACATGTTAAAATCTCCTCCCTCTAAAAAATCACACTGTCAGTCGTTTGCTTGTTTATAAACAAAACAGGGAGGTTCATGGAAAAGTCTATACAACACCATTAGAATTATACATCGGACATATAAATTAACTTAATTGACCTAATTAGAATCAAAATAATTCATGCAAGCGATAATTTATTGTAGTTTTAACATGGTTGGGCATTATATTCATGTTATTTTAGCCCCCTCTATTGCTAGGGCAAAAGTATTCACGAATATAATACCTGCCCATGCTAAAACCACAATAAAGTATAGCGGAAGCGCTTCATTCTAACATTGTGCACAAGGTAAACGCTTTTACAACCCCATAAAGTTACAAAAAGAAGCGTTCAATACTTATAATTTAGCTAGGATCATGAAAATGTAAAATCACAAAAATACTGAATTAAAAAAGAAAATCAATTTGGAAAGTCCATAGTCACATGGCAAAATCAAATAACAAAACGCATCAAACACACGACTTTTATCAATTTTGTATTAATTTACCTGTGCACTTGATTGTGGGACCTCATGTCAACATGAATGCTAAATTTTCTTGTGTAATGAAGTTGAGAAAGGGATCACGCGAGATTGCAGTTAGCCAACGAGAATAACTTATTAAAATGAAATACATCTAATGTAATTATTTGTGTTTAGAAAAATTACTTCGCCTGTTTAGTCTGATTTTGTGGTATGCATTTGCTTTAGATGTAATTCCTCCATATGATGGTATGTCACATCAGGATGCATACGAAAATAACCCGTAAAATTCCCTTGAATATCACAGTTGTAGGAAAATATTCCACATTTTATTGCAGTAAAGCTTAGATCATAAACATATGGCTTGGGTATTTTAAAGAACCTTTTTGTTTTCCATTTGGGGTTTCTAAAGACTATTTTGGAAACTTAAGGTTGCATGTTTGCTAAAGCTTGTACACAGGTGAATAAAAGGGGAAAATTTCATCGGTTAACTTCCACTGATGGTTATTTTTTGGCATGCAATGACATGCTATGTCATTTTTGTCTATAATACTGGACATTTATGTGAAATAAAGATACATTCTGGAAAACATTTTGAAAAGACGAATAGGGAAAAATCAATGATGGTATTACACTTAAAGGACCAGATTGATGCCACGAGTTTCTACACAAAGACATCTCTGTACCATGTCAGGTATATGACAGTTGTAATCATTCGTTTGGTGTGTTTGGTCTTTGAATTTGGCATGTTTGCTTCAATTTTGATTTTTTTTTAATTTGTTATTTTTGTAATTTTACCTTCTCCCATTAGCAATGTTCATCACACAACACCCTGTATCAACATAAACTATGATAAGTTGAATTTTAGTAAAGGTAACAAAGAAGTGTCAAACAAGTGAACACAGTCATGTGTTAAATTTGTCTACCAAAGGTGTTAACACAGTCATGTGTATTCTTGTGACAAAGTTGTTTTTTATTTGTGACTCTCCACTGTGAATTTTCCTCGAAATGATGAAACTGCTTTATAAAAAGACACAACAAAAGCAAAATAACGTGTTTTATATTCCTTGCAAAAAAAATCGATGAAAGCAAAAAAATATCAATTAGATAAAATGGTGAACATTAAATATTTGCTCTAAACATGCACACCTAGTTCATAGGAGAACATAATATAATGTTCATTGTGTGATGTTCAAATAAATAAGGAAAGATGCAATGTGATTCTGTGCATTTCTTTTATCTAGATATGAGCATATATTTTTTGTAAAATCTTAGTTATTCAACACGCAAGTGAACACTATGCCACAAAGCATCGGAATAGGTGCTATGTTAAAACCATCGACGCATGAATAAAGGAAAAATTCATTAGAGATAGGAACAAAATATTATGGGTCACAGGAATAAATTCAAAAAACTTTTATAAATTGTTATTCACCGACTAATAAAACATAAAAAAATTAAAACTAGTTAAAATGCATTAAAATACTTGTCTTTACTTACTTTAAACTTTGTTCCCAAATCATCTGAATCAAACAATCTAGTCTTGCTATCTCTGGTAGCTGGGTATAATGATATACCTGTTTATATATACCATGATAAATAACATATGTTTTATGGCATTTGCAAACGAGGAAGAAGGAAGCTTTAGTTGATTAATTAAAATCACACTACAGAACGGAAAAACAAGAAAGAAAAGTTACAAAAATCAATTACGTTAAACAAACATCAAGATAGATATTGAATTGTTTTAGTAACAGATGTCAAAAACAATTTTATTTTGTTACATGTGCGCACTAGGACGTCAAAAATGTCATTGGTTTAGTACGAAACATTTTGTGTTTAGATAAATAAATAAATATTTGAATAACGTATAGGAAATCCCATTACTGAACGAAAATATCCTGTATGGACTTTTGGTAAGCAATAGTAAGTACGTCGCCTTACTTTCAATGTTGCTATTAAAGTTATTAATTAAGATATGAGCTGCGTCGGATAGAAATCGACCTTATGCAAGTTCACGTACACATGTACATGTTTAAAGCCTTTTGTGGATTTTGGAACATTCAAATGCGTTGCAACATTGGTAATTCATGGACTAATTTGATTTAAAATTAAGATGAATATTAAAGTTTAGTTATTGTTATTTGTAGAAGAAACTATTTTCATATCCTAATATGGTTATTTGTGACTTATTGATCAAGTGTATTGTGACGAACTTTATTATGTGATTTTTATCTTTTATTAATTATTTGCTTATTATTCATGAATTGTAATTGATAAAAGGCAGCTCATTATCTTATTTTCATGGTTTATAAAGGTATGTATCAATTGCACCCTGATTGGCACCCCACTCATTGATTTACGCGCCAGGTAAAAATCATGTGATAAGTAGCACATGGTTTTTTTTATACAGGTGAAATGGTTAGGCAGAACACACCTAGATTTTGATGTGAACAGACGTTTGTCTGCTGCAGTTCAGTAATATTTGGTGATATTTCAGAATTGTCAATTCAGGACATGGAGTTTCACAGGTCAATATAATGAATTTGCTCAGGTAAGAACATTTGTTTATATTTTTGACGGTGTTATCATATAGTTGTCATTTTGACATATCAAACAGACCCGGAGACTATTCATTCACGCGGCGGTCGATTTATGGTTTGAAATCTTGTTTTCATTTGATTATAAAAAAAAATTGGGTTCATTTATTTGTTTCAGGGTCCATGCAGTTTTAATGGTCTGTTTTAGAGTGACAACGTTTAAATGGTCAGACAACGTACGTCCCATTTATTAACGCAGATCTTCCCAAATACCAGTTGTGAGGTTTAGTTTAACGTATCGTACAACGGCCAATATATATATGTTATGTGGCAAGAATTACGCATTTGCGTTTATAGAAGATGTTGTTAACTTTACCGGAAGTTGGTGTTAATTACATCGGAAATTGGTGTTAGTTTTACCGGAAGTCCGTGTTTGATTTACTGGAAGTGGCATATCAATATTAAAGTATATATGCAATTAGTGAAATATTTTTTAAGTGAATATATAGTGAGCCATACATCATTGATGTTACAAGTGTATACAATATAAAAAAGGAGATGTGGTATGATTGCAAATGAGACAACTGTCCACAAGAGACTAAAATGACACAGACATTAACAACTATAGGTCACCGTACGGCCTTCAACAATGAGCAAAGCCCATATCGCATAGTCAGCTATAAAAAGCCCCGATAAGACAATGTAAAACAATTCAAACGAGAAAACTATCGGCCTTATTAGGATAAAAAAAGGAACGGATAAAAACAAATATGTAACACATAAACAAATGACAATTACTGAATTACAGGCACCTGACTTGGGACAGGCACATACATAAATAATGTGGCGGGGTTAAACATGTTAGCGGGATTCAAACCCTCCCCCTAACCTGGGACAGTTGTTTAACAGTACAACATAAGAGCGAACTATAAAAATTAGTTGAAAAAGGCTTAACTCATCAGATGGACAAAATACAAGTGGACGTGGACGGGTACTTATACATCCCGACACAAAAAGACACAAAAACAGATCTGAGAGTTCTCGCAGTTATCTTACAGCTAGTTCAAAGCCACTAACAACTAATAAAAAATCATGCATCTAAGACTAAACTATCAGTCCGTACACATCCAACATCCAATGAATTTAGTGTAAAGACGTCATAAACAGCCAGAGAAAAACACGACCTTGTGCAAAGCCAAGTTACAAGTATCGACAGATTGTAGATCCATGAATATGTATATGTATATAACATACTAGTAATATTTAGTTAGCTTTTAATTTACTGATAACAAAATCAATATTTATACCAAATAAACAATAGTCAATGATGTTATTACAGTGTTGAATAGGTAGCCTTTTAGAATAAGTTTATCATGTTTATTTAAAGGAGCGACAAGTTTACATGGATCATTTCTAAATTTACGGGCACGGTTAACAACATTTCTGTAAAAATGAGGATTTACTATCCCGTTTGAAATAAGCTTTCTACAGGTACAACCAAACTTTAAAACCAAATCTTTATATCTATGGAAAAATTTAGTAAAGTTTTTAAGTAATTTATGGTAACGATATCCCTGGTTTAATAATTTACCAGTAATACAAAGATTGCGTTCGTTAAAATCAAAAACGTCAAAACAGACACGGGCATAGCGAACGAGCTATGAAACATAAACACTGTAAGATGGTGCCAAAGGAACATCACCATCTGATATAAAAAAAGAAGATGTGGTGTGAAAACCATGGAAAATTAACAATAGGGAACAAAAAATCGTCTCTTTTGTCGTAAATTTTAGTGTGGAGTTTCCCGTTTATAACCGAAATATTTAAATCCAGGAAAGGACAGTTAGTACCGAATAAATTTGATTTATTCAAAGAAAGTTCCTTGGGGTTAATGTCAGCAGTATATTGAGGAAATTCTTGATTATTAACGAAAAATATCATCAAGATAACGGTAGGTGTTGTTGAATTTATCAATTAAATGCAATTTTGACGGGTCTTTATATTGCGGTGACAGAATAGGAAAAAGTCGATTATTAAAAGAGTTTAATTTCACTTCATGGTATACAGCTAAAAATTGGCACAGTCCTAGAAAAATGATTTTACTTGAATTTTAGATTGGTCGTCAAAAAGTCGTATGGTGCAGGTTATTTTATTTCAGCTTTAAGTCAGCAAATTTGACTTCAAATGCAAATCATTAGTGGCATGCAGTTTGGCATTTTATTCAAAAGCTGCCGAGGAATATCTTTCTCTTTTGTTTTATTCAAACATCCGACATAATGTTCTATGCATTAGGCGAAAAAGATAATCCTAAAAGCCTTTTGATGGCAAATTATGAGGAAAAAAATTACTGCTAACGGGGACGTTTTGTGCTTTTACCTAATTCCAACATCATACAAAGAAAGCGCTGATGAATGGATTATATCGTATATACTATAAAGTTATAAAACTGCAATTTTTCTTTTCATGTACACATGTTTTTATGAGGTAAAATTGTTTAAAAAGATATTTTTTAAACTTTCAAAAATCTCTGCTGTTCAATCATTTAATTTTAAAAAATTTCGGATAGTAGTGTCCTGTCCAAGATTGGGCTGAATACATAGTTTCCCGTAATGTTTTGGATATTACTGGTTTCTGTTGATTGTTTATTACTTTGTTGAATTATTTGAGTGTCTGTAATTCTTTTTAAGGATGTGTCAATATGATTTTATCTATATAAGAGGCAAAACAAGTGTTTCGGTTGTTTATCTAAGAAATAGGGATCCGGCAAAATCCCCAAAAGATCACAAAACAAGAAAGACCATTGAACCTTGACTTTAAAATTTCAAAGAAGCAAACATTCAGTTTAATCCCTTGAATAGTGTTATTTTCTCATGTGCGGAAGTAGGATATTGATTTATTTTACCACTTACAGTTAATCAAGGTATTTTAACACAGTTGATTGGTGTAATGATGGAATTTTACCCGAAATTGCGCGGATGACATGTTGTGACCTCAGTTCATTCATAGAGGGACATCTATGGTTCATTCTATTCGTTTGAAAATTGTTTATAATAAAAGTGGATACGAATAATGCATAATTCTACATAGCATAATGGTATTTACAGTTCTCGCTACAATTTGAAATGCAGAAACTTTTCAAAGATCTAAAGACATACATTTTGCTTAGTTCTTTGATTTCAAATTCAGATATATTGAAGATTTGATGTCTCTCTTTAACCCACACATCATTCAGTCAGTACATGTATTTGCCAGTGAGTTTGTGATAAAGGATACTACATATTTGCTTGTTATCTTGACCTTTTCTTTGATATTGAGACAGATTAACGACTACAAACAAAAATCTATGAAAACTTTGGAGGGCGATTTTAACTTTCCAATTGTCACTTTCCCCATGTCTCAATGTACTAAACTCCTCTGCGCCATCGTATAATGTGCATATATCTCAAATGATATCTTCCGCTCGTGCATGTTGACACAACCAAACTGAACTCTTTTCAAATTTTTGATTTTGTTTGAACATATCAACATCAGTAAACTACTGTTGCCTCTAATGGTTCTTGAGGCATACAGATGAAATAGCAACCAGCTCCAGTCAAGAAATCGAGGTTACGGTATCCAAGGTTGTGCTATGTGTTCTATTGTTTGTCTGTGGGTGTTTTCCTTTTGTTTAGGCCATGGCGTTGTAAGTTTATTTTCAACTTAAGACCTTTAAGCCCCTCTGGCATAGTTCGTCTTTCTTTCATATGCTTGCATCTATTGTGAAAAAAACTACAACCAAGACAAATTATTTCATTCTCTAAAACAGAACATTTAAGTACAGGCTGTCTAATGCTAATTTGTCATACAGCCACGATAAACCTTACTACTGTTGCCTTTATTTGTACCACCAGCAGTGCGATATAAATGCTAACCCTACTTCAGATATCAAATCAATTATACAGACCAGACTGTAGGACATAAAAACCAGGACAATCGGAAATATTCCGCTGACTACAGTCATGGGATCATGGATAGTGTATGCTGTCGATCACAGATGGCTTTTTTCTTGACTTTTGTGTAGAGATATTTTGCGTTGCAAGCAGCAAAATAAGACATTTTTTCAATACATGGTTCTTTTGAGATGTGTCCTAGGGGTACTCTGATGTTTCAGATGTGTATGGCTCCTTTTTTTAGGTTGATATGGCCAAAGTGTATTTTGAAATGAAATGTCTTGAAATTGATGCCTTATGATGCTGGAATAAAGTTCGCTATATGTAGTACACAGACCACCACTCTATCGCAATCCACAACACATTAAAAATGTCCGAAGTTTAACATTCATATTCGCAATATTATTATAGGATTCAAGACTTAAGAATGTTGTGTTCTTTTAACACTATGGACCAATACTGACGTTATAGATTTGTTAAAATTTCCACTTTAGGACGACATCAAAAGTTTAATGTAAGATAAAAAATACTTAATTCATATAGTTTTTTTCAGAGAACCCCCTACCCCCTCTTTACTTCATTTGGGAAAAACATAATTGATCAATAAGGATATATATATATAAAATCGATGTCAATACACAATACTTGCAGCAATTTTGACCCCACCCCAAAGTATTGAAATTAACTTTTTGATCCTTCATTGAATTTTTTATGTCGTCCCTTACGAACATATGTATTCCATCCATGGGTCAGAACATCGTTTAAAACATTCCCAATTACAAAAAACATTTGAGGTCTGAATTACTGATTAAAGTTACGTATATTTAGTGCTATGTTAAACAATCCTGCATAGACAATATTATTTTGCGTTACTAACTAGTAGTTTGGGATTGAATAACCGAAACCTCCTCAATTTCTAAAGGAATAAAAGTCTGTTCTATCATAATACATACATTTTTTTAAGTTGTTAGTTTAAAATGATTAATAATCCTATTTATACAAATTTGTTTCGTAAAAATCGTAATGACATTGTAAAAACTCAATTACAAGTATGTTTTGAAATAATTTTTGTTGTCTGTTTTGCATGTACCAAATTAAACGTACATGGCAAAAACTTAAGTTTTTAGTTCCATCGAGGTATAATAGATTATTATATTAATAAATACATATTTGTTCATAATTTTCTATAAATTATGTTGCGTTTTGACGGACGTTGTTCTTCTCAAAATATACATCATTTAAAACTGAAAACGTGTGTTTTGAAATATCATTTATCGTTGGGTTTCCACTTTTTTGGTAAACAATTGGATAAGAAAGAAAAGAGATTCAAGTTTTCGATCATTCTACAGTAACAAGGATATTTAAATTTGAGTTTGATATTCAATTTTGTTTTCCCTTGAAAACGACATGTGACCTTTCATCATAATTTCTGAAAAACTGCACCATATTTTCTTTTGACGACCAGAAGAATCTCAAAGTACACATATTTCCAAATCCAATGATATATGATATAGCCGTATACCTTTTATGACGATTAAAATTTCATAATTCCAACTTTGCTCACCGTCCTATTACTGAGTTTAGTCATAAACTGTGATTCGTAACAGTACAAAAACAAGTCTGCTATTAAAGGGGCACAATTAGTGACCATGGGGATACCTACAACCTGTCGATAAACTTTGTTGCCGAAACGTACATAAATATTATCAAGGAGAAAATTAACAGCTTCAATCATCTCATCACACCTCCAGTAAGTATATCTAGCATATTAACCTTTCTCATTAGAGAAGAAGGCTTTAAATGAGTTGCAGCAAATATAATTTGCATTCAGCTTTACCAAACGACCATTTAACTAAATAGGAAAAACTTTTGTTTCAAAAGATAGTGTGGAAGTGTAGTGTAAAGAGTAGAAAAATCAAAACTGTCAACGGAATCAAAAGGACCATCAAAATCACGTAATGTATCTAAAACATCCAAAGATTTTTTTACACTCCAAATATGTTTATACCACTAGGTTCATATATTTTATTACAATAGCTTATGATAAGCTCTTTAATAATGTTCATGAACTAGTTAAGAGCACTGACAGATTAGTTGTAGAACACTTACTAGAGGCCGAGATGAAACGATATTTAAATGTTTTTTGTGTAGTTTAGGTAGCCAATACATAATAGGGACCTTCACATGTTCAGAAGAAGCCTGAAGCTTTGATGTGGTTGTGATATGTTTGTTTACCATATGACTCTCTGTGGAGCGGATGGATTTGAATGTAGATGAATTTAAAATTTCATTCTTAAGAACGTCCGTGTAGTATTTACGGCATACCACCACCACATTGTTGGCTGCTTTGTATGACGGTACAAACACAAACCGCTTTGAAAGTTCTTGAAGTTTATTTCTTATTCTGGAAATAGGTGTATTATGTACTCTATTTATTTACTTCTAAATTATTTTCAAAATGTAATATCTTCTTATCTACAACATTCATACATTTATTTAAATAAGAATCAAGAGATTTTTTATCAGATTTTTCCCGTTTACACCACTTTTTACAAAACGAGGAAAGAGCATCATTGGTGACTTTACGACACTCTTTCCAATCTATTTTAGATGGAGGACGATATTTTGGTCCTTTTTTCAAAATTTGTTTAACCTCTCTGTCCTGGACAATACTGAGGTCCCCTGTAATACCATGGCCATAGGGAACATATCTAAACTTCGACGATTCACACAAGTCAATATTAAATAGTGAATAGTTTGGTAAAATGAATAATACAATCTGAAGTATCAACGTCCTAGATCTTGACCGCAAACAGCGTATGTAGCTGTGATGAGACATGTCCTGATTGGTTTCAATTTATACCAACTAACATTTCAGTTGTTTATTTTGTTTATTTGTATTCATTTGCATGTTATAATTATGTTTTAGTTTTGTTTGATTTTGTTTAGTTTTGTTTTAGTAAAATATTATTTTTTACTTGTGTTTCTATGAATGTTGGCCAACTGCCAATCCGATTATCCTACGTCTTTACATGTATCGATCATATTGTTTAAATCTAACCAAGGCTAGAGGAAAAGTTTATCATAAAAGAGGGACGAAAGATACCAAAAGGGACAGTCAAACTCATAAATTTAAAACAAACTGACAACACCATGGCTAAAAATGAAAAAGACGAACAGAAAAACAATAGCACACACGACACAACATAGAAAACTAAAGAATAAACAACATGAACCCCATAAAAGTACCTTTCGTTGAAAAATACATTTCTAAGAATTATATTTCTATTTGAAAATATATTGAAACTTTAATTTGGTTCAATACAAAAACAGCTTGAAATGAAAGTATTTGAATATATTTTACTCCCAATTCATCAATTGAACTTTTTTCTTTCAGAATAAAAACGGAAGACCTATAACCGTGTCAACTCAAAATAATAACCACGAGCTAATTATTGTTTTTGCGAAGTGACGAAAGCGACTGATAATAACTATTTCATAACTGTCTTTTTATTGCGATGTCCTCATTTTGACAAGTAAACATATGTGTTTGAGTCATACTCACTGGATATATCGTTTCAACGTATATGAAAAGTTGTAACATCGCTAGTGTAAATGGTGAAGCAGAAGCCGTTCTACCTTGTTTTATGATTGACTTAGAATAAGTGGATTCCAACATATTAATCACATGATAACAATATCTTTATAAATATCATTTATCTTTGTACAAATATGCACATAATTGTCATCTATATACAAATATACACGTAATTGTCATCTATATACAAATATACACGTAATTGTCATCTATATACAAATATACACGTAATTGTCATCTATATACAAATATACACGTAATTGTCATCTATATATATATCTAATCATCACACCACATATGATCTTTTGAATAAAGTGTTCATTCTATTTGTCTTTTTTCTCTCACAATAGCTACCCCTTTCAATTTTATATTACTTCAACCCGAATGTTCTTTTATTATGCTAATTTTTATAACATCAAGTTTCTGGTCAAGTTATCTTTTGCCATGTGCTACTTGTTATAAATTATATGAAAAGAAATGTGTAGTTTATTCAAAAAGGATTTATTTCAAAGATATGGTGAGTAAATATTTGCTAATAAAATGTAACTGTTGATACAACATGTACTTGTTACAAGTATATAATGTACATAGTTAACATACACAAAGGTACATGAATGGAGTTGACAACAATGTGTATGTTAATTTATTCAGTATTGCAGAGTACATTACACTGGCCTCACAACGCAAATATATATGTGTAGGACTTTGAACCGCGATAAATTATGATCCTTTATTTTAAAGTCAAAAGAAAATGAGACCCACCAACACCAACACAAGTGGATGAACTAGGATCTTTTATTAAAAAGTCAATATAACTGAGGATAGGGGACCAACCAACACCAAAACAAGTGAATATACTATAATCCCTTATTAAAAAGTAAATAGGAAAGGTGGCCCACCAACACAAACACAAGTGAATAAACTAGGATCCTTTATTAAAAATGCATTAGGATAGAGAACCCACCAACACCAACACAAGTGGATATACTAGGGTTCTTTATTAAGAAGGCAATAAAATAGGAGACCCAACAACACCAACACAAGTGAATAAACTAGGATCAATTAATAAAATGTCAATAGGATATGAGACCCAACAACACCAACACAAGTAAATCAACTAGGATCCTTTATCAAAAAGTCAATAGGATAGGGGACTGGACTGGAATATATTTATTGAGTTACTTGATTATTGTCTTTAATTTTTTTGTTTTGTTACATGTCACAAACTGTTAAGTTTTTTATGGAAATGAAATAGAATATTGAAATATTGATTAAAGTAGTTGAATAATTATTCAAACTTTTACATACAAAAAAAAATATTATAATACAAAACCATGTAAGACAAAACAGTAAACAAACAATATTTTGTTATCCGGAAAATCTTCGCGCCGTTTTTATTTTGCGATTTATTCACATAATATAAAATCGCGCCATTTTTATTTCGCGAATTCCCTGTGAAATATATACATTTTCATTAATACTTTTACAAAGCAACAGCTTTACATGTACAAATCGTAAATCGAGGGATAAAATCAATCAGAATAAATGTATTTATCAATGTTATAAAGAACACGTGTATTTGTTGTGACATTTGTCACATGACTATATATACCTGTTTAAGGTATACTCTAAAGTAATAAGTATTTCACGAGCTAATATAAGCGGGAAGAATTGTAACGGTAAATCTGTGTGTAATTATGTGTCATTCGACGCTTGCATTTCGGACAGTTCAGTCTGTCATTTGACCCCAACCACCCACCCACTTTTTATTTTGTCAATATTGTCAATTGACGTATTCATGCTTATGATTGATGTGGATGTTTTTTTCTTAAGATTATACATGTTTGAAAAGATTGTTAACAAAGATGTTTCTTTTGTAGATTGTGTATAATTGGAAAATGATATGTTGAAGCAGCGGCTACGGGCGTGCAGACAAATATTCATATATTGTAAATAAAATGAATAAACATGCTTAACTGTACTGTCCAGGCGAGCTGATATCCCAAATAGTGTTTGGTTTTTTATTTATAAATATGTTATGTTCGTTTGAGTTGACGAACAAGAACATAACTATGTTTTCGATTCATTGATGTGAAGGAAATTAAAAAGTTATATCATGTTTACATAAAAACGCATACAATAATAGAAAAAAAAACCACATTCAGAGTGAATCAAAATATCAAAATAAAATGCCGTCAGGATAAAAGCAAAAAAAATAGTCATATGTGCTGATTTATCCTTAATTAATAGTCAACTAAGTCGAAACTGATTGACAGGTGTCATTAACATATGTATAACACGTGTTCTTTACATAACAATGTCCGCAACTCCGTAACGTCCTCTTGCTTCAGATGTCCCCCATCTATTTAACAAGATGATTTCTATCATTGCTTTTCTTTTAGAAATAAAGTTATATTTGAAATCTAAATCTAAAGATAGAAAACCCACTATCATTTATTTAACAGAAGTGCATCAACTAGGATCTTTACTGAAATAGCTGTACCAGTGAAGAAATCTGTTAACAGCATGTGATATATTGTTGTTGAATAAAAAAAAAAAGGATCATTTATTAAAAGGGCAATATAACTGAAGTTAAGTGACCCACCAACACCAACACAAGTGAATAAACTGGGAACCTGTATAAAAAATTAATAGAACTGAGGATAGGGGACCCATCGACACACACAAAAGTGAATAAACTATGATCCTTTATTAAAAAGTCAATATTAAAGTGGACCAACCAACACTAACACAAGTGAATAAACTAGGATCCTTTGATGAAAAAGTCAATGAAAATAGGATTCACTACCCTTTATTATTTACTTGAACCGGAATTTGTATATTGAGTAACATCATTATTGTCGTAAATTGTTTTTGTTTTTGTTATATGTCACAAACTGTAAAGTTTATATGGCAATAACATAGAATATTGATTACAGTATCTGATTAATTGTCCGAACTTTAACACACAAAATGTACACAAAATGTACACAAAATGTACACAAAATAATAACTCAATTATAATACAAAATCATGTAACACAAAACAGTAAACGAACACTAGTTTGTAATCTGAAAAATCATCGTGCCATCTTTATTTCTCGATTTATTAACATAATATAAAATCGCGCCGTTTTAAATTCGCGATTTCCCTGTGAAATATATACAATCTTCATTAATACATTGACAATCCGACAGCTTTACATGTACACATCGTAACTCGAGGATCAAAATCAATTAAATAATTAAGTTTTTGATTCATTGATGTGAAGGAAATTTAAAACTTATATCATGTTTACATAAAAATGTTTACAACAATAGAAAGAAAAAAAAGAACATTTAGAGTGAATTAAAATAAAAGGATAAAATAGATTAGTCATTTGTGCTGATTTATTCTTAACTAATATTCAACGAGGTTGAAACTGATTGACAGGTGTTTTTTATATATGTATTACACGTGTTCTTTACATAACAATGTCAGAAATCTCCGTAACGTCATCATCCTAACGTGATGATTTCTATCATTGCTTATATTTTAGAAACGAAGATATATTTGAAATCTATATCTAAAGATAGAAAACCCCCTCACACCAACACAAGTGCATCAACTAGGATCATTTATTAAAAGGGCAATAAAACTGAAGTTAGGTGACCCACCAACACCAACACAAGTGAATAAACTTGGAACCTGTATTAAAAAATTAAGAGAATTGAGGATAGGGGACACACCAACACCAACACAAAACTGAATAAACTAGGATCCTTTGATGAAAAAGTCAATAGGATTCACTACCCTTTATTATTTACTTGAACCGGAATATGTATATTGTGTAAGTTGATTATTGTCTTTAGTTGTTTTTGATTATGTTTTATGTGACAAACTGTTAAGTTTATATGGTAATAACATAGAATATTGAAATATTGATTACAGTGTCTGAATAATTGTCCGAACTTTTACATACAAAATGTACACAAAAGAATAACTCTATTGTAATACAAAATCATTTAACACAAAACAGTAAACGAACTATAAAACACTAGTTTGTAATCTGGAAAATCTTCGCGCCATCTTTATTTCTCGATTTATTAACATAATTTAAAATCGCGCCGTTTTAAATTCGCGATTTCCCTGTGAAATATATACAATTTTGATTAATACTTTAACAAAGCAACAGCTTTACATGTACAAATCGAAAATCCAGGGGAAAAAATCAATCAGAATAATTATGTTTTCGATTCATTGATGTGAAGGAAATTTAAAAGGTATATCATGTTTACAAAAAAACATATAAAAGAAAAGAAAGAAAAAACACATTCAAAGTGAAGAAATATCAAAATACAATGCTTTCAAGATAAAAGCAAAATAAATTGGTCATATGTGCTGATTTATCCTTAATTAATAGTCAACTAAGTCGAAACTGATTGACAGGTGTCATTAACATATGTATAACACGTGTTCTTTACATAACAATGTCCGCAACTCCGTAACGTCCTCTTGCTTCAGATGTCCACCATCTATTTAACAAGATGATTTTTATAATTGCTTTTTTTAGTAACAAAGTTATATTTGAAATCTAAAGATAAAGATAAAAAAAAACCACTAACACCAACAGCAGTGAATTAACTAGGATCATTTATTAAAAGGGCAATATAACTAAAGTTAGCTGACCTATATAAAAAAATAATAGAACTGAAGATAGGGGACCCATCGACACCAACAAAAGTGAATAAACTAGGATCCTTTATCAAAAAGTCAATATTAAAGTGGACCAACCAACACTAACACAAGTGAATAAACTAGGATCCTTTGATGAAATAGTCAATAGGATTCACTACCCTTTATTATTTACCTGAATCGGAATTTGTATATTGAGTAACTTGATTGATGGTTTTTGTTTTTGTTAAATGTCATAAACTGTTAAGTTTATATGGCAATAAAATAGAATATTGAAATATTGATTACAGTATCTAATTAATTGTCCGAACTTTTACATACAAAATGTACTCAAGAAAAACTCTATTATAATACATGTAAGACAAAACAGTAAATGAACTATAAAACAAACACTAGTTGGTAATCTAGGATTCTTTGTACCATCTTTATTTCTCGATTTATTAACATAATATAAAATCGCGCCGTTTTAAATTCGCGATTTTCCTGTGAAAGATATACAATTTTCATTCAAACATTGACAATACAACAGCTTTACATGTACTTATCGTAACTCGAGGATCAAAATCAATCAAATAATTAAGTTTTGGATTCATTGATGTGAAGGAAATTTAAAAGTTATATCATGTTTACAAAAAAACATATAAAAGAAAAGAAAAAAAAACACATTCAAAGTGAAGAAATATCAAAATACAATGCTGCGAAAGATATGCATTCAAACATTGACAATACAACAGCTTTACATGTACTAATCGTAACTCGAGGATCAAAATCAATCAAATAATTAAGTTTTCGATTCATTCATGTGAAGGAAATCTAAAAGTTATATCATGTTTACATAAAAATGTTTACAACAATAGAAAAGAAAAAAAAAGAACATTTAGAGTGAATTAAAATAAAAGGCTTTCAGGTAAAAAGCAAAATAGATTAGTCATTTGTGCTGATTTATTCTTAACTAATATTCAACGATGTTGAAACTGATTGACAGGTGTTTTTTATATATGTATTACACGTGTTCTTTACATAGCATTGTCAGAAATCTCCGTAACGTCATCTTCCTAATGTGATGATTTCTATCATTGCTTTTATTTTAGAAACGAATATATATTTGAAATCTATATCTAAAGATAGAAAACCAACTCACACCAACACAAGTGCATCAACTAGGATCATTTATTAAAAGGGCAATAAAACTGAAGTTAGGTGACCCACCAACACCAACACAAGTGAATAAACTGGGAACCTGTATTAAAAAATTAAGAGAATTGAGGATAGGGGACACACCAACACCAACAAAAGTGAATAAACTAGGATCCTTTATTAAAAAGTCAATATTAAAGTGGACCAACCAACACTAACACAAGTGAATAAACCAGGATCCTTTGATGAAAAAGTCAATGAAAATAGGATTCACTACCCTTTATTATTTACTTGAACCGGAATTTGTATATTGAGTAACATCATTATTGTCTTAAATTGTTTTTGTTTTTGCTATATGTCACAAACTGTAAAGTTTATATGGCAATAACATAGAATATTGATTACAGTATCTGATTAATTGTCCGAACTTTAACACACAAAATGTACACAAAATGTACACAAAATGTACACAAAATGTACACAAAATAATAACTCAATTATAATACAAAATCATGTAACACAAAACAGTAAACGAACTTTAAAAAAAACACTAGTTTGTAATCTGAAAAATCATCGTGCCATCTTTATTTCTCGATTTATTAACATAATATAAAATCGCGCCGTTTTAAATTCGCGATTTCCCTGTGAAATATATACAATCTTCATTAATACATTGACAATCCAACAGCTGTACATGTACACATCGTAACTCGAGGATCAAAATCAATTAAATAATTAAGTTTTAGATTCATTGATGTGAAGAAAATTTAAAAGTTATATCATGTTTACATAAAAATGTTTACAACAATAGAAAAGAAAAAAAAAGAACATTTAGAGTGAATTAAAATAAAAGGCTTTCAGGTAAAAAGCAAAATAGATTAGTCATTTGTGCTGATTTATTCTTAACTAATATTCAACGAGGTTGAAACTGATTGACAGGTGTTTTTTATATATGTATTACACGTGTTCTTTACATAGCATTGTCAGAAATCTCCGTAACTTCATCATCCTAACGTGATGATTTCTATCATTGCTTTTTTTTTAGAAACGAAGATATATTTGAAATCTATATCTAAAGATAGAAAACCCACTCACACCAACACAAGTGCATCAACTAGGATCATTTATTAAAAGGGCAATAAAACTGAAGTTAGGTGACCCACCAACACCAACACAAGTGAATAAACTGGGAACCTGTATTAAAAAATTAAGAGAAATAAGGATAGGGGACACACCAACACCAACAAAAGTGAATAAAAAAGTCAATATTAAAGTGGACCAACCAACACTAACACACATGAATAAACTAGGATCCTACATTAAAAAAATCAATATTGAATAGGATAAACCAACATTAACACAAGTGAATAAACTATTATCCTAATTAAAAAGTATAAAGCATTGGGGTCCAACCAACACCAACACAAGTGAATATACTAAGATCGTTTATTAATAATTCAATAAGATAGGAGACCTACCAACACCAAGAACACTTTGTTAAGATATCAACAGGAAAGGGGGCCCACCAACAACAACATATGGGAAAAGACTAGGATCCTTTTAAAAAAATCATTAGAACTTAGGCAACGGGACCCAACAACACAAACACGAGTGTATAAACTAGGATCCTTTATAAAAAAAGTCAACAGAGGACCCACCAACACATACACAAGTTAAAAAACTAGAATCCATTAAAAACAAATCATTAAAACTTAGGATACGGGACTTACACAAACACTTAACTCATCAACGCCAAAACAAGGTAATAGACTAGAATCCTTTATTAAAAAATCAATAGAACTGAGGATACGGGACCCACTAACACAAACACAAGTCAATAAACTAGGATCCTTTATCTAAAAGTCAATAGAGGACCAACAAACACAAAAAAAAGTAAACAAACAAGGATCCTTTATTAAAATATCAATAGAGGACCAACAAACACAAAAAAGTAAACAAACAAGGATCCTTTATTAAAATGTCAATAGAGGACCATCAAACACAAAAACAAGTGAATGAACTATGATTCTATATTAAAAAGTCATTAGAAATAAGGATAGACGACCAACCAACACTAGCACAAGTCAATGCACAAGGATCATTTAAAAAAAAGTCAATATAACTGAGGACCAACCAACACCAACACAAGGCAATACACTAAGATCCTTCATTAAAAAGCAATAGGATAGGAAACCTACTTACGCCGACACACGTGAATAAGCTATGATCCTTTATCTAAAAGTCAATAGAAAAGGGGACCCTATACTACTGACATAAGTGAAAAAAAAACTTGAATCCTTTTTTAAGATGTTTACAGGAAAGGGTTCAAACCAACACCAAATCAAGTGAATAAACTATGATCCTTTATTAAAAAGTCAATAAAAGGTAATCTTCCCATTTACTTAACATCATGATTTCTATCTTTGCTTTTTATTTTGAAACGAGACTATGATTTGAGGTACAAATCTTTCGTCTGTAAAATCGGTGTTATGTAATGCAGTTGTCCTCTTCATATCATGTCAAATACATACATGTATGGTCTTTATATTATGAAAAGATTTTCTAGGAAATTGTCGAGGTTGTTTAATCTTTGTTTTTCACTTCTTACCGCTAAACCAGCGATAATAACACTGCCGCGAACAGTAGACATAATATACGGTTTCAGGTATTCTTATGGTCAGTTAATGCTTAGACAACTCATATAATTTAAACACTTTAAGACAAAGTTACCTATTCAATATTTATGCAAAATGTAATTATGACACAAGATAAACGAAAAAGTTCTCATGAACACACTGAATACACGAGTGACACAATTCATAAAAAGTGTTCGTGTATGAAGTGTCAGTGATACACCTGATATTGAACTGTTTTGTTGTAGCTATTCTGAGAACAAAATGACCTCATGTGCAAGTGTGCACGAAGGGATTAAGTAAGTAAGTAAGTAAGTATGCTGAGGACCAAGTCGTACAACGGATATATCTGTTAAGTGTCATACTGAAATCGCCATTGACATGTTTATGAGAGCAATTATATCATCCAAATATCGTAAAACGTCATTTAATTACTGTATCAGATATTTTATCAATGGATATTGGCTCATTTTTGTCATACGTTGTACCAATATCGAAATAAGTAATTTGTGCATAGTTCATGTAGTTATAGATATCCTTTTGAATTCCAACAAAACGATGATCAAACCTTTCTCACAGCCATTAAATAACCCGCTGATGAAGAAAGAAGATTATACATGCATTTAACATTGTGCAAAATATTACAATTGTTCTATATTTAACATATAAAGAAACAATTAGGTGTTATTGAGGACAATGCAACGTTCAAAGGAAAATAACTCTGAGTCGATAATAGAATGTGACATTACTTTAAATAAAATAAATAAAATATCATACATTTGTTAAGCTCCATTAAAAACCAAATGACATAGACTTGTATAACTATAGGAGATCATACGACCGTGAATAATGAATTAGTCATATTCAAGATAGCAACTCACGAACGTCAAAGGTCAATGATTCTATTGATAAACACCGGAGAAACTAACGATCTGGTGTATATACGAAAAATACACGCAAAAACAATTATGATATACACCAAAAAAGGAAACCACTGATATACCTCATCATGGACAGACGTCAAATGATATAAACAGTTATAAATAAATTTTTCATAGATACCAGGATTGACATTTTATTATTACGCAAGACGCGCGTTTCGTCTACAAAAGACTCATTAGTGACGCTCGAATAAAAAAAAGGCCAAATAAAGTACGAAGTTGAAGAGCATTGATGAACCAAAATTCCTAAAAGTTTTTCCAAATACAGCTACGGTAATCTATTCCTAAGGTAGAAAAGCTTTAGTATTTCAAAAATTCAAAGTTTTGTTAACAGTTATTTTGTGCTGACATGCATTGTCATTGATATGGTTATATTTATAAATTTACTGTTTACAAATTTTTTGAAATACTAAGGCTTTTCTAACTCAGGCATATATTACCTTAGCTGTTTTTGGCAAAACTTTTAGGAATTTTGGTTCTCAATGCTCTTCAACTTCGTGCTTTATTTGGCCTTTATAACTTTTTTGGATTCGAGCGTCACTGATGAGTTTTTTGTAGACGAAACGCGCGTCTGGCGTATATACTAAATTTAGTCCTGGTATCTATGATGAGTTTATTTATAATTAGAAATATATCAATGATAATTCAATTCAACACAGAAGTGCTGACTACTGGGCTGTTGATACCCTCTGGAAAAAAAATCTCCACCAGCAGTGGCATCGATCCAGTTGTTGTAGATAAATAAATTAAGCTAATTAGACCTTAGAGAACTGGCAGTTACTAAAACACATGTCAAAGCCAATAACCACTAACAAAGTCTAAGGACTGAAATATCAGTAAGTAAATATCCAACACCAAATGGTTTAATTTAAACACGTCAGTCAGAGAAGAATGATCATTTTTAGTACCAAACTAAAGATAAAGACGGTATATATATCCTTTAGGGTGTTAAGCATTGATGTAAAGTTATTTGTGTTTTATTTGATATTAATATAAAACATTAAAATGATCATAACAATATTCAAATATATATTATCACAGTGTCAAATTAGACAAAAAGAGAAGAAACAGATTACATAAAAGGGACATGCAAACTCATTTGTGGAAAAAGTACAAATTAACACATAACGAAAGATTCTAAATTTGTTTTCAAATTCAGATTTTATGAATGAAGTTTTCTACTTACCACCTAAGAAATATACATACGGATATTACTTTCCTTACCAGTCCAGACTTCGCAATTAAAATAAAACATCTAGATGACGGAGATACTTCCAACCGGAACTACGTCACCTACATGCTTTACTTTACCTGTACCCCAGTTTTGTTTTTTCTATTTTTCAGTAACATTATTACTACTATAATAATTGAAAATTACGTGGGAGGTTGGGTGGGTAATTATCAGGTGGTAAGTAGAAAACTTCATTCATAAAATCTGAATTTGAAAACAAATTTAGAATTTCATTTCATTCATTTTCTACTTACCACCTGAGAAATATACATACTGATAGATTACAAAGCCTTACCTCTCTGGTGGTAGGGTAATTTTCTATGGCTCTGCGTCTCTTCATCCTGGGTATAATCTCTACTTCATACCACTTGTTCATTTTAAAAACATTCTTCTGTACATTGTACAATATTTACAATGTCTTTATTTTTTCTTCTTTTCTTTAGTCTTTTTTTTTTCTTTTTTTTTTCGAACTGCACATTACAGTAAAAATATATCAGTTTTTTTATGATTTTAAAAAGAGTCTGTTATATATACATCAGGATAAAACCTTAACATCTACATTTCTCAAATAAAACTTGATGAAAGTTGTATCTGTAGACCAGTCAGCTGACTCTGGAATACTCTTCATACTAGCCCCATTGAATAAGGCCCATGAAGGTCCAATTGCTCTCGTACTGTGAGCTTTTACTTTAAAATCTGTATTTTCATATGCCATTTTGATGGTATTCACTAACCACCTAGAAATTGTTTACGATGTAACCGGTTTGAATGGTTTAACCGTTGACAAGAAAAGTTTTCCTTCATCTTTCCTTGTTTCTTCTGTACGTTTCAAATAAATCGCAATGGCTCTTTTAGGATCCAGTTTTTTATTGTGTTCAAAGTAAGGCACAAAAATATTTGGTCCAGAATGATTTGGTCTATCTTGTTTTGATAAACATGGTCTCAAGAAAACAAGTCCTTTCTTCTGAACATTCACAAACCCCTCTCCTATCCTCAATGCTTGTAAGTCTGAGCACCTCCTGTACGTTGTGATTGCTGTAAGAAAAACTACTTTATAAGTTAAGCATTTAATATCAGCTTTCAATAAAGGTTCAAAAGGAGACTTTTGCAACATGTCCAACACTTTTTGTAAATCCCATTCTGGGACTAAATTTACTTTAGGAGGTCTAGAATTGAAAACCCTTCTAAGTAGTCTAATAATATAGGGATGTTGCCCAATTGGAACATTATCTATTGGAGATAGCAATGAAGATAACATTGACCTATAACCTGCTATAGTACGGTATTGTAAACCTGAAGTGTATAAATGAGATAAAAAATCTGCACATTCTGCTAAAGTAGCTGCATAGGGATCTTTTTCCCGTTCACTACACCAACTATGAAATCTTTTGAATTTACAAGCATAGTCTTGCTGTGTGGCCGATCTCCATGATGCTCTGAGAAGCTTTCTAGTTTCTCTTGAAAATCCCTTATTTCTGAAATTTTTGTGGAGAGCAGCCAGGCTGTTAGCGTGAACACTTCGGGATTTGGATGGTAAATGTTTGTTTTTGGTTGATACAGTAGATTTTGCCTTATTGGTAGTTTTATTGGACTTGCTACTGATTTTTGAAGAAGCTCTGTGTACCAATGTCTTCTTCTTGGCCACATTGGAGCTATCAGAATTAGTCGACAATTGAATTGACTCATGTGTTTTAGTACTTTTGGAATTAGACATATTGGTGGAAATGCATATGCCCACATTTTTCCCCATGATTTCGACAGAGCATCTACTGCTAGAGCACTGGGATGAGGTATCCAAGCACAAAACACTGGTCTCTTGTGATTGTGTACCGAGGCAAACAAATCTATTGTTGGTTCTCCCCACATTGCAAACACTGATTGAACTATCTGATTGTTCAGTGTCCACTCTGTGGGTTGTATTTTGTTTCGAGACAGATGATCTGCCAGAACGTTTAATTTCCCCGCTATGTGAGCTGCTCTGAATGTCAGATTGTTCTGAATAGCCATTTTCATTAGACACCATGTCTTGTAACAAAGGTGTATGAACTTGGTGCCCCCCTGTTTGTTTACATATTGAACGACTGTTGTGTTGTCGCATTTGAGTAGCACATTTTGATTTTGTAATTGTGGTAGGAAATGTTGTACTGTTCGAATTACAGCTTCCAATTCCAAGAGATTTATGTGTTGTTTCTGTTCTTGAACAGACCAAAAACCTTGAAAAATCTGATTGTTCATGTGACCCCCAAACCCTGTCTTTGAAACATCTGTTGTTATTGTGAGGGTTGCTGACCACTGGTGTAATGATTTGCCCTTGGTAGTGTTTGCTCTGTCCAACCATCAATTCAAATAATCTTTTAGGTGTTGAGTAAATGGAATTTGATAAGTGAGATCTCTGGTGGATGGTTTCTAGAAATGAAGTAGATGTAATTGGATAGGCCTCATATAAAGGCGTGCATTGGGGATCAATTCTATGCAAGACGCTATCAAACCCAACAACATTAGATAATCTCTTGCCGTATTGTGTCCCTTCATTAGGCTTATCATTAACATTTCTAACTTTAAAATTCTTTCTATAGTTGGAGAAACTATCTCCTTCTTGAAATTGAACAATGCCCCTATGTAAGTTATCTCTCGTGATGGGATAAGAGAAGATTTTTGAAGATTTACTATAAATCCCAAATTTATCAGAAGATTGAGTGTTTTCTCTCTGTCTGAAATTAGCATTTTCTCTTGAGCATTCACTAGCAACCAATCGTCCAAATAAGTTGCTAGGCGTATGTTTTGGATTCTCAGATGAGCTGCTACGACAGTAACTATTTTTGTGAACACTCGAGGTGCTTGAGAAGGACCGAAACACAGAGCTACAAATTGGTAACATTTGCCTTGTATGCAAAAACGTAGAAATTTTCTGTGCGTTTTGTGAACTGGAATATGGAGATATGTATCTTTCAGATCGAGAGACAACGCCCAGTCTTGGGGCTTTACTAGATTCAAGACTTTTGTTAAAGTGTCCATTTTGAAATGTTGCTTCCTCAGATACTGGTTGAGAGGTTTCAAGTTTATCACAGGTCTTAAATCGCCTGTTTTCTTGGGAACCAGAAAAAGTGTACTGTAAAAACCTTGATGTATCTCTGCTTGAGGTACAATCTCTATTGCCTTTTTTTCTATTAAATCTTCTACCTCTGCTAAAATAATAGGTAATTTCCTCGCATTGACAGAAGTGTGTATTATACCTCTCAAGTCAGGATTTTCTTGAAATTCTAATTTCAAACCCTCTTGTAAAGTTTTCAGTACCCATTGATCGTCTGTTATTGATTCCCATTCCTGAATAAAATGTTTTAACCTCCCTCCCACTGGTATCTGAGGCAACAACATTAGATTTTTGGCGTCAAGAACTATACTTTTTCTTCACATTAGAGACAGAACTTACCGATGGTTTGGTAGCTTGTGTCTGTTTACCAGATGACTTGAACTCCCCAAAGTTCTTCTTTGGTATCTTAAAGTTACTGTCAAATTTAGGCTTTTTCACAAATGTTGACTCTGAAGTAACTGTAGCTGTTGTTTTTTTTTTACCCAACTGTGAACCAAGTGTAACTCTTCTATTATCAGGTAAAACTTCAGCTAATTGTTTATTTCTGTCAGTTTTCTCTTTCATCTTGGTATCAAACTGTGAACCAAATATACCATCTGCTGTTAATGGTAAAGTCACAATTGTATTAGCATAGTCTCTTAGTTCATTTAAACCTGTATCATACATGGTAGCACGACGACGTATCATGTGGTGGAAAGCTCCAGTTCTCGCCGTCTGATCTAAACTTTTGGTTGACAAAGCAAATATGTCTCTTACATTCTGAATTGCACTATCTAAATTTGGCGAATCAGATGTTAAATTATCCAATAAATTTCCACTTGCTTGTTGCAAATAACCAGTCGTGATCAATCCCATGCGGGCCGCAACTTGACCCTGATAAGCTAACCTTTCAAGTGACTTTAAGTTCTTAGTAAATAAACTTGGGACTCTGCCAAAAGCAGCTTTTGGACCATATCTTTTCATCAGTAAACTTTCTACTGTATTGTCCATTGTCGGTACATTGAAGTATTCTTGACAACTTGCATCTATTGGGAAACTTTGTCTATAATTTTCCTTATAACTAGTGATTTTGTGAGGAGTCTCTGATCTCCAAGAACCACGTAAAACATCAATCTGGTTTTGTTCTAACACTAAACCTGTTTTCTCAGTCTTTAACGAAGTGTAAGCATCTAGACCAAATTTGTCACCTAGTGTATGACTCACAGAATTATCTTGCTTCTCTGTTTCAAAAGATTTCTCATTTCTGTTACCTAAATATTTCTGGAACCTGTCATGTTCACCAGATTTAATTAAAACTGATCTACTGTCACAAGTATTGACATCTTCATGATCAGAATTTCTAGAATTCTCAGAGCCCTCTGCACTGAATACAAAGCCACTATTATGACGTTCTGAATCCGAAATTCGAACAGATAGTGTTTCAATATCATCACCGCTATTTTGGTGCTCATTAATAGCACTATTCAACGGGATAAGAGGTCTGCGAGCAGCACTAGATGCCTCGACTGTGACCGTATTTTGATTCTCATGTTCTGACCTTGGAACTTCATTTCCGGTGTCAGTTAACTTATCTTGAAGTAAATCGAAGAATTTACCCATCTTAGTATTCATTTGTGCAAATTGTTTGTCCTGTTCTAGAATTCCTGCCATCATACGACTTTCTAAGTCTGACAAATTGTCTTTCTTGCTACGAGAAGAAGTACGTTTCTTACCTTTCTTCCCGGGAGCGGAAGTGACTTTGTCGGAGGCCATTGCATTATCCTCTAACACAGAAGAAGTGTCTTCCTCGACATAGGCATCCGAGCCTTCACTTCTCATTATCTTAAACTTATATAAGTTAAATAACTCTGAAAAGTCTGAACTCTTCGGCGCAAAAAAATAAAACTGGGGTACAGGTAAAGTAAAGCATGTAGGTGACGTAGTTCCGGTTGGAAGTATCTCCGTCATCTAGATGTTTTATTTTAATTGCGAAGTCTGGACTGGTAAGGAAAGTAATATCCGTATGTATATTTCTCAGGTGGTAAGTAGAAAATGAATGAAATGAAATTAAACACGTTGAAAAGGCAAATAACAATAGAAGACAAAACAAAACATATAAACCGAATTACTACGCCCCACAACAAATATTTGTGTTGAAGTTTATATGAAGGATCGATACATTTAGTCATTATATAATTTGTATTTGAAAAAGGGAACAAGATAGAGGAGCCAAAGGAACAGTAAATTTGCAAAATTTAAAGCTATGGAGGAAATGTTATGTTGCACAGCACAACAACATATCACACCTTTCTGCCGTGAAATAAATACGATAATGCACTTGTGTCCAGGAAGCTAATCGAAACAATAGTTTAGCAATGGTGCAATGGTTACGATAATTCTCGTGTTTCCTGGCTTCTTACCGAAACGATGGTTTACTAATGATGTCAAAGAGAGTCGAAATATTGGTGAACGGGATAAATCAATAATACAAAAGAGAGGTAAAGTGAATACGATCATTCTCTTGTGTTCTTGCTCCTTATTGAAACGATAGTTAAGCAATGGTGCAATAAAAGTATCGTTTTTTTTTGTGATTCCAGCTAGCAATGGTGGGTGAAATGGATACGATAAGTCTCTTGCTTCCTGGTAAGTAACCGAAAAGATGGTTTAGCAAGGGTGAATTATAGTGGCGAAATAATTGTGCACATGATAAAACAGTGGTGCAAAGGAGGGGTGAAATGCATACGATAATTTTCGTGTTTTTCGTGGTTGCTTACAACAACGATAGATACGCAAGGATGAAGTGAATACGAAAATTCTCGTATTTATTGGATGCTAACAGAAACGATAGTTTAGAAAGGGTGAAATGAATACGATAATTCCCGATATTCCTGGCTGCTGTCCGAAACGATAGTTAAGCAATGGTGGCATTAATACGATAATTCTCATGTTCCATGGCTGCTAACTGAAACAATAGTTCAGCAATGTTGAAAAGAATAAGAAAATTCTTGTTTTTCATGGCTGCTAACAGAAACGATAGTTTAGAAAGGGTGAAATGAATACGATAATTCTCAATATTCCTGGCTGCTTACTAAATCAATAGTTGTTCAGCAATGATGACATTCACACAATAATTGTCATGTTCCATGGCTGCTAACTGAAACAATAGTTCAGCAATGTTGAAAAGAAGAAGAACATTCTTGTTTTTCATGGCTGCTAACAGAAATGATAGTGAAATAAGTATGATAATTCTTGTGTTTCCTTGCTGCTCAATGAAACGATAGTTGAGCAATGTCGAAATGAATACGATAATTCTCGTGTTTCTGGGCTGCTTACCGAAATATTTATGTAACAATGGTTAAATATATATGATAATTCTCGTGTTTCGTGGCTGCTAACCGAAACAACAATTTTGCATGGTTAAATAAATACGATAATTATCGTGTTCCCTCTTTGCTAACCGAAATTATAGTTAAGCAATGATTAAACATGTTAAACGAATACGATCATTCTCGTGTTGCATGGCTGCTAACGAAAACGATAGAATGGTGAATTTTTTTTGTGTTTTCCTGGTTGCTTACCGGAACGGTATTTAAGCAAAAGTGCAATAAATACGATAATTATCGTGTTTCATGGTGGTTAACCGAAACGACAGTCTAGCAAATGGGAAATGACTACGATCATTCTCGTGTTTCCTGACTGCTAACCGAAGCAATAGTTTAGCAATGGTGAAATAAATTCCACAGTTTTCGATTTTCCTTGCTGCTAACCGAAACGATAGCTCTGCTATTTTGAAATAAATACGATTATTCTCTGATGGCTGGCTGCTAACCGAAACTATAGTTAAGCAATGGTGAAATGAAAACGATAATTATTGTATTTCATGAATGCGTACCGAAACAAAGGTTTAGCAGTGGTGAAATAAATACGACATTTCTCTTGCTTCCAGGCTTCTTACCGAAACGATGGTTTACTAATGATGCCAAAAAGGGGCGAAATATTGGTGCACAGGATAAATCAATTATACAAAAGAGAAGTAAAATGATTTCAATCATTTTCTTGTATTCTTGCTTCTTGAAACGATAATTTAGCAATGGTGAAATAAAAACGATAATTCTCGTGTTTCCTGGCTGAAAACAGAAACAATAGTTTAACTATGGTAGAATTTATACATGTATGTTTATTTTCGTAATTCCTGGCTACTTACGAAACACAGTTAGCAATAGTGAAATCGATACAATAAGTCTCATGTTTTCTGGATAGTAATAACCGAAACTTGTGTTTACCTAGGGTGAAAAATAGTGGCAAAATAATTTTGCACAGGCGGAAGCCATTGTGCAAAGGAGGGTTGAAATGCATACAATCATTTTCGTGTTTCATTGATGCTAACACAAACGTCAGATTAGCAAGGGTGAAATGATTACGAAAATTCACGTATTTATTACTAACCGAAACGATAGTTAAACGATGGTTACATTAACACGATAAGTGTTATGTTCCTGGCTGCTAAACGAAACAATAGTTCAGGATTGGTGCAATGAATATTAAATTATTGTTATCAACAGGTTGTAGGTATCATCATGGACACTAATTGTGCACTTTTAAAAGCAGACACAGTTTCAGAATTAACAGACCTTTAGTTTTTAATGTCTGTGTCATTTTGGTCTCTTGTGGACAGTTGTATCATTGGCAAATCATACCACATCTTCTTTTTATATTGTGTTTAATGGCTGCAAACCGAAATGATAGTTAAGCAATGATGAAATAGATATGATAATTCTTGTGTTTCCTGGTTGCTGACAGAAACGATAGTTGAGTAATGATGAAATGAATACGATAATTCTATTTCTAATAGTTGCATTTATATGAAAATTTTCCAAACAGCAAGTATTATTTCATTAACAATGGTATTATTCGAATTATTTGGACAGACTCCAAATAATATCTTTTTAACAAGTGACTTGTTATTTATTAAGTTGCACAGTTATAATTTTTTTCTAAACAACCGTGTCTTCAAATGGGTAAACATTGTTACATTTATAAAAAATGAATTAAATATATGCTGAAGAGTTTCAATATTATTGTTTTCATTACATAAGTGACATTTTTCATTTGACTTATGTATTATTTGCAGTCTTTGTTCTGTATACAATACGTATATAATCCTGTTATGAACATCAAACTACCCAACTGATGTCTGTAAACATGTTATATGTGTCACATGTAAAAAAAACATGTAATTTTCTTAACCACTAAAAGTTTAAGCGCTGCTACGAACGTTTTGAGCTAGCATTTACACGAGCTTTAATGTAGCTATTTTATCGCCTTTAAAACGTCAAGATCTAACGAAAGACCGTAACAGTACCTTATAGTTGTTAAATTCGTCCTTGTTTGGTAGATAATTTACCCATTGATTATCATACCAAATCAAGTAACTGTAACTACCCTGAAAAAGACGACCGTTTACTTTTCTCTACACAGTAATAATTCGTACTTGCGTTGTGTATTTGTCAACATTGGTTCATTAAGAGGTCACGAGTTTGAGGTTACATCACAAGGAAACGCTATCGTATAACAATATAAAAAACCAACAGGACAACAATAATTGCATAATAGTTTATTTCTAAATATTTTGAAACGAAAGAGGATTTTATTTAACAATACAGACTATGCACTCTTTTACTAATAAATAAAGGCAACAGTAGTATATCGCTGTTCGAAATTAATAAATCGATTGAGAAAAAAACAAATCTTGGTGACAAACTAAAACTGAGGGAAAACAACAAATATTAGAAGAGAACTACGATACGACATCAAAATGTAACACACACAGACACGAACTATAATATAACAATGGCCACTTTCCTGACTTGGTAAGAACATTAAAAGTAAAAACATGTTAAATATAACATTAAAATGACAAATTTACATGACAGGACTAGAAATAAATAGGAGAACATATAGGACAGAGAAACACAGGAATAATAGCTAACAAAAGGTACCAGATTTAAAGTTTAATACGTCAGACGAACGTTTCGTCCACACAAGACTAGCCAGTGACGCTCAGTATGTCAGAGGAAAAATTTAGAAAGCCAAAACAAGTACAAAGTTGAAGAGCATTGAGGACCAAAAATTCAAATACGGCCAGGGTTTCCTGCCTGGGATAAAAACATTCTTTTTATTTAGAATAATTCATAATTTTGTAAACAGCATTTTTTTTTATAGAATGACTATATAATAGATATACATAGGTGACTAACTGCAGAATAAAAACGGGTCCATAAAACAACCTAAACCAACACAAAAAAATCACGCCGATTTAGTCACAGCGCTAAACGCACAAAGCGACATCACATTTAAATTTCTAAAACTTTTCCCTAAAAAAAGGATAGCATTAGGATGGAATTCAAGATTATGTTAGTAATATTGATAAAACTTTCATTTATTACAATGAAAATAACAATACTAATTAATATTAAATTGTGGTATAATACATGTACTTTATTTTTTTTTATATTACATTAATACAAAAACAAAAATTAACATTAACTTATACTCATGTATAATTGAATTCATATCAATAAATAGATTATTATTGACACAACATACTTGTAATAAAAACATATAGTGATATATTCTGTTGTTACTATCTTTAATTACCGGGTTGAACTAATACGAGCAACTCAACTGGTGTGCCATGTTGAGCAAGATCTGCTTACCCTTCCGGAGCCCATAATATCACCCTAGTTTATTGTGGAATTCGTGTTGCTCCGTCTTTATTTTGTTTCGTGAACGATTGTTTTTCTGTTTGTGTTTTTTTTTAGCCATTGCGTTCTCAGTTTATTTTCGATTTATGAGTTTGAATGTATCTCTGGAATCTTTCGCATTTCCTCTTCAAATGTTAAAATGTACATTTTTGTTTTACAGGACATATAAATGTCAATAAAGGACTGGAAATCCTATTAAATTTTAGCTAACTCCCAATTACAGAGATATACATATCTACAGAAAGTATACTTACAACTTTCTATGTGTAATGTACATCAAATTGTGTCACAAATTTATTTGTGTCTTTCGCACCTATTCATATCTACAGGATGTACATTTACCACAGTGACTGTGCATGTGTCATGTACATCCAGTTGTGTCACATATCTAGTTTTGTCTTACACACATACATATCTACAGGATGTACACTTACCACTGTGTATGTGTAATGTACATCCAGTTGTGTCACATATCTAGTTTTGTCTTACACACATACATATCTACAGGATGTACACTTACCACTGTGTATGTGTTATGTACATCCAGTTATGTCACATATCTAGTTTTGTCTTACACACATACATACATGTATCTACAGGATGTACACTTACCACTGTGTATGTGTAATGTTCATCAAGTTGTTTGAAACAGGTTTTTTTTACAGCGGCACCAGCATATGGAGTATATGTGTCTCAATTAATACGTTACTATAGAGCTAGCTCAAAGTACTTTGATTTTATTCAACGAGAAACACTGCTTTCTCAAAAGTTGCTAAAACAGGGCTATGAATCATTCAAATTAAAGTCATCATTCAAGAAATTTTACGGTCGCCATCATGAGCTGATTGACCATTATGACAAAAGTGTATTAGAAATTATATCTGATATTCTTCCTCAGTCATATAACCTTCCATCATTACCGAACTGAACAAAGAAATAACACGACGGGTGCCGTATACGGTACATGAAATGTTATTTGTTATTACAACATGAGCGTGTTTTTTAAGTTAACAAATGTATAGCAGGTATTTTGTGTTTATGATTCTTAACTTATTATGTATCCAGATCTTACACCTGATAATCAGCTTTATAAAATGTCACCAATGTCTGAACAGAAAGGCTTTTTAATGTCCCCTGGCAGAAACCGATACCTTGATAATACATATTCCACATTGACTTCATTAATTACTAATAACGGGTCATAAAGTGTAGATCCTAGTAACTGACGTTTTTTATCATCTAAATTATGTGCAATTGTGTTTTTATTAGCCTCTAGTTAGAATAATACGTTGGTTAGTCTGTGTTTGGCGTTTGTTTGTGTAGCAGTTCAATGGTTCTGTTGTATCGATTTTTGCTTGTTATCCAAATTTGTTTCAAGTTGAATCAATTCATGTCTATTGAACAGCGTTATACTACTATTGCCTTAACGTAACATTACATAGAAACTTAAAAATAAATATTGGATTATTGTTTTACATTTTTTAAAGAAGGATGTTGCAATATTGTGTATGACTTATTGATATATGCCAATGCCTTATATAAAAAAAGAGGATGTGGTATGATTGCCAATGAGACAACTGCCCACAAGAGACCAAAATGACACAGACATTAACAACTATAGGTCACCGTACGGCCTTCAACAATGAGCAATGACTGTTAAGTTTTCTAGGGAAGACAGATCATGGTTTTTTTAAGTATTACATGATGTTTTAATCTTTACAATTTTCTTTTTAAAATGATATTCGGTTATGACAATAGCAAAAAGATAACAGTTCATTCTAAATATTTAATTGTTCTTCTTTGATTCCTGTTTTGATTCCTTGTTACTTGAAAATAGGTAAAAATCGATGAATATTGGGAAAATTATCTAAATTGGGCATTTTCAAAGGGTCGTAGCAAAAAAAAAGTGCACCACCATATGGATTTTTTCTTCACCATTTATTTTGTTATAGTCTTATAAACCCAAAAATCAGGTTAAGAAAAGAAGATTAATTCTAGAAATATTTGGCTCCTCAGAGGTGTACATCCTTAAGTCTAAGACTTATTGTATTTGTTCTGATTATTAGGTCTTTCCACTTGTCTGTGGAAAGACCTATTGTAGTTGTTCTGATTATTAGGTCTTTCCACTTGTCTGTGGAAAGACCTATTGTAGTTGTTCTGATCATTAGGTCTTTCCACTTGTCTGTGGAAAGACCTATTGTAGTTGTTCTGATTATTAGGTCTTTCCATCTTTCCGTGGACAGACCTATTGTAGTTGTTCTGATTATTATTATTATTATTATAATTTTTTTCTTCCGCCTAATTTTTTTCTTGCGTATTATTGATGTTTCAATACTGAAGACTAAACAACACAACCAGTTACGTTGTTTATAACCTATAAAAATACTGAAGACTAAACAGCACAATTAGTTACGTTGTATATAACCTATACACATACTGAAGACTAAGCAGCACAACCAGTTACGTTGTTTATAACCCATACACATACTGAAGACTAAGCAGCACAACCAGTTACGTTGTTTATAACCTATACACATACTGAAGACTAAGCAGCACTACCAGTTACGTTGTTTATAACCTATAAAAATACTGAAGACTAAGCAGCACTACCAGTTACGTTGTTTATAACCTATACACATACTGAAGACTAAGCAGCACTACCAGTTACGTTGTTTATAACCTATAGACATACTGAAGACAAAGCAACACAACCAGTTACGTTGTTTATAACCTATAGACATACTGAAGACAAAGCAACACAACCAGTTACGTTGTTTATAACCTATACATATACTGAAGACAAAGCAACACAACCAGCTACGTTGTTTATAACCTATAAAAATACTGAAGACTAAACAGCACAACCAGTTACGTTGTTTATAACCTATAAAAATACTAAAGACAAAGCAACACAACCAGTTACGTTGTTTATAACCTATAAAAATACTGAAGACTAAACAGCCTTCAGTATGTCTTTATGTTATAAACAACGTAACTGATTGTGCTGCTTAGTCTTCAGTATTTCTATAGGTTATAAACAACGTAACTGGTTGTGCTGCTTCGTCTTCAGTATTTCTATAGGTTATATACGACGTAACTGGTTGTGCTGTTTAGTCTTCGGTATTTGTATAGGTTATATACAACGTAACTGGTTGTGCTGCTTGGTCTTCAGTATGGCTATAGGTTATAAACAACGTAACTTGTTGTGTTGCTTAGTCTTCAGTATGTCTATACATGTAGGTTATAAACAACGTTGCTGGTTGTGCTGCTTAGTCTTCAGTATGTCTATAGGTTATATACAACGAAACTGGTTGTGTTGCTTAGTTATCAGTATTTGTATAGGTTGTATACAACGAAACTGGTTGTGTTGCTTAGTTATTAGTATTTGTATACGTTATATACAACGTAACTGGTTGTGTTGCTTAGTCTTCAGTTTTTGTATAGGTTGTATACAACGAAACTGGTTGTGTTGCTTAGTCTTCAGTATTTGTATAGGTTATAAAAAACGTAACTGGTAGTGCTGCTCAGTCTCCGGTATTTCTATAAGTTATAAACAATGCAACTGATTGTGTTGCTTAGTCTTCAGTATTTATATAGGTAATAAACGACGTTACTGGTTGTTCTGTTTAGTCGTTAGTATTTGTATAGGTTACAAACAACGTTACTGGTTGTGTTGCTTAGTCATCAGTATTTGTATAAGTTATATACAACGTAACTGGTTGTGCTACTTAGTCTTTAGTATTTGTAACAGTTATATAAAACGTAACTGGTTGTGTTGCTTAGTTATGACAACGAATTTGTTCCTTGTGTCGGAACTACAATAGCGATCCTTTTTCACAAATAAGAATTCACAGTTTTTAAATTGTGTTTGTTTTACTCAGTCCTAAATTTACATGTTGTGGTGTGTGTACTATTGCTTGTCTTTTTAGTTTTTAGTAATGCCTGGCTCTTATCAGTTTATCTGTGAATGTTATCTGGTATCTTAGCCCCTGTTAATGTGTTCATGAACCACATCAACAAACAACATCCACTGAACAACAGGTACCTTACATAGGACAAACAGATGCAGCGGTTTTAGATATGCATTTCATCTCCGAGTTATTGCCCGTAGATGATATTTTCGACAATGAAATCCCTTTTGTTTTGAAACTATAGATAATATATTGTACCAAGTTAGGACAATGGCAGTTGGTATATAATAGTTTGTTCCTATGTGTGTCGCATTGTCATTTTGTTGCACTTCAGCGTTTCTGTTGTTTCGTTGTTTTCCTCTGATAGTTGATGTGTTTCCATTGGTTTTATTTTGGAACACAGATTTGTTTTCTCTTAATCGATGTATAACTTTTGAACAGAGGTATACTACTGTTGCCTTTATGTGTGTATGGTTTGTAGGCAACATATTTTAACGTTTGTTTAGATATAATAAATCCAGCGAAAAAACGAATCGAGTTAGGACCAAAAAGAATTGCATAAACTCCAAACAGACCAATAGTGGCTGTGTGGATAAGGCAAACGTTTCCTATTTTCTTTATGATCCACCATCGGGAATAGAACAACTCATATGGCAGACAAAATATAATTCAAAATTTAATTTAATCCCACATTTATTTATAAAATATCATCCACAAATGTATATATGATTAAACAGATGGAAAATGTTACCAAAGTATGTTTTTTAACAAATGATTTAAATGATACCAGTCACCAATTGATATTCCCATAATATATCCTCATATAATGTGATTAATATATATTTTACAAACACATGCGAATCGGTTATAGGTGTAACTAAATTGCCCTATCGTTTGGAAACACAAACAAATATATATGTGAACCTCAGTGAAGCCCAGAAGCACAAACTGTATATTTGAACTCGAGTGAAGTCCAGAAGCACAAACTGTATATTTGAACTTGACTGATTGCTACAGAGTACGTGTTCTTAAACGAGTGAAAATAAACCACAATGACTGTATATTTGGACTCAGAAGAAACTGAACCACAAAAAAATGTTTCCAAACAAAACTCAATTAAACTCGACTTAATTTCACTACATTAATTGTATACTTAAACTTCATTGCAAAGTGAAATGTTTTGACTCGAATTGATGAAGCACATAATAATTGTATGTTAGAATAGCAGAAAATAAACTGAAAACTTTCCCAATTAAATTATTATAAAAGCTATGAATGAAATTTCCCGCAATGATTACGATCAATTCAATTAAATGCCGTTTATTGTCAATCTTCTAGTTGTGTGAAGGTAAACAACAAGGACTGTGTTCTTACTCGACTGATTCACACAGACTACATATACGTGTTCGGAATTAAGTGAAAGTAAACAACAATGCCTGTATATTTAGAATCAAAAGAAATTTTATCACAAAAACTGTAAGTTAGAACTTAGCTTAATTCAAGAATAAAAGTTGTACATTCTGAGTACGTTGAAAAAACAATTAATTTTCGCACTCGAACTAATTATGCATTAAAATTGTATGTTAGTATCGCAGAAAATAACCCAATATTTTCCAATTTAAATCAATATAAAAATCTATGAATGGAAGTTCCCAAAATGGTTACGATAACACATTGTTATCGGTTGATGTCGGTTCGATGCCGTTTATGTCCAATCTTCTCGGTTTGTCGATACATATCAATACCAGCCGTTCCTGTTTGGTTTATTTCCTTTCTTATTTTGTCTCTTTTCTTTCTTTCCGTTCTTTCCATTCCTTTTTTCGCCTAAAGAAGTAGAAAATGAAATAAAAGTAAAAGAACATCAAAGTAAAAGAACATAAAAGTGTGTTATACAAAAAGGACAGAATTGCTCGTATTGTTCTACCTATATTACTGCATACTTATAATGAATATGCATGCGAATATTGACAGATTCGTGGAATAATGTATGTCTGTGTGCATATCAAGTGACTTATTTTTTTGCATACAAGTATTTAGGCTATGTGTAAACATTATTTTGTGAGAACTCTAATGAATTTAAACCAGCCTTTTCAATGTTTCATCACGTGACATCATGGAGCGGAATGACAAGGATGAACTTGTTCACTGTGATGTAGAAACCTATTCAGAAATAATACATCAAGTTACTTATTATATTATTATATTGAAATCAATTCCAAATTTTGTTTGGGTTCATCTTGCTCCGACATTGATTTGTTATGTTTTATTTACTACTGTTGTGTGTCTCTTTGTCCTTTTGAGCCATGGCAATGCCAATCTGTTTTCGACTTATTGGTTTGAATTTTGCCTTTGGTATCTTTTGCCTCTCTTTTAGTCTAAAAAGTCGATGCACATTTGACTGTTAAGTATTACCTGATTTGTTGTCTGACCACTTTCCTGACTTGTTGTCCGATCTTTTTCTTGACTTCTTGTCCAATTCCTTTTCTAGTGTGCTGCATGATTCTGTAAAAAAAAGTAAGAAAAAACGATTTTATTACAACATGAAAACAGAATAAGAGCAGCCTCAAATAAATAAAAGTCTAGTAATAATATGTATCCCCTTACTTGGCCTTATGTCAATTTATTTCTTTTTTTACTTTAAAAAGAAAGAAAAATCATAATCTATATATTCAAAGATAGGCATGTGTTATCTGGTTATTAACAACTCAATACACCACAATACTACTCATTGAATCGATGTGTGTGTTATACGGTTACCTTACAAAGATGTTTCGTTACGAGGAGATTGTTTTGATAAATGAGTTCTGCATAGGGTTTACAATGTTCAAGTCAGGAACATGACAGTTCTTGTCCATTCGTTTTTGATGCGTTTTGTTATTTGATTTTGCCATGTGATTATGGACTTTCCGAATTGATTTTCCTCTAAGTTCAGTATTTTTGTGATTTGACTCTTTTCATACCTGGACATACTCCTAGGTTACAACTGTCGGTGTCAATAGGTTCACCAGAACAGTTATGCCCACCACCAGAAGGGATGGGGTTATTACATTCTCTGTTCATATAGACTGTACCGTCTCCACAGGTGACAGAACAAGTCGAGTTTTCCCAGTCACTCCATCCACCATCAACTGTTTGAATATAGAAAAATACACTGTTAACTTTGAAGTCATACTCTGTATAAATCAACATCCTTACATATTAAGATTGTTCAAATATATTTATAAATCATAGTGTAAACAAAGACATGTGTGAATTGTTATTGTTACTGAAAACTGTAAACTCTAATTAACATGCATTTGATTTACAAACTTCAGGATAATAGATTTACAAACCTTAAGATTAAAAAACTTTTTTCACTGACTCAAGTATGTGTGTTTAGAAAGTTGTTTGCTTTTAATCCGTAATAGATTCAAACAGGTTTAATAACCTATAATGGTAATACAAATTATGATATTGATTATTACCTTGAATTGAAATTAAATATGATGATGGTGTTTATAGTAATACCATAATAATGACGAAACCATATGTGTCATGTGTATGATAAGCTATGAAACATGAAAACCCTAGAGCTACATACCTGGCACAATACAGTCTGATGTAATAAAATTTAGTATTGCAGTAGTATTGTTATGAGCAGTACAAGTTCCATCAAATCGATCCAACGATCTCCTTTTGACCCAATCTACAAATCCGGTCACTGAACAACAAACAAGAGGATTGTTGTTAATATATCTACAAGGAAACAAAAATAATAGAATAAGAAATGAAAATTATTGTAAAATCTTTAATTGATGGTAACAAAAACAACTTTGATAAAAACAATAGTTTTCTTTGAAGATCAATAATTAATTCAAATTTAATTTCAAGCTATACTTAAATATGATTTTACTCACTGACTCAAATCACCTTAATATTTGATTGCAAGAGAAGATATATCTGTAAACTGATGACATGTTAGTGTTTGTTTGTTTTGTTTACGCATCGTTGTCAATATAATGGAATTTGATAAGACTGTCATACAAGTGAAAGTTTTAGCTAGCTATAAAACCAGGTTCAATCAATCATTTTCTACATAAGAAAATGCTTGTACAAAGTCAGGAATATGACAGGTTTTATCAATTCGCTTGATGTGTTAGTAATTTGATCAACATGATAAAGGACTTTCCGTTTTGAATTTTTCTCGGAATCTTTGTGATTTTACTTTTTACTTTGTCATAATAATATGTGTTAATATATTAATCCATACAATTTTATGACATTACTGCAGAACAGATCTCAACAGAAAATTCACGAAGTATTTATTTATGTAATGGCATGCGAGTGATACAGACATAAGGTTTCAATTTTAAAACTTATAATGATTTCTGTAGAATATAGATTTTTTTCACATTGAACAATTTGTCAAAACAGAAATTGAAAAAAAAAATAACATAACGAATAAATTCAGACGACAAATTGAAAATCTTTTTTTTCTAAATTAAGAAAAAAAGAGAAAAACAGTCAGTTTTAAAGATCATCTTGAAAACACTCCATTCTTCAATCAAATTGATGTCAATTCATTTAAACGGGTATAAACGCATAAAGTATAACTTTATATAATCTGGAAATGTTTTTTTTTCCAAGCAACAACGTTTAAATATTATATTAATAGAAAATAAACATGTGTTAATATTATGAAGACAGATCATACCTATTCTACCGAACCATTTATATAATATAGTGAAGAGGTTTTGTTTACATGAATAAATTCAGGTCAATACACATTTTGTATAATTGTTAAACTAAGATCATGCAACGCTTTGTCTATTTTACTGCATGTCTATTTTTGGTTCACAGAGAATCAGTACTTACAAAGTCTGTAGCGATGCTAATCCTTCAAACGCCTTTTCCTCTACTGAGGTAATGCTATTTCTGGATAGAGATCTGCAAGAATGAACATCAAGTTTATCAATAGGAAAAGATTCAATAAACCTAGTGTTAAATAATAATGTAAGGTTAAGACATTTATTGAAAAGGCAGAATACAGTTTTTTTCCATATTGAAAAGTTGTCAAAACTTTTTCTAACCATCATTTAGAAATTATCAAATAGAAATTAAAGCAAGAAAAGCAATTCTAATGATCATCCTGGTAACCCTCTTTTCTTCAATCAAATTGATGTCAAAATATATAGTATTCAATTGAATGGGTATAAACGCATAGTGTCTAACTTTTGATGATCTTCGAAAGTTTTTTTTTCTAGCAACAACGATTAAATATCATATTAATAGAAAAAATAACCATGTGTAAATAATTTGAAAACAAATCATTCCTACTCTACCGAACCATGTATATAGTATAGTGAAGAAGTTGTTTACATGACTAAATTCAGGTCAATACACATTTTGTATATTTGTTAAGCTAAGATCATGCAATGCAACGCTTTGTTTATTTTACTGCATGTCTATTTTTGGTTCACAGTGTATCAGTACTTACAAATACTGTAGCGATGTTAATCCTTCAAACGCATTTTCTTCTATTGAGGTAATGTTATTGCCCTGCAGATATCTGCAAGAATGAACATCGAGTTGATCAATAGGAAAAGATTCAATAAACCTAGTGTTAAATAATAATGTAAGATTAAGACATTTAGTGATAAGGCAGAATACAGTTTTTTCCAGATTGAAAAGTTGTCAAAACTTTTTCTAACCACCGTTTAGAAATTATCAAATAGAAATTAAAGCAAGAAAAGCAATTCTAATGATCATCCTGGTAACCCGCTTTTCTTCAATCAAATTGATGTCAAAATATATAGTATTCAATTGAATGGGTATAAACGCATAGTGTCTAACTTTAGATGATCTTGGAATGTTTTTTTTTTCTAGCAACAACGATTAAATATCATATTAATAGAAAAAAACCATGTGTAAATAATTTGAAAACAAATCATACCTACTCTACCGAACCATGTATATAGTATAGTGAAGAAGTTTTGTTTACATGACTAAATTCAGGTCAATACACATTTTGTATAATTGTTAAATTAAGATCATGCAACATTTTGTTTATTTTACTGCATGTCTATTTTTGGTTTACAGTGTATCAGTACTTACAACTCCTGTAGCGATGTTAATCCTTCAAACACATTTTGTTCTATTGCGGTAATGCTATTGCCACCTAGATATCTGAAATTATGAACATCAAGTTTATCAATAGGAAAAGATTCAATAAACCTTGTGTTAAATAATAAAAAAAGGTTAAAAAGTTAAGTGATCAGCTACAATGTTTCAATATCATATTTATAGAACATAAACATGTGTTAATATTATGAAGACAGATCATACCTACTCTACCGAACCATTTACAATGTATATAGTATAGTGAAGAAGTTTTGTTCACATGACTAAATTCAGGTCAATACACATTTTGTATAAGTGTTAAACTAAATTCATGCAACGCTTTGTTTATTTTACTGCATGTCTATTTTTGGTTTACAGTGTATCAGTACTTACAAATCCTGTAGCGATGTTAATCCTTTAAACGCATTTTCTTCTATTGAGGTAATGCTATTGCCACCTAGATATCTGAAATTATGAACATCAAGTTTATCAATAGGAAAAGATTCAATAAACCTTGTGTTAAATAATAAAAAAAGGTTAAAAAGTTAAGTGATCAGCTACAATGTTTCAATATCATATTTATAGAAAATAAACATGTGTTTATATTATGAAAACAATTCATACCTACTCTACCGAACCATTTACAATGTATATAGTATAGTGAAGAAGTTTTGTTCACATGACTAAATTCAGGTCAATACACATTTTGTATAAGTGTTAAACTAAATTCATGCAACGCTTTGTTTATTTTACTGCATGTCTATTTTTGGTTTACAGTGTATCAGTACTTACAAATCCTGTAGCGATGTTAATCCTTTAAACGCATTTTCTTCTATTGAGGTAATGCTATTGTCGGACAGAGATCTGCAAGAATGAACATCCCGTTTATCAATAGGAAAAGATTCAATAAACCTAGTGTTAAATAATAATGTAAGGTTAAGACATTAAGTGATAAGGCAGAGTATTTTTTTCTAACCATCATTTAGAAATAATCAAATAGAAATTAAAGCAAGAAAAGCAATTCTAATGATCATCCTGGTAACCCTCTTTTCTTCAATCAAATTGATATCAAAATATATAGTATTCAATTATATGGGTATAAACGCATAGTGTCTAACTTGAGATGATCTTGGAATGTTTTTTTTTCTAGCAACAACGATTAAATATCATATTAATAGAAAATAAAACATGCGTAAATATTTTGAAACCAAATCAAATAAATTCTACTGTATATAACATCGTTCTAAGTGATTTTATTCCTGTTCTGTAAAAAGAGTACTTATTCTAACCATCATTTAGAAATTATCAAATAGAAATTAAAGCAAGAAAAGCAATTCTAATGATCATCCTGGTAACCCTCTTTTCTTCAATCAAATTGATATCAAAATATATAGTATTCAATTGAATGGGTATAAACGCATAGTGTCTAACTTTAGATGATCTTGGAATGTTTTTTTTTCTAGCAACAACGATTAAATATCATATTTATAGAAAATAAATATGTGTTAATATTATGAAAACAAATCATACCTACTCTACCGAACCATGTATATAGTATAGTGAAGAAGTTTTGTTTACATGACTAAATTCAGGTCAATACACATTTTGTATATTTGTTAAGCTAAGATCATGCAACGCTTTGTTTATTTTACTGCATGTCTATTTTTGGTTCACAATGTGAACTTACAAAGTTCGTAGCGATGTTTAAATTGAATAAACAATAAAAAAAAAGGTGTAAATATTATGAAGACAAAATGAACAGTACTTACAGAGCCGTTGTAGTAGAAGGAATATCATCTGGTATTTGCGTTAAACCTTTGTTAGAGCAATCGACATTGGTGCCAGAACAAAAACACATGTTAGGACATCCCTGGGCACGGGCTAAGATAATTGTTGATAAGCTGAACATCAGCATAAATTCTACTGTATATAACATCGTTCTAAGTGATTTTCTTCCTGTTCTGTAATTAATAAAACTGTCTTTGAAAATAACATTAAGTTACAATTTTATATCGGGTTTGGAAATCGACACCGTCAGTTAGTAGGTCTTAAGAAATATATTAGGTAACCATACAATAACATATACTCTTTCTTACCAAATATAAATTATTTTCAATTATTATACACAATGTGCAATGCGTCATTAGTATGAGTGGCCGTTCGTGTCATTGGCGCTATGAACATACCGTATGGAATTTTCAACGCGTTGGTTTTTATTATCAACGCGTCGGATTTTACTTTCAACGCTTTGGTTTCACTTTCAAAGTCTGTAGCGATGTTAATACTTTAAACACATTTGGTTCTACTGAGGTAATGGTATTGCATGACAGAGATTTGCAAGAATGAACATCACGTTTATCAATAGGAAAAGATTCAATAAACCTAGTGTTAAATAATAATGTAAGGTAAAGACATTTAGTGATAAGGCAGAATACAGATTTTTTTTCATTTGAAAAGTTGTCAAAACTTTTTCTAATCATTTTTTAGAAATTATCAAATAGAAATTAAAGCAAGAAAAGCAATTCTAATGATCATCCTGGTAACCCTCTTTTCTTCAATCAAGTTGATGTCAAAATATATAGTATTCAATTGAATGGGTATAAACGCATAGTGTCTAACTTTAGATGATCTTGGAATGTTTTTTTTTTCTAGCAACAACGATTAAATATCATAATAATTGAAAAAAAACCATGTGTTAATAATTTGAAAACAATTCATACCTACTCTTCCGAACCATGTATATAGTATAGTGAAGAAGTTTTGTTTACATGACTAAATTCAGGTCAATACACATTTTGTATAATTATTTGTTAAACTAAGATCATGCAAAGTTTTGTTTATTTTACTGCATATAAAAAAGAAGATGTTGTATGATTGCAAATGAGACAACTATCCACAAAAGACCAAAATGACACAGACATTAACAACTGTCTATTTTTGGTTCACAGTGTATCAGTACTTACAACTCCTTTAGCGATGTTAATCCCACAAACAATTTTTCTTCTATTGTGGTAATGCTATTGCCTTCTAGAAGTCTGAAATTATGAACATCAAGTTGATCAATAGGAAGAGATTCAATAAACCTGGTGTTAAATAATAAGATAAGGTTAAAAAGTTAAGTGATCAGCTACAATGTTTCAATATCATATTCATAGAAAATAAATATGTGTTAATATTATGAGGACAAATCATACCTACTCTACCGAACCATTTATGTAGTAAAGTGAAGAAGTTTTGTTCACATGATAAAATTCGGGACAATACACATTTTTTTAAAACTTATATCATGCAACGCTTTGTCTATTGTATTGCATGTCTTTTTTTTGGTTTATTTGTTGTTTTGAATTGTTTTCGATTTTAGAACTCATTGATTAAGTCGAAGAAATGTTTGACAATGAAAGCCATCTTGTCTCTTGTAACAGTTTATTTAACAGTTTAAATATTTTGATACGAGCGTCACTAATGAGTCTTATGTAGACGAAACGCGCGTCTGGTTTACTAAATTATAATATACTTTTAATTAGTTGAAAATGCAATGAAATACTTGTCTTTACTTACCTTCACTTTTGTTTACAAATCAGCTTCTTCAAACAATCTAGTCTTTCTAGCTCCGGTAGCTGGTTATAATTATATACCTGTTTCGCTTTATATATTCCCTGAAAAATAACAATGTTTTATGACATTTAGTCGAGTTATTAAAATCACACTACAGAACGGAAAAACAAGAAAGAAAAGACAATACTATGTATCGAACAATATCAAACTTAGAACTTGTATGTTCAATTAGTTATCAATGAAATACTTGTCTTTACTTACCTTAAACTTTGTTCCTAAATCTTCTAACAATCTAGTCTTGCTATCGCCGGTTACTGGTTATAATGATTTATCCGTTTATATATTCCCTGACAAACAACATATGTTTCATGACATTTAATCAATTTCTTAAATTCACACTACAGAACGGAAAAACAAGAGAGAAAAGTTACAACAGGTGTCAAAAAAAATTTTCTTTTGTGATATTTGCGCACGACAATGTAAAAAAATGTCATTTCTTTAATACAAAACAGTTTTTTGTTTAGATAAATATAGAAACATTTGAATGACATATAGAATTACACTACTAAACGAAAACCTCATGTCAAAGTTAATGACAAAGAATCTTGAATATCAAATTGCAACATTAGTAATGGACAAAATTTATTTAAAATTAAAAGGACTACATTTTATAATGGTTCATGTTGTTATTCGTGGAAGAAAAAACTTCATTTTCATATACTGATATGGTCATTTGTGTCTTGTTGATCAAGTGTATGAACCTGTCGATCATATTGCTTAAATCTAATCCAGCCATGCGAGAGGAAAAGGTTATTATTAAATTACCTGAACATATTTTACTTATAATTCATCATTTCTTACTTCGTAAATTTTACGGACTCCATCACGAGTTGGTTGACCGTTATGAAATAACCGTTTCACAAATGATATCGGATATGTTCCTTACGTCATAACTACAATCCCCTTCCCTTTAATGAATGTGACCTACCGAATTAGATTATTTACCAGATTCGTTATTACATAAGCAACACGACGGGTGCCACATGTGGAGCAGGATCTGCTTACCCTTCCGGAGCACCTGATATCACCTCTAGTTTTTGGTGGGGTTCGTGTTGTTTATTCTTTAGTTTTCTATGTTGTTTCATGTTTGCTCTTGTTTGTCTGTTAATCTTTTTCATTTTTAGCCATGGCGTTGTCAGTTTATTTTAGATTTATCAGTTTGACTGTCCCTTTGCTATCTTTCGTCCCTCTTCTATTTTACTTTTTTTTTTTGGAATAGTTACGGAAGTTATATAACCGTGTCAACTCAAAATAATAACCAAGAGCTAATTTTTGTTTTTTTCACGAAGTGACGAAAGCAACTGACAACGAATCAGTATTGTATAACTGTCTTTTTTTTTGCGATGTTGATATCCTCATAGGTTTGACAAGTGGTATATCAAAAAAGTTATGTGTTTGAATCATATTTACTGGATATATCGTTTTAACAAATATAACAAGGAGTAACATCGCCAGTGTTACTGGTGACGCAAAAGCCGTTTTACTTTGTTTTATGATAAACTTAGAGTAAGTGGATAATCACATTATATATGATCTATGAATAAAGTATTCATTCTATTTGTCTTCTCTCTCAAGATCTAGAGCTACCCGTTTTATACTGTTAAACACGACTGTCCTTTTGTTATGTTAATTTCTTTTTTAAAAGATTTATGGTCAAGTGATATTTCCCATGTGCTACTCGATAAAAGATATGTGAAAAAGAAATGGGTGGTTTATTCATACAGTTAGATTTAGGACTTTGTTTCCCAAAAAGGATTTCAAAACGTCAATAGAAATAAGGTAAGGGGACTCAGCACACATACACAAGTGAATAATCCTCTAGCATTTACAGATGTATAATACGTGTTTTGTACATAAAAATTGTGTGCAATAAAATTCATTTTTGAATAGCCGAGTATTAAGATAGTCTTCCTATTGGGTTTATATAACATCAAGGTTATATAATGTATGTAATTTAGGCTGTTTTCTGTATGACAGTCCGTATTTGTATGTCCATACTATACATTGGTTCGGCACTTATTGTAATATTTTTTTCCAACTTTTTGTCGCATGAACTTGCGATTAGATTTTTTTTATCATTAGGAAGATTAATGTCAACAGTTTCTAAAAAGATGCCACTCAGTTTGATCTAAATTTTGGGGGGATATGTGACATATCACAAACTGTCAGGTTTATATGACAACACAATAGAATATTGAAATATTGATTAAAGTAGATGATTAATTATCCGAACTTTTACATAGAAAAACAACCCCAAACATATCTCTATTATAATACAAAATCATATAAGACAATACAGTTAGCATACTATAAGACACATAATATTTTGTAATTTGGAAAATCTTCCCGTCATCTTTATTTCGCCATTTATTAACACAATATAAAATCGCGCCGTTTTGAAATCGCGATTGCCCTGTGAAATATATACATTTTTCAATGATAATTTAACAAGGCAACAGCTTTACCTGTATTGTAAACTAATGGGTAAAATCAATCAGAATAATTTTGTTTGCGATTCATTAATGTGAAGGTAGATTAAAAGTTGTATCATGTTTACCTCCAAAAATGTAAGCAATAATCAAAAGCAAAAACAGATTCAGAGTGAATTGAAATTAAATGCTGTCACACATAATATGTTTTACACGTGCTGTTTACATAACGATGTCCGCATTGTCCTTAAGGTTCTCTTGCTCAAGATGTAGTCAATTTCCTTAACGTCATGATTTCTATCATTGCTTTTCTTTTAGAAAGGACGTTAGAATTTGCTTGCGATGGAAGACTTTGCCAAAAATATATTCCTTTAACCCATCAAAGGCAACACAAGTTAATAGACTAGAATCATTCATTAAACACGTTAATAGAACCGAGAATAGGTGACCCACCAACACCAATACAAGTGAATTGACTAGGCTCCTTTATTTAAAAGTCAATATTAAAGTTGACCCACCAACACAAACACAAGTGAATAAGCTAGAATCCTTTATCAAAAAGTCAATAGGATAGGAAACCTACCAACACCAACACACATTTATAAACTAGGATCCTTTATTGAAAATTCAATGGGACAGGAGACTAATCATCACTAACACTAGTGAATAAACTAGGATCCCTAATTAAAAAGTCAATAGGATAGGGGACCTACCAACACCAATTAAAATGAATAAACTAGGATCCTTTATTAAAAATACAATGGGACAGGAGACTTACCAACAATAACACTAGTGAATAAACCAGGATCCCTAATTAAAATGTCAATAGGATAGGGGACCTACCAACACCAACTAAAAAGAATAAACTAGGATCCTTTATTAAAAATTCAATAGGAAAGTGGACCCACCAACACCAACACAAAACTGAATAAACTAGGATCCTTTAATGAAAAAGTCAATAGGATTCACTACCCTTTATTATTTACTTGAACCGGAATATGTATATTGTGTAAGTTGATTATTGTCTTTAATTGTTTTTGGTTTATGTTATATGTGACAAACTGTTAAGTTTATATGGCAATAACATAGAATATTGATTACAGTGTCTGAATAATTGTCCGAACTTTTACATACAAAGTGTACACAAAAGCATAACTCTATTGTAATACAAAATCATTTAACACAAAACAGTAAACGAACAATAAAACAAACACTAGTTTGTAATCTGGAAAATCTTCGCGCCATATTTATTTCTCGATTTATTAACATAATATAAAATCGCGCCGTTTTAAATTCGCGATTTCCCTGTGAAATATATACAATTTTCATTAATACTTTAACAAAGCAACAGCTTTACATGTACAAATCGAAAATCCAGGGAAAAAATCAATCAGAATAATTATGTTTTCGATTCATTGATGTGAAGGAAATTTAAAAGTTATATCATGTTTACAAAGAAACATATAAAAGAAAAGAAAAAAAAAACACATTCAAAGTGAAGAAATATCAAAATACAATGCTTTCAAGATAAAAGCAAAATAAATTGGTCATATGTGCTGATTTATCCTTAATTAATAGTCAACTAAGTCGAAACTGATTGACAGGTGTCATTAACATATGTATAACACGTGTTCTTCACATAACAATGTCCGAAATCTCCGTAACGTCCTCTTGCTTCAGATGTCCCCCATCTATTTAACAAGATGATTTTTATAATTGCTTTTTTTTGGAAACAAAGTTACATTTGAAATCTAAAGATAAAGATAAAAAAAACACTTACACCAACAGCAGTGAATTAACTAGGATCATTTATTAAAAGGGCAATATAACTAAAGTTAGCTGACCTATATAAAAAAAATAATAGAACTGAAGATAGGGGACCCATCGACACCAACAAAAGTGAATAAACTAGGATCCTTTATCAAAAAGTCAATATTAAAGTGGACCAACCAACACTAACACAAGTGAATAAACTAGGATCCTTTGATGAAATAGTCAATAGGATTCAGTACCCTTTATTATTTACCTGAATCGGAATTTGTATATTGAGTAACTTGATTGATGGTTTTTGTTTTTGTTAAATGTCACAAACTGTTAAGTTTATATGGCAATAAAATAGAATATTGAAATATTGATTACAGTATCTAACTAATTGTCCGAACTTTTACACACAAAATGTACACTCAAGAAAGACTCTATTATAATACATGTAAGACAAAACAGTAAATGAACTATAAAACAAACAGTAGTTGGTAATCTGGGATTCTTTGTACCATCTTTATTTCTCGATTGATTAACATAATATAAAATCGCGCCGTTTTAAATTCGCGATTTTCCTGTGAAAGATATACAATTTTCATTCAAACATTGACAATACAACAGATTTACATGTACACATCGTAACTCGAGGATCAAAATCAATTAAATAATTAAGTTTTGGATTCATTGATGTGAAGGAAATTTAAAAGTTATATCATGTTTACATAAAAATGTTTACAACAATAGAAAAGAAAAAAAGAACATTTAGAGTGAATTAAAATAAAAGGCTTTCAGGTAAAAAGCAATTAGATTAGTCATTTGTGCTGATTTATTCTTAACTAATATTCAACGAGGTTGAAACTGATTGACAGGTGTTTTTTATATATGTATTATACGTGTTCTTTACATAGCATTGTCAGCAATCTCCGTAACGTCATCTTCCTAACGTGATGATTTCTATCATTGCTTTTATTTTAGAAACGAAGATATATTTGAAATCTATATCTTAAGATAGAAAACCCACTCACACCAACACAGGTGCATCAACTAGGATCATTTATTAAAAGGGCAATAAAACTGAAGTTAGGTGACCCACCAACACCAACACAAGTGAATAAAATGGGAACCTGTATTAAAAAATTATGAGAATTGAGGATAGGGGACACACCAACACCAACAAAAGTGAATTAACTATGATCCTTTATTAAAAGTCAATATTAAAGTGGACCAACCAACACTAACACACGTCAATAAACTATGATCCTTTATTAAAAGTCAATATTAAAGTGGACCAACCAACACTAACACAAGTGAATAAACTATTATCCTAATTAAAAAGTATAAAGCATTGGGGTCCAACCAACACAAACACAAGTGAATATACTAGGATCGTTTATTAATAATCCAATAGGATAGGAAACCTACCAACACTAAGAATACTCAATAAACTAAGAACCCGTATCAAAACATTAAGAGAACTGAGGATAGGAGACCCACCGACATCAACAAAAGTGATTAAACTACGATCCTTTATTTTCAGATCAATAGGTTAGGGGACCCACCAAAACCAACACAAGTGAATAGATTAGGATCCTTTATTAAAAGTCAATATAACTGAGGATAAGAAACCGAACAACACCAACACATTTGAATAAACTATAATTCTTTTTTAAGATATCAACAGGAAACGGGCCCACCAACAACAACATATGGGGAAAAAATTAGGAAGATTAATGTCAACAGTTTCTAAAAAGATGCCACTCAGTTTGTTCTAAATTTGGGAGGGGGGATATGTGACATATCACAAACTGTCAGGTTTATATGACAACACAATAGAATATTGAAATATTGATTAAAGTAGATGATTAATTATCCGAACTTTTGCATAGAAAAACAACCCCAAACATATCTCTATTATAATACAAAATCATATAAGACAATACAGTTAGCATACTATAAGACACATAATATTTTGTAATTTGGAAAATCTTCCCGTCATCTTTATTTCGCCATTTATTAACACAATATAAAATCGCGCCGTTTTGAAATCGCGATTGCCCTGTGAAATATATACATTTTTCAATATTAATTTAACAAGGCAACAGCTTTACCTGTATTGTAAACTAATGGGTAAAATCAATCAGAATAATTTTGTTTGCGATTCATTAATGTGAAGGTAGATTAAAAGTTGTATCATGTTTACCTCCAAAAATTTATGCAATAATAAAAAGCAAAAAACACATTCAGAGTGAATTAAAATTAAATGCTGTCAGGAGACTAGAGTCATTTATTAAACACGTCAATAGAACCGAGAATAGGTGACCCACCAATACCAACACAAGTGAATAGACTAGGCTCCTTTATTTAAAAGTCAATATTAAAGTTGACCCACCAACACAAACACAAGTGAATAAGCTAGGATCCTTTATCAAAAAGTCAATAGGACAGGAAACCTACCAACACCAGCACACATTTATAAACTAGGATCCTTTATTGAAAATTCAATAGGAAAGGAACCAACCAACACCTACAACACAAGTGAATAAACTTGGATCCTTCATTAAAAATACAATGGGACAGGAGACTAACCAACACTAACACTAGTGAATAAACCAGGATCCCTAATTAAAATGTCAATAGGATAGGGGACCTACCAACACCAACTAAAATGAAAAAACTAGGATCCTTTATTAAAAATTCAATACGAAAGTGGACCCACCAACACCAACACAAAACTGAATAAACTAGGATCCTTTGATGAAAAAGTCAATAGGATTCACTAACCTTTATTATTTACTTGAACCGGAATATGTATATTGTGTAAGTTGATTATTGTCTTTAGTTGTTTTTGTTTATGTTATATGTCACAAACTGTTAAGTTTATATGGTAATAACATAGAATATTGAAATATTGATTACAGTGTCTGAATAATTGTCGGAACTTTTTACATACAAAGTGTACACAAAAGCATAACTCTATTGTAATACAAAATCATTTAACACAAAATAGTAAACGAACTATAAAACAAACACTAGTTTGTAATCTGGAAAATCTTCGCGCCTTATTTATTTCTCGATTTATTAAACGCGCCGTTTTAAATTCGCGATTTCCCTGTGAAATATATACAATTTTCATTAATACTTTAACAAAGCAACAGCTTTACATGTACAAATCGAAAATCCAGGGAAAAAATCAATCAGAATAATTATGTTTTCGATTCATTGATGTGAAGGAAATTTAAAAGTTATATCATGTTTACATAAAAACATATAAAAGAAAAGAAAAAAAACACATTCAAAGTGAAGAAATATCAAAATACAATGCTTTCAAGATAAAAGCAAAATAAATTGGTCATATGTGCTGATTTATCCTTAATTAATAGTCAACTAAGTGGAAACTGATTGACAGGTGTCATTAACATATGTATAACACGTGTTCTTTACATAACAATGTCCGCAACTCCGTAACGTCCTCTTGCTTCAGATGTCCCCAATCTATTTAACAAGATGATTTTTATAATTGCTTTTTTAGAAACAAAGTTATATTTGAAATCTAAAGATAAAAATAAAAAAACCCACTAACACCAACAGCAGTGAATTAACTAGGATCATTTATTAAAAGGGCAATATAACTAAAGTTAGCTGACCTATATGAAAAAAAATAATAGAACTGAAGATAGGGGACCCATCGACACCAACAAAAGTGAATAAACTAGGATTCTTTATCAAAAAGTCAATATTAAAGTGGACCAACCAACACTAACACAAGTGAATAAACTAGGATCCTTTGATGAAATAGTCAATAGGATTCACTACCCTTTATTATTTACCTGAATCGGAATGTGTATATTGAGTAACTTGATTGATGGTTTTTGTTTTGTTAAATGTCACAAACTGTTAAATTTATATGGCAATAACATAGAATATTGAAATATTGATTACAGTATCTAATTAATTGTCCGAACTTTTACACACAAAATGTACACTCAAGAATAACTCTATTATAATACATGTAAGACAAAACAGTAAATGAACTATAAAACAAACACTAGTTGGTAATCATGTAATCTTTGTACCATCTTTATTTCTCGATTTATTAACATAATATAAAATCGCGCCGTTTTAAATTTGCGATTTTTCTGTGAAAGATATACAATTTTCATTCAAACATTGACAATACAACAGCTTTACATGTACACATCGTAACTCGAGGGTCAAAACCAATAAAATAATTAAGTTTTCGATTCATTGATGTGAAGGAAATTTAAAAGTTATATCATGTTAACATAAAAATGTTAACAACAATAGAAAAGAAAAAAAAGAACATTTAGAGTGAATTAATATAAAAGGCTTTCAGGTAAAAAGCAAAATAGATTAGTCATTTGTGCTGATTTATTCTTAACTAATATTCAACGAGGTTGAAACTGATTGACAGGTGCTTTTTTATATATGTATTACACGTGTTCTTTACATATCATTGTCAGCAATCTCCGTAACGTCATCATCCTAACGTGATGATTTCTATCATTGCTTTTATTTTAGAAACGAAGATATATTTGAAATCTATATATAAAGATAGAAAACCCACTCACACCAACACAAGTGCATCAACTAGGATCATTTATTAAAAGGGCAATAAAACTGAAGTTAGGTGACCCACCAACACCAACATAAGTGAATAAACTTGGAACCTGTATTAAAAAATTAAGAGAATTGAGGATAGGGGACACACCAACACCAACACAAAACTGAATAAACTAGGATCCTTTGATGAAAAAGTCAATAGGATTCACTACCCTTTATTATTTACTTGAACCGGAATATGTATATTGTGTAAGTTGATTATTGTCTTGAGTTGTTTTTGTTTATGTTATATGTCACAAACTGCTAAGTTTATATGGTAATAACATAGAATATTGAAATATTGATTACAGTGTCTGAATAATTGTCCGAACTTTTACATACAAAATGTACACAAAAGAATAACTCTATTGTAATACAAAATCATTTAACACAAAACAGTAAACGAACTATAAAACACTAGTTTGTAATCTGGAAAATCTTCGCGCCATCTTTATTTCTCGATTTATTAACATAATTTAAAATCGCGCCGTTTTAAATTCGCGATTTCCCTGTGAAATATATACAATTTTCATTAATACTTTAACAAAGCAACAGCTTTACATGTACAAATCGAAAATCCAAAGAAAAAATCAATCAGAATAATTATGTTTTCGATTCATTGATGTGAAGGAACTTTAAAAGTTATATCATGTTATGTTACAAAAAAACATATAAAAGAAAAAAAAAAAACACATTCAAAGTGAAGAAATATCAAAATACAATGCTTTCAAGATAAAAGCAAAATAAATTGGTCGTATGTGCTGATTTATCCTTAATTAATAGTCAACTAAGTCGAAACTGATTGACAGGTGTCATTAACATATGTATAACACGTGTTCTTTACATACCAATGTCCGCAACTCCATAACGTCCTCTTGCTTCAGATGTCCCCCATCTATTTAACAAGATGATTTTTATAATTGCTTTTTTTAGAAACAAAGTTACATTTGAAATCTAAAGATAAAGATAAAAAACCCACTAACACCAACAGCAGTGAATTAAGTAGGATCATTTATAAAAAGGGCAATATAGATAAAGTTAGCTGAGCTATATAAAAAATAATAGAACTGAAGATAGGGGACCCATCGACACCAACAAAAGTGAATGAATATGGATCCTTCATTAAGAAGTTGAAAGTTCCGATAATATGAGACCCAACACATCAACAAAAGTGAATAAACTAGAATCCTTTATTAAAAAGTCTAAATAACTGAGGATAAGAGACCCATCGACACCAACTCAAGTGAATTAACTAGGATCCTTTATTAAAAAGTCAAAATAACTGAGGATAAGAGACCCTCAAACACCAAGTCAAGTGAATTAACTGGGATCCTTTATAATTCTTTTTATCAAAACGTCAATAGAAATAAGGTAAGGGGACTCAGCACACATACACAAGTGAATAATCCTCTAGCATTTACAGATGTATAACACGTGTTTTGTACATAAAAATTGTGTGCAATAAAATTCATTTTTGAATAGCCGAGTATTAAGATAGTCTTCCTATTGGGTTTATATAACATCAAGGTTATATAATGTATGTAATTTAGGCTGTTTTCTGTATGACAGTCCGTATTTGTATGTCCATACTATACATTGGTTCGGCACTTATTGTAATATTTTTTTCCAACTTTTTGTCGCATGAACTTGCGATTAGATTTTTTTTATCATTAGGAAGATTAATGTCAACAGTTTCTAAAAAGATGCCACTCAGTTTGATCTAAATTTTGGGGGGATATGTGACATATCACAAACTGTCAGGTTTATATGACAACACAAGAGAATATTGAAATATTGATTAAAGTAGATGATTAATTATCCGAACTTTTACATAGAAAAACAACCCCAAACATATCTCTATTATAATACAAAATCATATAAGACAATACAGTTAGCATACTATAAGACACATAATATTTTGTAATTTGGAAAATCTTCCCGTCATCTTTATTTTGCCATTTATTAACACAATATAAAATCGCGCCGTTTTGAAATCGCGATTGCCCTGTGAAATATATACATTTTTCAATGATAATTTAACAAGGCAACAGCTTTACCTGTATTGTAAACTAATGGGTAAAATCAATCAGAATAATTTTGTTTGCGATTCATTAATGTGAAGGTAGATTAAAAGTTGTATCATGTTTACCTCCAAAAATGTATGCAATAATAAAAAGCAAAAACACATTCAGAGTGAATTAAAATTAAATGCTGTCAGGAGAATAGCAAAATTAATGGATCATTTGTGCTGATTTTAGAAACTATTTGACAGGTGTCATTTACATAATATGTTTTACACGTGTTGTTTACATAACGATGTCCGCATTGTCCTTAAGGTTCTCTTGCTTAAGATGTAGTCAATTTCCTTAACGTCATGATTTCTATCATTGCTTTTCTTTTAGAAAGGAAGTTAGGATTTGAGGTCTAAATCGAGGAATCAGTGTTTATTCATTATTAGTTGAAAACAGAGGACATTTTCGAATTGCTTGCGATGGAAGACTTTGCCAAAAATATATACCTTTAACCCATCAAAGGCAACACAAGTTAATAGACTAGAATCCTTTATTAAACACGTCAATAGAACCGAGAATAGGTGACCCACCAACACCAACATAAGTGAATAGACTAGGCTCCTTTATTTAAAAGTCAATATTAAAGTTGACCCACCAACACAAACACAAGTGAATAAGCTAGGATCCTTTATCAAAAAGTCAATAGGATAGGAAACCTACCAACACCAACACACATTTATAAACTAGGATCCTTTATTGAAAATTCAATGATACAGGATACTAACCATCACTAACACTAGTGAATAAACTAGGAACCCTAATTAAAAAGTCAATAGGATAGGGGACCTACCAACACCAATTAAAATGAATAAACTAGGATCCTTTATTAAAAATACAATGGGACAGGAGACTAACCAACACTAACACTAGTGAATAAACCAGGATCCCTAATTAAAATGTCAATAGGATAGGGGACCTACCAACACCAACTAAAATGAATAAACTAGGATCCTTTATTAAAAATTCAAAAAGGAAAGTGGACACACCAACACCAACACAAAACTGAATAAACTAGGATCCTTTAATGAACAAGTCAATAGGATTCACTACCCTTTATTATTTACTTGAACCGGAATATGTATATTGTGTAAGTTGATTATTGTCTTTAATTGTTTTTGGTTTATGTGATATGTGACAAACTGTTAAGTTTATATGGCAATAACATAGAATATTGAAATATTGATTACAGTGTCTGAATAATTGTCCGAACTTTTACATACAAAATGTACACAAAAGAATAACTCTATTGTAATACAAAATCATTTAACACAAAACAGTAAACGAACTATAAAACAAACACTAGTTTGTTATCTGGAAAATCTTCGCCCCATATTTATTTCTCGATTTATTAATCGCGCCGTTTTAAATTCGCGATTTCCCTGTGAAATATATACAATTTTCATTAATACTTTAACAAAGCAACAGCTTTACATGTACAAATCGAAAATCCAGGGAAAAAATCAATCAGAATAATTATGTTTTCGATTCATTGATGTGAAGGAAATTTAAAAGTTATATCATGTTTACAAAAAAACATATAAAAGAAAAGAAAAAAAACCCACATTCAAAGTGAAGAAATATCAAAATACAATGCTTTCAAGATAAAAGCAAAATAAATTGGTCATATGTGCTGATTTATCCTTAATTAATAGTCAACTAAGTCGAAACTGATTGACAGGTGTCATTAACATATGTATAACACGTGTTCTTTACATAACAAGGTCCGCAACTCCGTAACGTCCTCTTGCTTCAGATGTCCCCCCATCTATTTAATAAGATGATTTATATAATTGCTTTTTTTAGAAACAAAGTTATATTTGAAATCTAAAGATAAAAATAAATAAAAAAAAACACTAACACAAAACGCAATGAATTAACTAGGATCATTTATTAAAACGGCAATATAACTAAAGTTAGCTGACCTATATAAAAAAAATAATAGAACTGAAGATAGGGGACCCATCGACACCAACAAAAGTGAATAAACTAGGATCCTTTATCAAAAAGTCAATATTAAAGTGGACCAACCAACACTAACACAAGTGAATAAACTAGGATCCTTTAATGAAATAGTCAATAGGATTCACAACCCTTTATTATTTACCTGAATCGAAATTTGTATATTGAGTAACTTGATTGATGGTTTTTGTTTTTTGTTAAATGTCACAAACTGTTAAGTTTATATGGCAATAAAATAGAATATTGAAATATTGATTACAGTATCTAATTAATTGTCCGAACTTTTACACACAAATGTACACTCAAGAAAAACTCTATTATAATACATGTAAGACAAAACAGTAAATGAACTATAAAACAAACACACGTTGGTAATCTGGGATTCTTTGTACCATCTTTATTTCTCGATTTATTAACATAATATAAAATTGCGCCGTTTTAAATTTGCGATTTTCCTGTGAAAGATATACAATTTTCATTCAAACATTGACAATACAACAGCTTTACATGTACACATCGTAACTCGAGGATCAAAATCAATTAAATAATTAAGTTTTTGATTCATTGATGTGAAGGAAATTTAAAAGTTATATCATGTTTACATAAAAATGTTTACAACAATAGAAAAGAAAAAAAGAACATTTAGAGTGAATTAAGATAAAAGGCTTTCAGGTAAAAAGCAATTAGATTAGTCATTTGTGCTGATTTATTCTTAACTAATTTTGAACGAGGTTGAAACTGATTGACAGGTGATTTTTTATATATGTATTACACGTGTTCTTTACATAGCATTGTCAGAAATCTCCGTAACGTCATCTTCCTAACGTGATGATTTCTATCATTGCTTTTATTTTAGAAACGAAGATATATTTGAAATCTATATCTAAAGATAGACAACCCACTCACACCAACACAAGTGCATCAACTAGGATCATTTATTAAAAGGGCAATAAAACTGAAGTTAGGTGACCCACCAACACCAACACAAGTGAATAAACTGGGAACCTGTATTAAACAATTAAGAGAATTGAGGATAGGGGACACACCAACACCAACAAAAGTGAATAAACTATGATTCTTTATTAAAAGTCAATATTAAAGTGGACCAACCAACACTAACACACGTGAATAAACTAGGATCCTACATTAAAAAAATCAATATTGAATAGGACAAACCAACACTTACACAAGTGAATAAACTATTATCCTAATTGCAAAGTATAAAGCATTGGGGTCCAACCAACACAAACACAAGTGAATATACTAGGATTGTTTATTAATAATCCAATAGGATAGGAAACCAACCAACACCAAGAATACTCAATAAACTAAGAACCCGTATCAAAACATTAAGAGAACTGAGGATAGGAGACCCACCGACATCAACAAAAGTGATTAAACTACGATCCTTTATTTTAAGGTCAATAGGTTAGGGGACCCACCAAAACCAACACAAGTGAATAGATTAGGATCCTTTATTAAAAGTCAATATAACTGAGGATAAGAAACCGAACAACAACAACACATTTGAATAAACTATAATTCTTTTTTAAGATATCAACAGAAAAGGGGCCCACCAACAACAACATATGGGGAAAAAATTAGGAAGATTAATGTCAACAGTTTCTAAAAAGATGCCACTCAGTTTGTTCTAAATTTGGGGGGGGGGGGATATGTGACATATCACAAACTGTCAGGTTTATATGACAACACAATAGAATATTGAAATATTGATTAAAGTAGATGATTAATTATCCGAACTTTTACATAGAAAAACAACGCCAAACATATCTCTATTATAATACAAAATCATATAAGACAATACAGTTAGCATACTATAAGACACATAATATTTTGTAATTTGGAAAATCTTCCCGTCATCTTTATTTCGCCATTTATTAACACAATATAAAATCGCGCCGTTTTGAAATCGCGATTGCCCTGTGAAATATAAACATTTTTCAATGATAATTTAACAAGGCAACAGCTTTACCTGTATTGTAAACTAATGGGTAAAATCAATCAGAATAATTTTGTTTGCGATTCATTTATGTGAAGGTAGATTAAAAGTTGTATCATGTTTACCTCCAAAAATTTATGCAATAATAAAAAGCAAAAACACATTCAGAGTGAATTAAAATTAAATGCTGTCAGGAGACTAGAATCATTTATTAAACACGTCAATAGAACCGAGAATAGGTGACCCACCAACACCAACACAAGTGAATAGACTAGGCTCCTTTATTTAAAAGTCAATATTAAAGTTGACCCACCAACACAAACACAAGTGAATAAGCTAGGATCCTTTATCAAAAAGTCAATAGGACAGGAAACCTACCAACACCAACACACATTTATAAACTAGGATCCTTTATTGAAAATTCAATAGGAAAGGAACCAACCAACACCTACAACACAAGTGAATAAACTAGGATCCTTCATTAAAAATACAATGGGACAGGAGACTAACCAACACTAACACTAGTGAATAAACCAGGATCCCTAATTAAAATGTCAATAGGATAGGGGACCTACCAACACCAACTAAAATGAATAAACTAGGATCCTTTATTAAAAATTCAATAGGAAAGTGGACCCACCAACACCAACACAAAACTGAATAAACTAGGATCCTTTGATGAAAAAGTCAATAGGATTCACTACCCTTTATTATTTACTTGAACCGGAATATGTATATTGTGTAAGTTGATTATTGTCTTTAGTTGTTTTTGTTTATGTTTTATGTCACAAACTGTTAAGTTTATATGGTAATAACATAGAATATTGAAATATTGATTACAGTGTCTGAATAATTGTCCGAACTTTTACATACAAAGTGTACACAAAAGCATAACTCTATTGTAATACAAAATCATTTAACACAAAACAGTAAACGAACTATAAAACAAACACTAGTTTGTAATCTGGAAAATCTTCGCGCCATATTTATTTCTCGATTTATTAAACGCGCCGTTTTAAATTCGCGATTTACCTGTGAAATATATACAATTTTCATTAATACTTTAACAAAGCAACAGCTTTACATGTACAAATCGAAAATCCAGGGAAAAAATCAATCAGAATAATTATGTTTTCGATTCATTGATGTGAAGGAAATTTAAAAGTTATGTCATGTTTACATAAAAACATATAAAAGAAAAGAAAAAAGCACATTCAAAGTGAAGAAATATCAAAATACAATGCTTTCAAGATAAAAGCAAAATGAATTGGTCATATGTGCTGATTTATCCTTAATTAATAGTCAACTAAGTCGAAACTGATTGACAGGTGTCATTAACATATGTATAACACGTGTTCTTTACATAACAATGTCCGCAACTCCGTAACGTCCTCTTGCTTCAAATGTCCACCATCTATTTAACAAGATGATTTTTATCATTGCTTTTTTTAGAAACAAAGTTATATTTGAAATCTAAAATAAAGATAAAAAAAAACAACAGCAGTGAATTAACTAGGATCATTTATTAAAAGGGCAATATAACTAAAGTTAGCTGACCTATATAAAAAAATAATAGAACTGAAGATAGGGGACCCATCGACACCAACAAAAGTGAATAAACTGGGATCCTTTATCAAAAAGTCAATATTAAAGTGGACAAATCAACACTAACACAAGTGAATAAACTAGGATCCTTTGATGAAATAGTCAATAGGATTCACTACCCTTTATTATTTACCTGAATCGGAATTTGTATATTGAGTAACTTGATTGATGGTTTTTGTTTTTGTTAAATGTCACAAACTGTTAAGTTTATATGGCAATCAAATAGAATATTGGAATATTGATTACAGTATCTAATTAATTGTCCGAACTTTTACACACAAAATCCAACTCAAGAAAAACTCTATTATAATACATGTAAGACAAAACAGTAAATGAACTATAAAACAAACACTAGTTGGTAATCTGGGATTCTTTGTACCATCTTTATTTCTCGATTTATTAACATAATATAAAATCGCGCCGTTTTATATTCGCGATTTTCCTGTGAAAGATATACAATTTTCATACAAACATTGACAATACAACAGCTTTACATGTACTAATCGTAACTCGAGGGTCAAAATCAATCAAATAATTAAGTTTTCGATTCATTGATGTGAAGGAAATTTAAAAGTTATATCATGTTTACATAAAAATGTATACAACAATAGAAAAGAAAAAAAAGAACATTTAGCGTGAATTAAAATAAAAGGCTTTCAGGTAAAAAGCAAAATAGATTAGTCATTTGTGCTGATTTATTCTTAACTAATATTCAACGAGGTTGAAACTGATTGACAGGTGTTTTTTATATATGTATTACACGTGTTCTTTACATAGCATTGTCAGCAATCTCCGTAACGTCATCATCCTAACGTGATGATTTTTATCATTGCTTTTATTTTAGAAACGAAGATATATTTGAAATCTATATCTAAAGACAGAAAACCCACTCACACTAACACAAGTGCATCAACTAGGATCATTTATTAAAAGGGCAATAAAACTGAAGTTAGGTGACCCACCAACACCAACACAAGTGAATAAACTGGGAACCTGTATTAAAAAATTATGAGAATTGAGGATAGGGGACACACCAACACCAACAAAAGTGAATAAACTATGATCCTTTATTAAAAGTCAATATTAAAGTGGACCAACCAACACTAACACACGTGAATAAACTAGGATCCTACATTAAAAAAATCAATATTGAATAGAACAAACCAACACTAACACAAGTGAATAAACTATAATCCTAATTAAAAAGTATAAAGCATTGGGGTCCAACCAACACCAACACAAGTGATTAAACTACGATCCTTTATTTAAAGGTCAATAGGTTAGGGGACCCACCAACACCAACACAAGTGAATAGATTAGGATCCTTTATTAAAAGTCAATATAACTGAGGATAAGAAACCCAACAACACCAACACATTTGAATAAACTATAATTCCTTTTTAAGATATCAACAGGAAAGGGGCCCACCAACAACAACATATGGGAAGAGACTAGGATCCTTTTAAAAAAATCATTAGAGCTTAGGCAACGGGACCCACCAACACAAACACGAGTAAATAAACTAGGATCCTTTATAAAAAAAGTCAACAGAGGACCCACCAACACATACACAAGTTAAAAAACTAAAATCCATTAAAAAAATCATTAAAACTTAGGATACGGGACCCACTTACACAAACACTTAACTCATCAACGCCAAAACAAGGTAATAGACTAGAATCATTTATTAAAAAATCAATAGAACTTAGGATACGGGACCCACTTACACAAACACAAGTCGATAAACTAGGATCCTTTATCAAAAAGTCAATAGAGGACCAACAAACACAAAAACAAGTGAATGAACTATGATTCTATATTAAAACGTCATTAGAAATAAGGATAGACGACCAACCAACACTAGCACAAGTCAATGCACAAGGATCATTTAAAAAAAAGTCAATATAACTGAGGAAATGGGGACCAACCAACACCAACACAAGGCAATACACTAAGATCCTTCATTAAAAAGAAATAGGATAGGAAATCTACTTACGCCGACACAAGTGAATAAGCTATGATCCTTTATCTAAAAGTCAATAGAAAAGGGGACCCTATACTACTGACATAGGTGAAAAAACTTGATGGATGTTTGCTGATTTTTGTTAAGTTGTAACAATACCGAGATAGGTAATTTGATCATAGTTATAGATGTCCATTTGAATTCCAATAAAACGATAATCAAACGTTTTTCACAGCCTTTAAAGAACCCGCTGATGAAGCAAGAAGATTATACATGCATTTAACATTGTGCAAAATATTACAATTGTTCTATATTTAACATATGTGTTATTGAGGACAATGCAACCAACGTTCAAATGAGAATTACTCTGATTCAATAATAGAATGTGACATTATTTGAAATAAAATAAATCAAATATCATACATTTATCAACCTCCATCAAAAACCAAATGACATAGACTTGTATAACTAATGGAAAACATACTACCGTGAATAATGAATAAGTCATATTCAAGATAGCAACTCACGAACGTTAAAGGTCAATTATTCTATTGATAAACACCGGAGAAACTAACGATCTGGTGTATATACGAAAAATACACGCAACAACAATTATGATATATACCAAAAAAGGAAACCACTGATATACCTCATCATGGACAGACGTCAAATCATATAAACAGTTATAAATAAATTCATCATAGATACCAGGATTGACATTTTATAATTACGCAAGACGCGCGTTTCGTCTGCAAAAAACTCATCAGTGACGCTCGAATAAAAAAGGCCAAATAAAGTACGAAGTTGAAGAGCATTGATGAACCAAAATTCCTAAAAGTTTTGCCAAATACAGCTACGGTAATCTATTCCTAAGGTAGAAAAGCCTTAGTATTTCAAAAATTCAAAGTTTTGTTAACAGTTATTTTGTGCTGACATGAATTGTCATTGATATGGTTATATTTATAAATTTACTGTTTACAAATTTTTGAATTTTTTGAAATACTAAGGCTTTTCTACCTCATACATAGATTACCTTAGCTGTATTTGGCAAAACTTTTAGGAATTTTGGTTCTCAATGCTCTTCAACTTCGTGCTTTATTTGGTCTTTTTAACTTTTTTGGATTCGAGCGTCACTGATGAGTCTTTGGTAGACGAAACGCGTGTCTGGCGTATATACTAAATTTAGTCCTGGTATCTATGATGAGTTTATTTATAATTAGAAATATATCAATGATAATTCAAGTCAACACAGAAGTGCTGACTACTGGGCTGTTGATACCCTCTGGGAAATAAATCTCCACCAGTAATGGCATCGATCCAGTTGTTGTAGATAAATAAATAAAGCTAATTAGACCTTAGAGAACTGGCAGTTACTAAAACACATTTCAAATCCAATAACCACTAACAAAGTCTAAGACTGAAATATCAGTAAGTAAACATCCAACGCCCAATGGTTTAATGTTAACACGTCAGTCAGAGAAGGATGATCATTTTTAGTACCAAACTAAAGATAAAGACGGTATACATATCATTTAGGGTGTTAAGCATTGATGTAAAGTTAATTGGTTTTTTTATTTGATATAAGAATAAAAAATTAAAACGATCATAACAATATTCAAATATATATTATCACAGTGTCAAATTAGACAAAAAGAGAAGAAACAGATTACATAAAAGGGACATGCAAACTCATTTGTTGAAAAAGTACAAATTAACACATAACGAAAGATTAAACACGTTGAAAAGGCAAATAACAATAGAAAACAAAACAAAACATATAAACCGAATTACTACGCCCCACAACAAATATTTGTGTTGAAGTTTATATGAAGGATCGATACATTTAGTCATCATATAATTTGTATTTGAAAAGGGAACAAGATAGAGGAGCCAAAGGAACAGTAAATTAGCAAAATTTAAAGCTATGGAGGAAATGTTATGTTGCACAGCACACCAACATATGACACCTTTCTGCCGTGAAATAAATACGATAATGCACTTGTGTCCAGGAAGCTAACCAAAACAATAGTTTAGTAATGGTGCAATGATTACGATAATTCTCGTGTTTCCTGGCTTCTTACCGAAACGATGGTTTACTAATGATGCCAAAGTGAGTCGAAATATTGGTGAACGGGATAAATCAATAATACAAGAGAGAGGTTAAGTGACTACGATTATTTTCTTGTGTCTTGCTCCTTATTGAAACGATAGTTAAGCAATGGTGAAATAAGAGTATCGTTTTTTTTTTTGTGATTTCAGTTAGCAATGATGGGTGAAATGGATACGACAAGTCTCTTGCTCCCTGGCAAGTAACCGAAACGATGGTTTAGCAAGGGTGAATTATAGTGGCGAAATAATTGTGCACATGATAAAACAGTGGTGCAAAGGAGGGGTGAAATGCACACGATAATGTTCGTGTTTTTCGTGGTTGCTTACAACAACGATAGATACGCAAGGATGAAGTGAATACGAAAATTCTCGTATTTTTGGATGCTAACAGAAACGATAGTTTAGAAAGGGTGAAATGAATACGATAATTCCCGATATTCCTGGCTGCTGTCCGCAACGATAGTTAAGCAATGGTGGCATTAACACGATAATTCTCATGTTCCATGGCTGCAAACTGAAACAATAGTTCAGCAATGTTGAAAAGAATAAGAACATTCTTGTTTTTCATGGCTGCTAACAGAAACGATAGTTTAGAAAGGGTGAAATGAATACGATAATTCTCGATATTCCTGGCTGCTTACTAAATCAATAGTTGTTCAGCAATGATGACATTCACACAATAATTGTCATGTTCCATGGCTGCTTACTGAAACAATAGTTCAGCAATGTTGAAAAGAAGAAGAACATTCTTGTTTTTTATGGCTGCTAACAGAAATGATGGTGAAATAAGTATGATAATTCTTGTGTTTCCTTGCTGCTCAATGAAATGATAGTTGAGCAATGGCGAAATGAATACGATAATTCTCGTGTTTATGGGCTGCTTACCGAAATATTTATGTAACAATGGTTAAATATATATGATAATTCTCGTGTTTCGTGGCTGCTAACCGAAACAACAATTTTGCATGGTTAAATAAATACGATAATTATCGTGTTCCCTCTTTGCTAACCGAAATTATAGTTAAGCAGTGATTAAACATGTTAAACGAATACGATCATTCTCGTGTTGCATGACTGCTAACGAAAACGATAGAATGGTGAATTTTTTTTGTGTTTTCCTGGTTGCTTACCGGAACGGTATTTAAGCAAAAGTGCATTAAATACGATAATTATCGTGTTTCATGGTGGTTAACCGAAGCGACAGTCTAGCAAATGGGAAATGACTACGATAATTCTCTTGTTTCCTGACTACTAACCGAATCAATAGTTTAGCAATGGTGAAATAAATTCCACAGTTTTCGATATTCCTTGCTGCTAACCGAAACGATAGCTCTGCTATTTTGAAATAAATACGATTATTCTCTGATGGCTGGCTGCTAACCGAAACAATAGTTAAGCAATGGTAAATGAAAACGATACTTATTGTATTTCATGGATGCCTACCGAAACAAAAGTTTAGCAGTGGTGAAATAAATACGACATTTCTCTTGCTTCCAGGCTTCTTACCGAAACGATGGTGTACTTATGATGCCAAAAAGGGGCGAAATATTGGTGCACAGGATAAATCAATTATACAAAAGAGAAGTAAAATGATTTCAATCATTTTCTTGTATTCTTGCTTCTTGAAACAATAATTTAGCAATGGTGAAATAAAAACGATAATTCTCGTGTTTCCTGGCTGCAAACCGAAACAATAGTTTAACTATGGTAGAATTTATACATGTCTGTTTATTTTTCGTAATTCCTGGCTACTTTCGAAACACAGTTAGCAATGGTGAAATCGATACAATAATTTTCATGTTTCCTGGCTAGTAATAACCGAAACTGGTGTTTACCTAGGGTGAAAAATAGTGGCAAAATAAAAAGGAGGGTTGAAATGCATACAATCATTTTCGTGTTTCATTGATGCTAACACAAACGAAAGTTTAGCAAGGGTGAAATGATTACGAAAATTCACGTATTTATTACTAACCGAAACGATAGTTAAACGATGGTGACATTAACACGATAATTGTTATGTTCCTGGCTGCTAAACGAGACAATAGTTCAGGAATGGTGCAATGAATATTAAATTATTGTTATCGACAGGTTGTATGTATCCCCATGGACACTAATTGTGCCCTTTTAATAGCAGACTTGTTTGTGTACTGTTATGAATAACAGTTTCAGAATTAACAGACCTTTAGTGTTTAATGTCTGTGTCATTTTGGTCTCTTGTGGACAGTTGTATCATTGGCAAATCATACCACATCTTCTTTTTATATTTTGTTTAATGGTTGCAAACCGAAACGATAGTTAAGCAATGGTGAAAAAATGAACATGATAATTCTTGTGTTTCCTGGTTGCTGACAGAAACGATAGTTCAGTAAGGATGACATGAATACGATAATTCTAATTCTAATAGTTGCATTTATATGGTAATTTTCAGTAAGTATTATTGCATTAACAATGGTATTATTCCAATTATCTGGACAGACTCCAAATAATATCTTTTTAACAAGTGACTTGTTATTTATTAAGTTACACAGTTATAAATATTTTAACAACCGTTTCCCCAAATGGGTAAACATTGTTACATTAATTAAAAATGAATTAAGTATATGCTGAAGAGTTTCAATATTATTGTTTTCATTACATAAGTGACATTTTTCATTTGACTTATGTATTATTTGCAGTCTTTGTTCTGTATATATAATCCTGTTATGAACATCAAACTACCCAATTGATGTCTGTAAACATGTTATATGTGTCACATGTAAAAAAAAACATGTAATTTTCTTAACCACTAAAAGTTTAAGCGCTGCTACGAACGTTTCGAGCTAGCATTTACACGAGCTTTAATGCAGCTATTTTATCTCCTTTAAAACGTCAAGATCTAACAAAAGACCGTAACAGTACCTTATAGTTGTTAAATTCGTCCTTGTTTGGTAGATAATTTACCAATTGATTATCATACCGAATCAAGTAACTGTAACTACCCTGAAAAAGACGACCGTTTACTTTTCTCTACACAGTAATAATTCGTACTTGCGTTGTGTATTTGTCAACATTGGTTCATTAAGAGGTTACGAGTTTGAGGTTACATCACAAGGAAACGCTATCGTATAACAATATAAAAAAACCAACAGGACAACAATAATTGCATAATGGTTTATTTCTAAATATTTTGAAACGAAAGAGGATTTTATTTAACAATACAGACTATGCACTCTTTTACTAATAAATAAAGGCAACAGTAGTATATCGCTGTTCGAAATTAATAAATCGATTGAGAAAAAAACAAATCTTGGTGACAAACTAAAACTGAGGGAAAAACAACAAATATTAGAAGAGAACTACGATACGACATCAAAATGTAACACACACAGACACGAACTATAATATAACAATGGCCACTTTCCTGACTTGGTGAGGACATTAAAAGTAAAAACATGTTAAATATAACATTAAAATGACAAATTTACATGACAGGACTAGAAATAAATAGGAGAACATATAGGACAGAGAAACACAGGAATAATAGCTAACAAAAGGTACCAGATTTAAAGTTTAATACGTCAGACGAACGTTTTGTCCACACAAGACTAGCCAGTGACGCTCAGTATGTCAGAGGAAAAATTTAGAAAGCCAAAACAAGTACAAAGTTGAAGAGCATTGAGGACCAAAAATTCCAATACGGCCAGGGTTTCCTGCCTGGGATAAAAACATTCTTTTTATTAAGAATAATTGATAATTTTGTAAACAGCATTCTTTTTTATAGAATGACTATATAAATAGATATACATAGGTGACTAACTGCAGAATAAAAACGGGTCCATAAAACAACCTAAACCATCACAAAAAAATCACGCCGATTTAGTCACAGGGCTAAACGCACAAAGCGACATCACATTTAAATTTCTAAAACTTTTCCCAAAAAAAAAGGATAGCATTAGGATGGAATTCAAGATTATGTTAGTAATATTGATAAAACATTCATTTATTACAATGAAAATAACAATACTAATTAATATTAAATTGTGGTATAATACATGTACTTTATTTTTTTTATTTCTTCATCACATACATAAGTATATGCAAATTGTCTATTCAAGAAGGATGCAATGCGTGTTTTATAAGTATTTTATTTTATATTACATTAATACAAAAACAAAAATTAACATTAACTTATACTCATGTATAATTGAATTCATATCAATAAATAGATTATTATTGACACAACATACTTGTAATAAAAACATATAGTGATATATTCTGTTGTTACTATCTTTAATTATCGGGTTGAACTAATATGAGCAACTCAACGGGTGTGCCATGTTGAGCAAGATTTGTTTACCCTTCCGGAGCACATAATATCACCCTAGTTTATTGTGGAATTCGTGTTGCTCCGTCTTTATTTTGTTTCGTGAACGATTGTCTTTCTGTTTGTGTTTTTTTTAGCCATTGCGTTCTCAGTTTATTTTCGATTTATGAGTTTGAATGTATATCTGAAATCTTTCACATTTCCTCTTCAAATGTTAAAAAATGTACATTTTTTTTACAGGACATATAAATGTCAATAAAGGACTGGAAATCCTATTAAATTTTAGCTAACTCCCAATTACAAAGATATACATATCTACAGAAAGTATACTTACAACTTTCTATGTGTAATGTACATCAAATTGTGTCACAAATTTATTTGTGTCTTTCGCACCTATTCATATCTTCAGGATGTACATTTACCACAGTGACTTTGCATGTGTCATGTACATCCAGTTGTGTCACATGTCTAGTTTTGTCTTACACATATACATATCTACAGGATGTACACTTAGCACTGTGTATGTGTAATGTACATCCAGTTGTGTCACATATCTAGTTTTGTCTTACACACATACATATCTACAGGATGTACACTTACCACTGTGTATGTGTAATTTACATCCAGTTGTGTCACATATCTAGTTTTGTCTTACACACATGCATATCTACAGGATGTACACTTACCACTGTGTATGTGTAATGTTCATCAAGTTGTTTGAAACAGTTTTTTTTTTACAGCGGCACCAGCATATGGAGTATATATGTCTCAATTGATACGTTACTATAGAGCTAGCTCAAAGTACTTTGATTTTATTCAACGAGGAATACTGCTTTCTCAAAAGTTGCTAAAACAGGGCTATGAATCATTCAAATTAAAGTCATCATTCAAGAAATTTTACGGTCGCCATCATGAGCTGATTGGCCATTATGACAAAAGTGTATTAGAAATTATATCTGATATTCTTCCTCAGTCATATAACCTTCCATCATAACCGAACTGAACAAAGAAATAACACGACGGGTGCCGTATACGGTACATGAAATGTTATTTGTTATTACAACATGAGCGTGTTTTTTAAGTTAACAAATGTATAGCAGGTATTTTGTGTTTATGATTCTTAACTTATTATGTATCCAGATCTTACACCTGATAATCAGCTTTATAAAATGTCACCAATGTCTGAACAGACACGTCTTTTTAATGTCCCCTGGCAGAAACCGATACCTTGATAATACATATTCCACATTTAATGTCCCCTGGCAGAAACCGATACCTTGATAATACATATTCCACATTGACTTCATTAATAACGGGTCATAAAGTGTAGATTCTAGTAACTGACGTTTTTTATCATCTAAATTATGTGCAATTGTGTTTTTATTAGCCTCTTGTTAGAATAATACGTTGGTTAGTCTGTGTTTGGCGTTTGTTTGTGTAGCAGTTCAGTGGTTCTGTTGTATCGATTTTTGTTTGTTATCCAAATTTGTTTCAAGTTGAATCAATTTATGTCTATTGAACAGCGTTATACTACTATTGCCTTAACGTAAAATTACATAGAAACTTAAAAATAAATATTGGATTATTTTTTTACATTTTTTAAAGAAGGATGTTGCAATATTGTGTATGACTTATTGATATATGCCAATGCCTTAGCATATATGACTATATAAAAAAGAAGATGTGGTATGATTGCCAATGAGACAACTGCCCACAAGAGACCAACATGACACAGACATTAACAACTATAGGTCACCGTACGGCCTTCAACAATGAGCAATGACTGTTAAGTTTTCTAGGGAAGACAGATCATGGTTTATTCAAGTATTACATGATGTTTTAATCTTTACAATTTTCTTTTTAAAATGAGATTCGGTTATGACAATAGCAAAAAGATAACAGTTTATTCTAAATATTTAATTGTTCTTCTTTGATTCCTGTTTTGATTCCTTGTTACTTGAGACTTTTTAGCCAATCTACAGGGTTTCCATATTTTCGAAGTTTGCTCGTAGACTTGAACACTTGGAGAACTATTCTAAAATATATAGGGACTGTTTGAATTGTTTTCACATCATCTTAACTTGAGGTTGAACCATCTGCATACTGACTAAGCGCATACTCATGCCTATCTAAATGCCAGAATTGTCTTCAGTATTTTTCATGGCTGCATTCATCAGTTCTAAAACCTATATAAAAAGGTAAGGGGATAAAGGATCCCCTTGAAGGCCACCTCTTTCTATAGTAAATAAACTAGAAAATTGACAATAATTCATGATACACATTTTGATTTTGAAATGTACTAATTGGGCCAAATTACAGAAATCAGGAAAGCGGTGGAATTTACATGCTTTTTATTATCAAATGGCTTGTCAAGAGTATCAATTTTTTTTTCTCTCCAAAATCTAAATGGATTAAACGTTTTCTCCAATTAGGGTCAACAATAAATTTTATACATTCAACAATGTTTCTAACTTTTCTAAATCCTATATGTCTTTCACTAAGGATGTATTCTTCTGACTTTTCAATCTCGTTCAGTCTCGTTGAAATTTCGTTCTTGAGTTATTTCCAAAACATGTAATACAAGTAGAAAATATCAACAAATTTTGAAAATATTATAATCAAACATTACTCTGTGAAAAAAATGGGTATTTACAATGAATGGTTTTTGAGTAATCCAGTTTTCAAATTTTACGACCAATTAAGTCAGTATTTTTAGCAAATATTTTGAGAAAATGTGTTAGGGATACCAAAAATAATTTTACATGAATCATGTGCATCTCATATCATTTTGGTCTTTTCAATTTTCTGGTTGTGCTGTTTAGTCTTCAGTATTTGTATAGGTTATGAACATCATTCCTGGTTGTGCTGTTTCGACTTCAGTATTTCTATATGTTATAAGCAACGTAACTGGTTGTGCTGCTTAGTCTTCAGTATTTGTATAGGTTATATACAACGTAACTGGTTTTGCTGTTTAGTCTTCAGTATTTGTATAGGTTATATACAACGTAACTGATTGTGCTGCTTGGTCTTCAGTATTTCTATAGGTTATAAACAATGTAACTTGTTGTGTTTCTTAGTCGTCTTCAGTATGTCTATAGGTTATAAACAACGTTACTGGTTGTGCTGTTTAGTCTTTGATATTTTTATAGGTTATAAACAATGTAACTTGTTGTGTTTCTTAGTCGTCTTCAGTATGTCTATAGGTTATAAACAACGTTACTGATTGTGCTGCTTGGTCTTCAGTATTTCTATAGGTTATAAACAATGTAACTTGTTGTGTTTCTTAGTCGTCTTCAGTATGTCTATAGGTTATAAACAACGTTACTGGTTGTGCTGTTTAGTCTTTGATATTTTTATAGGTTATAAACAATGTAACTTGTTGTGTTGCTTAGTCTTCAGTATGTCTATAGGTTATATACGACGTAACTGGTTGTGCTGTTTAGTCTTCAGTATTTGTATAGGTTATATACAACGTAACTGGTTGTGTTGCTTGGTCTTCAGTATTTCTATAGGTTATAAACAATGTAACTGGTTGTGCTGCTTAGTCTTCAGTATGTCTATAGGTTATAAACAATGTAACTGGTTGTGCTGCTTAGTCTTCAGTATGTCTATAGGTTATAAACAACGTAACTGGTTGTGCTGCTTAGTCTTCAGTATTTCTATAGGTTACAAACAACGTAACTGGTTGTGTTGCTTTGTCTTCAGTATTTCTATAGGTTATAAACAACGTAACTGGTTGTGTTGTTTAGTCTTCAGTATTTCTATAGGTTATAAACAACGTAATTGGTTGTGCTGCTTAGTCTTCAGTATTTGTATAGGTTATAAACAACGTAACTTGTTGTGTTGCTTAGTCTTCAGTATGTCTATACATGTAGGTTATAAACAACGTTGCTGGTTGTGCTGCTTAGTCTTCAGTATGTCTATAGGTTATATACAACGAAACTGGTTGTGTTGCTTAGTTATTAGTATTTGTATAGGTTATATACAACAAAACTGGTTGTGTTGCTTAGTTATCAGTATTTGTATAGGTTATGTACAACGTAACTGGTTGTGTTGCTTAGTCTTCAGTATTTGTATAGGTTGTATACAACGAAACTGGTTGTGTTGCTTAGTCTTCAGTATTTGTATAGGTTATAAAAAACGTAACTGGTAGTGCTGCTGTCTCCGGTATTTCTATAAGTTATAAACAATGCAAATGATTGTGTTGCTTAGTCTTCAGTATTTATATAGGTAATAAACGACGTTACTGGTTGTTCTGTTTAGTCGTTAGTATTTGTATAGGTTACAAACAACGTTACTGGTTGTGTTGCTTAGTCATCAGTATTTGTATAAGTTATATACAACGTAACTGGTTGTGCTACTTAGTCTTTAGTATTTGTAGCAGTTATATAAAACGTAACTGGTTGTGTTGCTTAGTTATGACAACGAATTTGTTCCTTGTGTCGGAACTACAATAGCGATCCTTTTTCACAAATAAGAATTCACAGTTTTTAAATTGTGTTTGTTTTACTCAGTCCTAAATTTACATGTTGTGGTGTGTGTACTATTGCCTGTCGTTTTAGATTTTAGCAATGCATGGCTTTCATCAGTTTATCTGTGAATGTTATCTGGTATCTGCACATGTTAATGTGTTCATGAACCACATGAACAAACAACATCCACTGAACAACAGGTACCTTACATAGGACAAACAGATGCAGCTGTTTTAGATATGCATTTCATCTCCGAGTTATTGCCCGTAGATGATATTTTCGACAATGAAATCCCTTTTGTTTTGAAACTATAGATAATATATTGTTTGATTGGTATATATTGTACCAAGTTAGGACAATGGCAGTTGGTATATAATACATGTAGTTTGTTTCTATGTGTGTCGCATTGTCATTTTGTTGCACTTCAGCGTTTCTGTTGTTTCGTTGTTTTCCTCTGATAGTTGATGTGTTTCCATTGGTTTTATTTTGGAAAACAGATTTGTTTTCTCTTAATCGATGTATAACTTTTGAACAGAGGTATACTACTGTTGCCTTTATGTGTGTATGGTTTGTAGGCAACATATTTTAACGTTTGTTTAGATATAATAAATCCAGCGAATAAACGAATCGAGTCAGGACCAAAAAGAATTGCATAAACTCCAAACAGACCAATAGTGGCTGTGTGGATAAGGCAAACGTTTCCTATTTTTTTTATGATCCACCATCGGGAATAGAACAACTCATATGGCAGACAAAATATAATTCAAAATTTAATTTAATCCCACATTTATTTATAAAATATCATCCACAAATGTATATATGATTAAACAGATGGAAAATGTTACCAAAGTATGTTTTTTAACAAATGATTTAAATGATACCAGTCACCAATTGATATTCCCATAATATATCCTCATATAATGTGATTAATATATATTTTACAAACACATGCAAATCGGTTATAGGTGTAAATAAATTGTCCTATCGTTTGGAAACACAAACAAATATATATGTGAACCTCAGTGAAGCCCAGAAGCACAAACTGTATATTTTAACTCGAGTGAAGTCCAGAAGCACAAATTGTATATTTGAACTTGACTGATTGCTACAGAGTACGTGTTCTTAAACGAGTGAAAATAAACCACAATGACTGTATATTTGGACTCAGAAGAAACTGAACCACAAAAAAATGTTTCCAAACAAAACTCAATTAAACTCGACTTAATTTCACTACATTAATTGTATACTTAAACTTCATTGCAAAGTGAAATGTTTTGACTCGAATTGATGAAGCACATAATAATTGTATGTTAGAATAGCAGAAAATAAACTGAAAACTTTCCCAATTAAATTATTATAAAAGCTATGAATGAAATTTCCCGCAATGATTACGATCAATTCAATTAAATGCCGTTTACTGTCAATCTTCTAGTTGTTTGAAGGTAAACAACAAGGACTGTGTTCGTACTCGACTGATTCACACAGACTACATATACGTGTTCGGAATTAAGTGAAAGTAAACAACAATGCCTGTATATTCAGAATCAAAAGAAATTTTATCACAAAAACTGTAAGTTAGAACTTAGCTTAATTCAAGAATAAAAGTTGTACATTTTGAGTACGTTGAAAAAACAATTAATTTTCGCACTCGAACTAATTATGCATTAAATTGTATGTTAGTATCGCAGAAAATAACCCAATATTTTCCAATTTAAATCAATATAAAAATCTATGAATGGAAGTTCCCACAATTGTAACGATAACACATTGTTATCGGTTGATGTCGGTTCGATGCCGTTTATGTCCAATCTTCTCGGTTTGTCGATACATATCAATACCAGCCGTTCCTGTTTGGTTTATTTCCTTTCTTATTTTGTCTCTTTTCTTTCTTTCCGTTTTTCCATTTCTTTTTTCGCCTAAAGAAGTAGAAAATGAAATAAAAGTAAAAGAACATCAAAGTAAAAGAACATAAAAGTGTGTTATACAAAAAGAACAGAATTGCTCGTATTGTTCTACCTATATTACTGCATACTTATAATGAATATGCATGCGAATATTGACAGATTCGTGGAATAATGTATGCCTGTGTGCATATCAATTGACTTATTTTTTTGTAAAAAAGCATACAAGTGTTTAGGTTATGTGTAAACATTATTTTGTAAGAACTCTCACGAATTTAAACCAGCCTTTTTAATGTTTCATTGAGCGGAATGACAAGGATGATATTGTTCACTGTGATGTAGAAACCTATTCAGAAATAATACATCAAGTTACTTATTATATTATTATATTGAAATCAATTCCAAATTTTGTTTGGGTTCATGTTGCTCCGACATTGATTTGTTATGTTTTATTTACTACTGTTGTGTGTCTCTTTGTCCTTGTGAGCCATGGCAATGCCAATCTGTTTTCGACTTATTGGTTTGAATTTTGCCTTTGGTATCTTTTGCCTCTCTTTTAGTCTAAAAAGTCGATGCACATTTGACTGTTAAGTATTACCTGATTTGTTGACTGACCACTTTCCTGATTTGTTGTCTGACCACTTTCCTGATTTGTTGTCCGATCTTTTTCCTGACTTCTTGTCCAAATCCTTTTCTAGTGTGTTGCATGATTCTGTAAAAAAAAGTAAGAAAAAACTATTTTATTACAACATGAAAACAGAATAAAAGCAGCCTCAAATAAATAGAATTCTAGTAATAATATGTATCCCCTTACTTGGCCTTATGCCAATTTATTTCTTTTTTTACTTTAAAAAGAAAGAAAAATCATAATCTATATATTCAAAGATAGGCATGTGTTATCTGGTTATTAACAACCCAATACACCACAATACTACTCATTGAATCAATGTGTGTGTTATACGGTTACCTTACAAATATGTTTTGTTACGATGAGATTGTTTTGATAAATGAATTCTGTATAGAGTTTACAATGTTTAAGTCAGGAATATGACAGTTCTTGTCCATTCGTTTTTGATGCGTTGTGTTATTTGATTTTGCCATGTGATTATGGACTTCCGAATTGATTTTCCTCTAAGTTCAGTATGTTTGTGATTTGACTTTTTTCATACCTGGACATACTCCTAGGTTACAACTGTCGGTGTCAATAGATTCACCAGAACAGTTATTCCCACCACCAGAAGGGACGGGGGTATTACATTCTCTGTTCATTGTGACTGTACCGTCCCCACAGGTGACAGAACAAGTCGAGTTTTCCCAGTCACTCCATCCACCATCAACTGTTTGAATATAGAAAAATACACTGTTAACTTTGAAGTCATACTCTGTATAAATCAACATTATACCATATTGACATTTTTCATATATGTTTATAAAAATATCTAAATGACCATTCGAACTCATTGAATCTATAATTTATGTATTTAGTTACTAGTAGAATATGTAGAACTGTGTTTGATTTCGTGTTGCTATATGACAAGGTACTGTACAAGACAGTACCTGGTTAACAAACTGACAAATTATCATTTGAAGTAAGGTTGCGCACCGAAAATATATATTTCCCTGTAGACAGGTCTTTAAGTTTATTTTTTTTGATAAATGAGTTCTGCATAGGGTTTACACTGTACATACCTGGGCATTCTCCTAGATTACAACTGTCCGTGTTAATAGGTTCACCAGAACAGTTATGCCCACCACCAGAAGGGACGGGGGTATTACATTCTCTGATCATTGTGACTGTGCCGTCTCCACAGGTTACAGAACAAGTCGAGTTTTCCCAGTCACTCCATCCACCATCAACTGTTTGAATATAACAAATACAATGCTACATATTGTGTGACGTCATACTATGTATAAATCAACATCCTCAAACAACATCCTTACACATTAAGATTGGTCAAATATATTTATAAATTATAGTGTAAACAAAGACATGTGTGAATTGTTATTCTTACTGAAACTGTAAACTCAAATTAACATGCATTTGATTTACAAACTTCAGGATAATAGATTTACAAACCTTAAGATTAAAAGATTTTTTCACTGAAAGTTGTTTGCTTTTAATCTGTAATAGATACAGGTTTAACCTATAATGGTAATACAAATTATGATATTGATTATTACCTTGAATTGAAATTAAACATGATGATGGTGTTTATAGTAATACCATAATAATGACGAAACCATATGTGTCATGTGTATGATAAGCTAGGAAACATGAAAACCATAGAACTACATACCTGGCACAATACAGTCTGATGTATTAAAATTTAGTATTGCAAAAGTCTTGTTATGAGCAGTACAAGTTCCTTCAAATATATCCAACGTTCTCCTTTTGACCCAATCTACAAATCCGGTCACTGAACAACAAACAAGAGGATTGTCGTTAAAATATCTACAAGGAAACAAAAATAATAGAATAAGAAATGAAGATTATTGTAAAATCTTTAATTGATGATAACAAAAACAACTTTGATAAAAACAATAGTCTTCTTTGAAGATCAATAATTAATTCAAATTTAATTTCAAGCTATACTTAAATACGATTTTACTCACTGACTCAAATCACCATAATATTTGATTGCAAGACAAGATATATCTGTAAACTGATGACATGTTAGTGAAGATTTGTTCTGTTTTCGCATCGTTGTCAATAAAATGGAATTTGATGAGACTGTCATACAAGTGAGAGGTTTAGCTAGCTATAAAACCAGGTTCAATCAACCATTTTCTACATAAGAAAATGCTTGTACAAAGTCAGGAATATAACAGGTTTTATCAATTCGCTTGATGTGTTGGTAATTTGATCAACATGATACAGGACTTTCCGTTTTGAATTCTTCTCGGAATCTTTGTGATTTTACTTTTTACTTTGTCATAATAATATGTGTTAATATATGCCATGAAGGGATTGAATGTGTTAATCCATACAATTTTATGACATTGGTGCAGAACAGACCTCAACCGAAAATTCACGAAGTATTTATTTATGTAATGGCATGCGAGTGATACAGACATAAGGTTTCAATTTTAAAACTTATAATGATTTCTGTAGAATATAGATTTTTTTCACATTGAAAAATTTGTCAAAACAGAAATTGAAAAAAAATTAACATAACGAATAAATTCAGACGACAAATTGATTTTTTTTTCTAAATTAAGAAAAAAAAGAGAGAGACAATCAGTTTTAAAGATCATCTTGAAAACACTCTATTCTTCAATCAAATTGATGTCAATTCATTTAAACGGGTATAAACGCATAGAGTATAATTTTATATAATCTGGAAATGTGTTTTTCTGGCAACAACGTTTAAATATCATATTAATATTAAATAAGCATGTGTTAATATTATGAAGACAGATCATACCTATTCTACCGAACCATTTATATAGTATAGTGAAGAGGTTTTGTTTACATGAAAAAATTCAGGTCAATACACATTTTGTATAATTGTTAAACTAAGATCATGCAAGGCTTTGTCTATTTTACTGCATGTCTATTTTTGGGTCACAGTGTATCAGTACTTACAAAATCCGTAGCGATGTTAATCCTTTAAATGCATTTTCTTCTATTGAGGTAATGATATTGCCGGATAGATCTCTGCAAGAATGAACATCACGTTTATCAATAGGAAAAGATTCAATAAACCTAGTGTTAAATAATAATGTAAGGTTAAGGCATTTAGTGATAAGGCAGAATACAGTTTTTTTTTCCATATTGAAAAGTTGTCAAAACTTTTTCTAACCATCATTTAGAAATTATCAAATAGAAATTATAGCAAGAAAATCAATTATAATGATCATCCTGGTAACCCTCTTTTTTTCAATCAAATTGGTGTCAAAATATATAGTATTCAATTGAATGGGTATAAACGCATAGTGTCTAACCTTAGATGATCTTTAAATGTTTTTTTTTCTAGCAACAACGATTAAATATCATATTAATAGAAAAAAAAAAAATGTGTAAATAATTTGAAAACAAATCATACCTACTCTACCGAACCATGTATATAGTATAGTGAAGAAGTTTTGTTCACATGACTAAATTCAGGTCAATACACGTTTTGTATATTTGTTAAACTAAGATCATGCAACACTTTGTTTATTTTACTGCATGTCTATTTTTGGTTCACAGTGTATCAGTACTTACAACTCCTGTAGCGATGTTAATCCTTCAAATCCATTTTCGTCTATTGAGGTAATGCTATTGCCGTCTAGATGTCTGAAATTATGAACATCAGGTTTACCAATAGGAAAAGATTCAATAAACCTAGGATTAAATAATAAAATAAGGTTAAAAAATTAAGTGATAAGCTACAATGTTTCAATATCATATTTATAGAAAATAAACATGTTAATATTATGAAGACAGATCATACCTACTCTACCGAACCATTTACAATGTATATAGTATAGTGAAGAAGTTTTGTTCACATGACTAAAGTCAGGTCAATACACATTTTGTATATTTGTTAAACTAAGTTCATGCAACACTTTGTCTATTTTACTGCATGTCTATTTTTGGTTCACAGTGTATCAGTACTTACAAAGTCCGTAGCGATGTTAATCCTTCAAACGCATTTTCTTCTATTGAGGTACAGTTGGGTGCAGACCAAGCATTACATAAAGTAAACGCAAGTTAACGCCGCGTTCACATATTTCGTTAGTTAACTTCAAATCTCCCGTTTACTAGTAAACGCACGTTTACTATAATTACGTTAACGTGACTGAAATGGAAATTTCTAATGTCTACCTTAGTAAACGGGCGTTTACTATGCGTCCGTTTAGTCAGTAGTAAACGGGCGTTTACTTCAGAATTCTTCAAATTTATTTTTACGTGCACTTAAAAGTAAACGGGCGTTTAGTACAGATTTTACAAGTATATTTTTACGTGCACTTGAAAGTAAACGCACGTTTACTTTTCGCGTTAACTGATTGGGTAAATTTAGAAATAAACTTCAAGTTCATTTGCACATTTATTTTATAAAAACGATCTTTAGTCTTAATATTTTACGTGTATGTGTTTCAAACCAGAACAATTCAAAAACTCTTTTAATTCGAAATATTAAATTACACAAAATCACTTTCATTAAGTCCATTAACTTTACTGATAGGCAGATTTTCTATATTTTTCTTCCAAAAGTTACATGTGCAAATATCGATACGAAAAGAAAGCTTATCCGAGACATCGTGAGAATATTTCAATATGATGGGATATAAACATCATGGTTTTTATTGTTTCGTTCCCCATTCATAATTGTCTCTTCGAATTCCTACTCGGGTATTTAAAACCATTATTTTTAATCGAAATTCACCTTGTTTGCCTTGGATTTACATGATAAGATTCTGTTTTGACAAATGATAAAAAAAAAGACGTAAATTGTACAGTGTATTGAAAGGGATATCGATAAAGGGTAATATAAGTACATGTATGTACATTTGTACCGGTCATCTCGTCAATTTAAATGTTCAAATATTGCTATCTTTACATGGATATAATAAACTAATTTACTATGCAGCTATATATAGTGCTAATATGGTCTGTTTTGGTTAAAATTCGAGTCAGTCTGAGGTTAGAAAACTACTAAAATTTGTTTCAATATTCAATATTTTGAATTAAAAAATCACATCCTGGCACTCTAAATTGATGCAAACAAAATTTTTTAGTCATAATATTCAAATATTGCTACCTTTTTCATTATACAATCAATCCTTACATGAAAATATAACTCATGTACTATGCAGCTATATAGATTTACATAATAGAATGCTTATATGGTCAGTTTTGGTTGTTGCGAACAAATAATCTTATTATATGAGGCAGTCTGAGGTATGAAAACTACTGAATTTTTTTATGATTCAATATTTTGAATAAAAAAGTACATGCTGGCACTCTAAATTGATGCGAACAAAATTTTTTAGTCATAATTTTCAAATATTGCTACCTAATTTCTCATACAATCAATCCTTACATAAAAATATAACTAATTTACTATGCGGCTATATAGATTTACATAATTAAATGCTTATATGGTCAGTTTTTGTTGTTGCGGACAAATAATTTTATTATATGAGTCAGTCTGAGGTATGACAACTACTGAATTTTGTTTATGATTCAATATTTTGAATAAAAAAGGACATGCTGGCCCTCTAAATTGATGCGAACAAAATTTTTTAGTCATAATATTCAAATATTGCTACCTATTTTATTATACAATCAATCCATACATGAAAATATAACTCATTTACTATGCGGCTATATAGATTTAAATACTAGAATGCTTATATGGTCAGTTTTGGTTGTTGCGGACAAATAATTTTATTATATGAGTCAGTCTGAGGTATGAAAACTACTGAATTTTGTTTACGAATCAATATTTTGAATAAAAAAGTACATGCTGGCACTCTAAATTGATGCGAACAAAAATTTTTAGTCATAATATTCAAATATTGCTACCTATTTTCTTATACAATCAATCCTTACATGAAAATATAACTCATTTACTATGCAGCTATATAGATTTACATAATAGAATGCTTATATGGTCAGTTTGGTTGTTGCGGACAAAAAAATTTATTATATGAGTCTGTCTGAGGTATGAAAACTACTGAAGTTTGTTTATGATTCAATATTTTGAATAAAAAAAGGACATGCTGGCCCTTTAAATTGATGTGAACAAAATTTTTTCATTCATAATATTCAAATATTGCTACCTATTTTATTATACAATCAATCATTACATGAAAATATAACTCATTTACTATGCGGCTATATAGATTTACATAATTAAATGCTTATATAGTCAGTTTTGGTTCTTGCGGACAAATAATTTTATAATATGAGTCAGTCTGAGGTATGAAAACTACTGAATTTTGTTTATGATTCAATATTTTGAATAAAAAAAGGACATGCTGGCCCTCTAAATTGATGGGAACAAAATTTTTTATTCATAATATTCAAATATTGCTACCTATTTTATTATACAATCAATCATTACATGAAAATATAACTCATTTACTATGCGGCTATATAGATTTAAATACTAGAATGCTTATATGGTCAGTTTTGGTTGTTGCAGACAAATAATTTTATTATATGAGTCAGTCTGAGGTATGAAAACTACTGAATTTGGTTTACGATTCAATATTTTGAATAAAAAAGGGACATGCTGGCAACCTAAATTGATGCGAACAAAATTTTTTAGTCATAATATTCAAATATTGCTACCTATTTTATTATACAATCAATCCTTATATGAAAATATAACTCATGTACTATGCAGCTATATAGATTTACATACAAGAATGCATATATGGTCAGTTTTGGTTGTTGCGAACAAATAATCTTATTATATGAGTCAGTCTGAGGTATGAAAACTACTGAATTTTTTTATGATTCAATATTTTGAATAAAAAAGTACATGCTGGCACTCTAAATTGATGTGAACAAAATTTTTTAGTCATGATATTCAAATATTGCTACCTATTTTCTTATACAATCAATTCTTACATAAAAATATAACTCATTTACTATGCGGCTATATAGATTTACATAATTAAATGCTTATATGGTCAGTTTGTGTTGTTGCCGACAAATAATTTTATTATATGAGTCAGTCTGAGGTATGAAAACTACTGAATTTTGTTTATGATTCAATATTTTGAATAAAAAAAGGACATGCTGGCCCTCTAAATGGATGCGAATAAAATTTTTTAGTCATAATATTCAAATATTGCTACCTATTTTCTTATACAATCAATTCTTACATGAAAATATATCTCATTTACTGTGCGGCTATATAGATTTACATAATGAAATGCTTATATGGTCAGTTTTGAGTGTTGCGGACAAATAATTTTATTATACGAGTCAGTCTAAGGTAAGAAAACTATTGAATTTTGTTTGTGATTCAATATTTTGAATGAAAAAGGACATGCTGTCACTCTAAATTGATACAAAAAAAAAATTATGTCATAATATTTAAATATTTCTTCCTTTTTTATTATACAATCAATCTTTATATCAAAATATAACTCATTTACTATGCCGGCTATATAGATTTACATAATAAATTGCTTATATGGTCAGTTTTGGTGTTGCAAACAAATAATTATATATTGCGAGTTAGTCTGATGTATGAAAACTACTGAATTTTGTTTACTATTCAATATTTTAAATAAAAATAGGTCATGTCCGTCAGGCTGGTACAAAAATTGCTGTCAATTGTTACGTATTATATATGGTCAATTATGGCATGAAAATATAACTGAATTACTTCTATATAGAATAAGATAACTTGTTAAGAGGTAAATATTGTCAGTTTTGGTTAATGATATCAAATAATTTTGTTTTACGAGTCAGTCTGTCTAAGATGAACAAGAAATTTACTATAATTATTGTTCAATTAAATACAAATGTGTGACATTTTTAAATAACTTTTATCGTCAATATGTCAAGCAGAAATAACCGGTTGGTCAATTAATTTTGATGTTCCTTATCATTTCATATTTTAGGTCAGTGTATCCAGGTTACGATGACAATCTGCGTTAACGGCCGTTTACTACAAACAGTAAACGCGCGTTTATACTTTTTAGGAAAATAGAAGACGCATTTTTCCACGTTAACGCGGAGGTAAACGGGAAAGTAAACGCCCGTTTACTCTTTACAAAATTAGAAGACGCGCCGTTTTTGCGTTAACGCGGAGGTAAACGCGAAAGTAAACGCCCGTTTACTTTTAATGTCTACTGCAATTTCGGAGTTAACGCACAGTTAACGCGGCGTTTACATGAAGTGCACGCGAGTAAACGCCGCGTTAACTTTTTCGGCCCGTCTACATGTAATGCTTGGTCTGCACCCAACTGTAATGCTATTGCCGAACAGAGATCTGCAAGAATGAACACCCCGTTTATCAATAGGAAAAGATTCAACAAACCTAGTGTTAAATAATAATGTAAGGTATGACATTTAGTGATAAGGCAGAGTACTTTTTCTAACCATCTTTTAGAAATTATCAAATAGAAATTAAAGCAAGAAAAGCAATTCTAATGATCATCCTGGTAACCCTCTTTTCTTCAATCAAATTGATGTCAAAATATGTAGTATTCAATTGAATGGGTATAAACGCATAGTGTCTAACTTTAGATGATCTTGGAATGTTTTTTTTTCTAGCAACAACGATTAAATATCATATTAATAGAAAAAAAAAACATGTGTTAATATTATGAAGACAGATCATACCTACTCTACCTAACCATTTATAATGTATATAGTATAGTGAAGAAGTTTTGTTCACATGACTAAAGTCAGGTCAATACACATTTTGTGTATTTGTTAAACTAAGTTCATGCAACACTTTATCTATTTTACTGCATGTCTATTTTTGGTTCACAGTGTATCAGTACTTACAAAGTCCGTAGCGATGTTAATCCTTCAAACGCATTTTCTTCTATTGAGGTAATGCTATTGCCGAACAGAGATCTGCAAGAATGAACATCCCGTTGATCAATAGGAAAAGATTCAATAAACCTTGTGTTAAATAATAATGTAAGGTTAAGACATTTAGTGATAAGGCAGAGTACTTTTTTTAACCATCATTTAGAAATTATCAAATAGAAATTAAAGCAAGAAAAGCAATTCTAATGATCATCCTGGTAACTCTCTTTTCTTCAACCAAATTGATATCAAAATATATAGTATTCAATTGAATGGGTATAAACGCATAGTGTCTAACTTTAGATGATCTTGGAATGTTTTTTTTCTAGCAACAACGATTAAATATCATATTAATAGAAAAAATAAAACATGTGTAAATAATTTGAAAACAAATCATACCTACTCTACCGAACCATGTATATAGTATAGTGAAGAAGTTTTGTTTACAAACCTAATTTCAGGTCAATACACATTTTTTATATTTGTTAAGCTAAGATCATGCAACGCTTTGTTTATTTTACTGCATGTCTATTTTTGGTTCACAGTGTATCAGTACTTACAAAAACTGTAGTGATGTTAATCCTTTAAATCCATTTTCTTCTATTGAGGTAATGCTATTGCCATGTAGATATCTGAAATTACGAACATCAAGTTTATCAATAGAAAACCATTCTATAAACCCAATATAAGGTTATTTATATAAGATTCAGAATTGTTAGTGATAAGAAAAGTTATGTTCTTTACCTACATTTGAAGTTAATCAAATCTTGTTCAAAATCATCATTTAAGTTGCTTTGTTACTGAAATTTAAAAAAATAAAAAAAAAAACAACATTTAATGATTGTATTCAGAATAAAAATTGAAAATGTTTTTTCGAAATTTGGGAGAAGGCATTTTGTAGTATTTATTATTACAAGTACTGGAAATAAATAGTATTCCTATTCTTAACATCCGGTGTCGTAATGCATCCTAATTTCATAGTATATCGGAAATAACATTTCTAAATACACTGTATTGGTTATATAATAAATTAATATTCTGCTGTTCAAACAGAAATATATAAAAAGTCTTTAGATTGAAATTATCTAGTAACATATTCAAGTTCTTTGATAAAAGCTAATTCGAAATTGATAATTGAGTTGAAAACATGTAAAAAAGAAGAAATGTAATCAGAAATAATAAAAAGAACATAAGATGAATTAAGAAAACGAATCAAAATAAACAAGAATATGTGTTTTTGTATAATTAAGTTTAAATTAATCGTTTAGTTATCAATTGAATAAACAATAAAAAAAAAGTGTAAATATTATGAAGACAAAATGAACAGTACTTACAAAGTCGTTGTAGTAGAAGGAATATCATCTGGTATTTGCGTTAAACCTTTGTTAGAGCAATCCACAGTGGTGACAGAACAAGTACACATGTTAGGACATCCCTGGGCACGGGCTAAGTGAATTGTTGATAAACTGAACATCAGCATAAATTCTACTGTAAACAACATCTTTATATGTGATTTTATTCCTGTTCTGTAATTAATAAAACTGTCTTTGAAAATAGCATTAAGTAACACTTTTATAACGGGTTTGGAAATCGACACCGTCAGCTAGTAGGTCTTAAGAAATATAATAGGTAACCATACAATAACATATACTTTTTCTTACCAAATATAAATCATTTTCAATAATTATACACAATGTACAATGCGTCATTAGTATGAGTGGAAATTCGTGGCATTGGCGGTATGAACATACCGTATGGAATTTTCAACGCGTTGGTTTTTATTATACACGCGTCGGTTTTACTTTCAACGCGTTGGTTTCACTTTCAACGCGTTGGTTTACACTATCAACGCGTTGGTCTTCCTTTTCAACGCGTGGGTTCGTATTTCATACGGTATGAAAAACCAACGCGTTGGTTGTCAATTCGATACCGTAAGTTTTTCCACTTATGTCTACCTATCAACATCTTTGTAACAAAGTACAATCTTATCAACCGTTCTGATTGTTGTTAAGTTTGGCGGGGATATTCTCTGTTGTTGAAGATACCTACTGACTTGCTACATGGATACACGTAGAGGAGACCGGGAGCGATTTTTAGATCGATTCAAAGAAAAGGTGAATTATTGCAGCAGGATTAGCACTTCGGATACAATGGACGATGATACATCAGCAAATGTTCGAGGAAGGTAAACATGTTTGATACATGATTTAAAGTCCAAATATATTTCTTGATAGTCTGTGTTCTCGTCATAGCATACATTCAAGCAGAACCCACTATAAAGAAATTTGATAAGGTGGAAAACTTCTTCAAAACTTTTTTCAGTAAAAGCAATAACAAATGTTTTTTAGAAACATTTATTGAACATTTTTCCAATAACCTACAGTTCATAGTATTATATATTGGGATAAGGTTACGAAACGTCTTAGTTATGAAACGCCCAGATTACGAAACGAAATGCACCCATGAAAGTTAAAACAATTGCGTTTCAATAAGGTATAAAAAAGTTATCAAAGGTACCAGGATTATAATTTTGTACGCCAGACGCGCGTTTCGTCTACATAAGACTCATCAGTGACGCTCATATCAAAACAAGTACAAAGTTGAAGAGCATTGAGGATCCAAAATTCCAAAAAGTTACGTTCAGATAGGTTACTATCAGATTTTCGTTAAAAATATATATCCAATTTATATATAGTAATTTAAAGTTTTTAAACTAAATTTACAGTAGTATGAGATATTGGTAACTGGTTATTCATGTTATTGGAATTCGGTAATGGGAATGAAAATCGAGGGCTAGAGCAGAGGGAATCAGTGGCAGAAACTTGTAGACAGATGACTAAAAATTGGTTACTTAATACTTGACAAATAAAATGAAAAAACAGCGGAACGGAATGCTTGAAATTGAATGTTTGGGAAGGGAAGTTAGAATTCAGAAGAAAGGAATCTATGACCCCCCATGTCTACTACTCTAGCCGACAAATGTCGGGAAGCTGCACCCATGAAATATATTAATTTATAAGAAATGTTTATAACATACAACATTTCTAGTCATCTACAAGATCAATGGTTATATTTAGAACACAAGAGGCTTCACGAAGTTTCTTGAACTAATTGACTTGAAAAGTTGTATATTACATTTAATAACAACACGAGATGATGACACTGACATGACTGACAGGTGTAAAAAGGCTGTAACTAAACACTTAATACTGTACGGAAATAGTCATTTAAAAGGTCCTATCTAAATTTGTCTGACCAACTAGACAAGTACTTTTGATACATATTACAACACCACATCAATAAAAAAAATAACAGGGACGTATAAAAATGAAAGAAATATTATTTTGACGTAAATTTCGATTATCAAAAATCTTTAACCGGACCTTGTCCAGACAAGAAATCATCGTCATCTTGATTTTCGACAACTTGTGGTCTTGTTGCTTCTGTATTTAATCTTTGTGCCCTGTTTATCAACGTTTGCAGACGGGTTGCGGACGATACAACCATATTTTTACTTTACCGCCAATATCAAGAAAATTCCGGAGGCTGTCCGAATAGTTAGAAATTGTTTTGTAACAAACATTTCGATTGGCCGACAAAAGTACAAAACTTACGGTATGGAATGAAAAACTTACGGTATGGAATTGAAAACCAACGCGTTGGTTTTTCATACCGTATGAATTACGAACCAACTCGTTGAAAGTGATGACCAACGCGTTGATAGTGAAAACGAACGCGTTGATAGTAAAAACCAACGCGTTGAAAATAAAAACCAACGCGTTGAAAGTAAAAACCAACGCGTTGAAAATTTCATACGGTATGTTCATAACGCCAATGACACGAACGGCCAGTCATACATTAGCCTATATGACTGGCTGAAAATTACTTGTATAAATGAATGTTATTGTTTGTTATAATTCAGGTTGCACTTTAATATTAAAATATACATTCATTCATTCATATAAGATAAAATTGAGAATGGAAATGGGGAATATGTCAAAGAGACAACAATCCGACCATAGAAAAAACAACAGCAGTAGGTCACTAACAGGTCTTCAATGTAGCGAGAAATTCCCACACCCGGAGGCGTCCTTCAGTACAATTTGGTTTTAACTTTGCATAATGATTAATGTCATTAAGGAGTTACAACATTTAAATTAAACCGTATAACGAAGAAAATTCAATCCGAACAAAAAAAAAATCAAGGATGCCAAAAACATTCCCAATGTCTAATAAGGTGTGATGTATTACAGGTATAACATTTATTAGCTTATTCCTCATTGCTTGTATATTATTAGAACTTCAGTTTGCCTAGTATTTGTAATACAAGTTTATAACCAGCATTATATATTATCAGAGCTTATGATTGTTAGTTATTTGGTATACATGTTTGTAATCAGCATACAATCGCTTACCCTAACACTGAACATTGAGCAAAAACTTACTGAAATAAGACGGACGGCAGTATAACTAACCAATATTTGAATCGTTTTTTAGAAAAAAACGTATGCTATTCAAATAACTTCCTGTTATGAATAAACAGTAGCATGATCATGTGTAGTTTGTTGTTTCACATTATTGCGTATCAATATAATATTTCCCACAAAAATGACCAAAAGTTAGCGTGCAATAAATTCTAATTTTGCACTAGTGCAATAAATCTTCAAACGACAAAATCTAAGTTTAAACCAATTTTCACTTTAAAATATTATATTGCTATACAATAAAAGGGTTATTGCATGTATATTGGGGAATATTATCCCTCGTAGAACATGTATTGCACTAACAAGCTCGTGCAACACACAATTCTACTCGGGACAATATTCATGCAATAACCGTATATTATTGTATTGGGCTTACCTTTAATTGTACAGCCGACTTCAATATTTGTTTAGTGAAGACAATGAGGTGTATTATTAACATAGCATAGACATAGATATCTATACAATATTCTAATATTGTATAAATATTGGTGCTTATTTAGCTTTGTGAATAAACCCCATGCTCTACATCAAATAAAATATGCTTGCACATGCGTCTATTGACTACTTTAGAATAATTGTGTCTAATTGGCATGCATTTAATATAAATCATTAATTTAAAAGACTTCCAAACTCCTAAATGATGCACATGTTAAAATCTTCTCCCTCTAAAAAATCACATTGTCAGTCGTTTGCTTGTTTATAAACAAAACAGGGAGGTTCATGGAAGAGTCTATACAACACCATTAGAATTATACATCGGACATAGAAATTAACTTAATTGTCCTAATCAGAATCAAAATAATTCATGCAAGCGATAATTTATTGTAGTTTTAACATGGTTGGGCATTATATTCATGTTATTTTAGCCCCCTCTATTGCTAGGGCACAAGTAATCACGAATATAAAACCTGCCCATGCTAAAACCACAATAAAGTATAGCGGAAGCGCTTCATTCTAAAAATGTGCACAAGGTCAACGCTTTTACAACCCTATAAAGTTACAAAAAGAAGCGTTCAATACTTATCATTTAGCTAGGATCATAAAAATGTAAAATCACAAAAATACTGAATTAAAAAAGAAAATCAATTTGGAAAGTCCATAATCACATGGCAAAATCAAATTACAAAACGCATCAAAAACATGACTTTTATCAATTTTGTATTAATTTACCTGTGCACTTGATTGTGGGACCTCGTGTCATCATGAATGCTAAATTTTCTTGTGTAATGAAGTTGAGAAAGGGATCACGCGAGATGGCAGTTAGCCAAACAGAATAACTGATTAAAATGAAATACATCTAATGTAATTATTTGTGTTTTCAAAAATTACTTCGCCTGTTTAGTCTGTTTTTGTGGTATGCATTGGCTTTAGGTGTAATTCCTCCAAATCATGGTATGTCACATCAGGATGCATACGAAAATAACCCGAAAAATTCCCTTGAATATCACAGTTGTAGGAAAATATTCCACATTTTATTGCAGTAAATCTTAGATCATAAACATTTGGCTTGGGTATTTTAAAGTACCTTTTTGTTTTCCATTTGGGGTTTCTAAAGAATATTTTGGAAACTTAAGGTTACATGGTTGCTAAAGCTTGTACACAGGTGAATAAAAGGGGAAAATTTCATCGGTTAATTTCCCCAGATGGTTATTTTTTGGCATGCAATGACATGTTATGTCATTTTTGTCTATAGTACTGGACATTTATTTGAAATAAAGATACATTCTGGAAAACATTTTGAAAAGACGAAAAGGGAAAAATCAATGATGGTATTACACTTAAAGGACCAGATTGATGCCACGAGTTTCTACACAAAGACATCTCTGTACCATGTCCGGTATATGGCAGTTGTAATCATTCGTTTGGTGTGTTTGGTCTTTGAATTTGGCATGTTTGCTTCAATTTTGATTTTTTTATAATTTGTTATTTTTGTAATTTTACCTTCTCCCATTAGCAATGTTCATCACACAACACCCTGTATCAACATAAACTATGATAAGTTGAATTTTAGTAAAGGTAACAAAGAAGTGTCAAACAAGTGAACACAGTCATGTGTTAAATTTGTCTACCAAAGGTGTTAACACAGTCATGTGTATTCTTGTGACAAAGTTGTTTTTTATTTGTGACTCTCCACTGTGAATTTTCCTCGAAATGATGAAACTGCTTTATAAAAAGACACAACAAAAGCAAAATAACGTGTTTTATATTCCTTGCAAAAAAAATCGATGAAAGCAAAAAAATATCAATTAGATAAAATGGTGAACATTAAATATTTGCTCTAAACATGCACATCTAGTTCATAGGAGAACATAATATAATGTTCATTGTGTGATGTTCAAATAAATAAGGAAAGATGCAATGTGATTCTGTGCATTGTTTTATCTAGATATGAGCATATATTTTTTGTAAAATCTTAGTTATTCAACACGCAAGTGAACACTATGCCACAAAGCATCGGAATCGGTGCTATGTTAAAACCATTGACGCATGAATAAAGTAAAAATTCATTAGAGATAGGAACAAAATATTATGGGTCACAGGAATAAATTCAAAAAACTTTTATAAATTGATATTTACCGACTAATAAAACATAAAAAAATTAAAACTAGTTAAAATGCAATAAAATACTTGTCTTTGCTTACCTGAAACTTTGTTCCCAAATCATCTGAATCAAACAATCTAGTCTTGCTATCTCTGGTAGCTGGGTATAATGATATACCTGTTTATATATACCATGATAAATAACATATGTTTTGATGGCATTTGCAAACGAGGAAGAAGGAAGCCTTAGTTGATTAATTAAAATCACACTATGGAACGGAAAAACAAGAAAGAAAAGTTACAAAAAACAATTAAGTTAAACAAACATCAAGATAAATATTGAATTGTTTTAGTAACAGATGTCAAAAACAATTTTTTTTGTTACATGTGCGCACTAGGACGTCAAAAATGTCATTGGTTTAGTACGAAACATTTTGTGTTTAGATAAATAAATAAATATTTGAAAAACGTATAGGAAATCCCATCACTGAACGAAAATATCCTGTATGGACTTTTGGTAAGCAATAGTAAGTACGTCGCCTTACTTTCAATGTTGCTATTAAAGTTATTAATCAAGATATGAGCTGCGTCGGATAGAAATCGACCTTATGCAAGCTTATGTTATATTTGTTATTCTCGTGGGATTTTGTCTGATGCTTGGTCCGTTTCTGTGTGTGTTACATTGTAGTGTTGTGTCGTTGTTCTCCTCTTATATTTAATGCGTTTCCCTCGGTTTTAGTTTGTTACCCCGATTTTGTTTTTTGTCCATGGATTTATGAGTTTGAACAGCGGTATACTACTGTTGCCTTTATTCACGTACACATGCACATGTTTAAAGCCTTTTGTGGATTTTGGAACATTCAAATGCGTTGCAACATTGACTAATTTGATGTAAAATTAGGATGAATATTAAAGTTTTGTTATTGTTATTTGTAGAAGAAACTATTTTCATATCCTGCTATGGTTATTTGTGACTTATTGATCAAATGTATTGTGACGAATTTTTATCTTTTATTAATTATTTGCTTATTATTCATAAATTGTAATTCATGAAAGGCAGCTCACTATCTTATTTTCATGGTTTATAAAGGTATGTATAAATCGCACCCTGATTGACAACCCACTCATAGATTTACGCGCCAGGTAAAAATCATGTGACAAGTGACACATGGTTTTTCATACAGGTAAAGTGGTTAGGCAGAGCATACCTATATTTTGATGTGAACAAACGTTTGTCTGCTGCAGTTCAGAATATTTGGTGATATTTCAGAATTGTCAATTCAGGACATGGAGTTTCACAGGACAATATAATGAATTTGCTCAGGTAAGAACATTTATTTATATTTTTGACGGTGTTATCATTTAGTTGTCATTTTGACATATCAAACAGACCCGGAGACTATTCATTCACGTGGCGGTCGATTTTTGGTTTGATTATAAATTTGCTTTTTGGTTCAATTATTTGTTTCAGGGACCATGCAGTTTTCATGCTCTGTTTTAGAGTGGCAACGTTTAAATGGTCAGCCAACGTACGTCCCATTTATTGACGCAGATCTTCCCAAATACCAGTTGTGAGGTTTAGTTTAACGTATCGTACAACGGCCAATATATATATGTCATGTCGCAGGAATTACGCATTTGCGTTTATAGAAGAGGTTAATTTTACCGGAAGTTGGTGTTAATTTCATCGGAAGTTGGTGTTAGTTTTACCGGAAGTCCGTATTTGATTTACCGGAAGTGGCATATCAATATAAAAGTTATATATGCAATTAGTGAAATATTTTTTAAGTGAATATATAGTGAGCCATACATCATATTGATGTTACAAGTGTATACAATATAAAAAAGAAGATGTGGTATGATTGCAAATGAGACAACTGTCCACAAGAGACCAAAATGACACAGACATTAACAACTATATGTCACCGTACGGCCTTCAACAATGAGCAAAGCCCATACTGCATAGTCAGCTATATAAGGCCCCGATAAGACAATGTAAAACAATTCAAACGAGAAAACTAACGGCCTTGTTTATTTAAAAAAATGAACGAAAAACAAATATGTAACACAGTAACAAACGACAACCACTGAATTACAGGCTCCTGACTTGGGACAGGCACATACATAAATAATGTGGCGGGATTCAACATGTAACGACAGATTGTAGATCCATGAATATGTATATGTATATAACATATTAATAATATTTAGTTAGCTTTTAATTTACTGATAACAATATCAATATTTATACCAATAAAAACAATATTCAATGATCTTATCACAGTGTTGAATATGTAGCCTTTTAAAATAAGTTTATCTAAAGGAGCGACAAGTTTACATGGATCATTTCTAAATTTACAGGCATGGTTAACAACATTTTCGTAGAAATGAGGATGTGCTATCCCGTTTGAAATAAGCTTTCTACAGGTACAACCAAACTTCAAAACCAAATGTTTATATCTATGGAAAAATTTAATAAAGGTTTTAAGAAATTTATGGTAACGATATCCCTGGTTTAATAATTTACCATAGAAGGCGTTCGTTAAAATCAAAAACGTCACAACAGACACGGGCATAGCGAACTAGCTGTGAAATATAAACACCGTAAGATGGTGCCAAAGGAACATCACCATCTAAACATGGACAATTAACAATAGGGAACGAAAAATCGTCTCTTTTGTCGTAAAGTTTAGTGTGGAGTTTCCCGTTTATAACCGAAATATCTAAATCCAGGAAAGAACAGTTAGTACCGAATAAATTTGATTTATATAAATAAAGTTCCTTTTGGTAAATGTCAGCAGTATATTAAGAAAATTTTTGATTATTCAACGAAAAATATCATCAAGATAACGGTTGTGATAGGTGTTGTTGAATTTATCAATTGAATGAAATTTCGACGGGTCTTTATAGTGCCGTGACAGAACAGGAAAAAGTCGATTATTAAAAGAGTTTAATTTCACTTCATGGTATACGGCTGAAAATTGGCACAGTCCTAGAAAAAATATTTTACTTGAATTTTAGATTGGTCGTCAAAAAGTCGTATGGTGCAGGTTTTTTTATTTCAGCTTTTAGTCAGCAAATTTGACTTCAAATGCAGATAATTAGTGGCATTCAGTTTGGCATTTTATTCAAAAGCTACCGAGGAATATCTTTCTTTTTTGTTTTTCAAACATCCGACATAATGTTCTATGCATAAGGCGAAAAAGATAATCCTAAAAGCCTTTTGATGGCAAATTATGAGGAAAAAAACTACTGTTAACGGGGACATTTTGTGCTTTTACCTGATTCCAACATCATACAGAAAAGCGCTGATTAATTAATTATATCGTATATACTATAAAGTTATAAAACTGCAATTTTTCTTTTCATGTATACATGTTTTTATGAGGTAAAAAGTAAAAACACAAAAATACTGAACTCCGAGGAAAATTCAAAAAGGAAAATCCAAAATCAAAAGGCAAAATCAAAAGTCCAAACACATCAAACGAATGGATAACAGCTGTTATATTCCTGACTTGGTACAGACATTTTCTAATGTAGAAAATGGTGGATTGAACCTGGTTTTATAGCTAGCTAAACCTCTCACTTGTATGACAATCGCATCAAATTCCATTACATTGTCAACGATGCATGAACAAAACAAACATACTCAAAGAGTAAAAATGTCAAAAATAGGGGTACAGCAGTCAATATTGTGTTATCATCTTAATATCACTATAAAAACAACAAATGTAACGAAGAAGCACAAAAAGGCATACATCAAATTTAACATACTCATATTGCTTATCTTATACGACTTAATTCATCTATGTAAAGTCTACCCGTAAAGGATAAAAGGTTTTCAGTACTGGTGTAAAATTGCGCGTTTGAAATTCGCACAGGTAGACATAAAAATAATTTTGTCGTTCGATTGACGGCATACATAAATGCAGAGTCACGTAAAGTAGATATAACAAAAACAGACTTAACAGTAGAAGTAATAATAATAAATAAAATAATTGTGTGGTTCAAAGTATGACGGGATACATAAGAACAGTTTCACGTCAAATGTATATCATAAAAAACAGACTTAACAAAAAAAGTAGTATTATTGAGTAAAATAGTTTTGTCATTCATAGTATGTCAAGGTCCATAAGTAAAAGTAATATTAATAAATGAAATAATTTTGTCGTTCAAAGTATGATGTTTTACATAACAACAGAGTCACTTCAAAACAATATCTAAAAAAACTGACTTAACAGTACAAGTAATATTAATAAAGACAAATACAAGAATATTATAACACGTTATTAAGATGATAACCAACGTCAGTACGCAAAATCTATACTTCAAGACCATCTTGTATTATTTATGAAGTTGATACTGAATATTTATCAACAAGTTCTGGGTATCTTCCGATGAACTTTTTTAGAAAAAGGACGAGACGTTCTTTGACATACCCTGTTTCATCAACTTTCTGCTCAGACACTGGTGACGTTTTATAAAGTCTGAATAGGAGCTGCAAGCTCTTGAATACCTGATAAGTTGGGAAATGTATATTCCATATGGAGGTGAAGTTGGTATATTACTACTAAGGTGGGGGAAATTGATAATTTCAAAATTAAAATCGTCTCGTTTGTCATAGATTCTGGTACTGAGATGACTGTGTATGTCAAATTCGAGGTATAAGTCTAAAAATGAGACGGAGGAAGCCGTGTCTGTAGTCTCTTTAATTTCTAGTTCTGGTGGGTATATTAATGGAACCCAATCAGAAAAGTTCGGATTGTTAATGGAAAGAACATCATCAATATATCTGAAAGTGAAATTAAATAACCTGGCTTCTTTGATCTTCTTGTTTTTGACAAGTGTCTGAAGAAACTCCGATTCAAATGAAAATAAAAAAAGAGGTCGGCAAGGAGAGGCGCACAGTTCGTTCCCATAGGAATGCCGACAATTTGTTGAAACAGTCTACCTCCAAATTCGAAAAATATGTTGTCAATAAGAAACTCCAGCATACTGATCACTTGTTCCTCTGTGTAATATGTTTTACCCTTTTGTTCCTTATTAACAACATATGCCTTGTGGTATCCCAAAGTGATAAATTTATAGCGTATGCTACCATTTTTATTATGAAAAGCATTGTGGATTATTTCTTTTAGACGGTTTTTTCAATTTCACATGGAGAATGGTTGTAAACAAGGTTTAAAAATCAAAAGTTTTAATAGAACTAATTTCAGATAAAGACCGAGATTTAAAATTATCCAGAAGTTCTTTAGAGTTTTTAAGAATCCACATATGGTTAATACCACTACGTTAGTAAACAGTTTCACAGTATATCTGAAGACCCTCTTTAACTGCGGACAGAATTTTAGTCAATCTAATGGACAATTCTTTAGTAGAACAAGGAGATGAGCCGGCAATGTACCGTTGTTTGTACGGAATTTTGTGAAGTTTAGGTATCCAATACAAACAAGGTAAGTCCTCCGATTTGTTGTTCAATGCAATGCTCATAGAAGCCATGAAGGACTTATGATTCGCCAAAATCTCATCCTTGTCGAATGATATGTTTTTGTATGTGGGATTACCTAAGTGCTCATTTATTCCTAATTCTTTGATAAGACACTCGTAGTAATACGATTTACATACAAAGACAATATTATTTGAAGCTTTGTCCGCAGGAACAACAACATACTTATATTGAAGAAATGATAGACATTTTACAGCCTCTTTGTCACTGAAAATGGACTTAAGTCGATCATTCACACAGTTTTTCAACTTATGAATGCGACGTTTTATCAGAGACCTGATTGTTTTGACCCAATATGACAAAGTGTCCAGTTGAACTTCTTCTCGTTTAGCCCATGCTCTGGCGTAGTTCTCAATGGAATCCATAATTATTTTGAAGTTATGGTTCCAATTGACGTGTTAGGGTTCTCTAAACTTAGGGCCACGAGAAATCACCTTTCGGAGATTTTCATGTTGAATTATGTTTAGATCCCCAGTAATAACATGGCCAGAGGGGCTGTAATTGTAAGGCGAGTGGGAACAGTCACATGTCAGAGTTTTTTTTAGGTGTTATTCTAAATCAAGGTCCTGTAATGCTTGTTTATAGTTAAATATTTTGGGTGCATTGGTTTTGGTGTAACTGTAGGATACAATAGGAACAGACTGATTTTCAAAATAAATAGAAATTTTAGATGTTACCTCCTTTTGATGTAGAACATTGCTGATGTGGATTGCATCAATTCCTCTATTGGTAAAGTGAACAGGAAGGAATTTCCTCTTTTCCTCATGTAAAGGTTCCAATCTTATTGGTTTAAAGAGACGGAAAAGAGCTACATCACAAATTATACTGACAAGTCTGTATATTGGAGATAATGTATTGGTGCCTCCATTGTCAAGTGCATAATCTCTCAAACATTTTAGAAAAATAACCGGCAGTGAAAAAAGAATAGTTCTAATGTAATGTAACCCTAACGGATGATGTAGATGAGAAAGAAGGTCATCAAAGCTTCCAGGGCCGATCTCGATTTGGAAGACTTTTTTACATTAGGCCGATGGTAACGTTTTTGTCCGAAGTTGAACATTCATATTCGCAATATTATTATAGGATTCATGACTTAAGAATGTTGTCGTGTTCTTTTAACACTATGGACCAATACTGACGTTATAGATTTGTTAAACCTTCCACTTAAGGACGACATCAAAAGTTCAATGTAAGATAAAATTGTTTAAAACGATATTTTTTAAACTTTCAAAAATCTCTGCTGTTCAATCATTTAATTTTAAACAAATCCGGATAGTAGTGTCTTGTCCAAGATTGGGCTGAATACATAGTTTCCCGTAATGTTTTGGACTTAAAATATTACTGGTTTCTGTTGATTGTTTTGTTACTTTGTTGAATTATTTGAGTGTCTGTAATTCTTTTATAAGGATGTGTCAATATGATTTTATCTATATCAGAGGTAAACTAAGTGTTTCGGTTGTTTATTTAAATAATAGGGATCCGGCAAAATCCAAAAAAGATCACAAAACAAGAAATAAAATTGAGAATGGAAATTGGGAATGTGTCAAAGAGACAACAACCCGACCAAATAAAAAACAACAGCAGAGGGTCACCAACAGGTCTTCAATGTATCGAGATATTCCCGCACCCGGAGGCGTCCTTCAGCTGGCCCCTAAACAAATATATACTAGTCCAGTGATAATGAACGCCATACTAATTTCCAAATTGTACACAAGAAACTAAAATTAAAATAATACAAGACTAACAAAGGCTAGAGGCTCCTGACTTGGGACAGGCGCAAAAATGCGGCGGGGTTAAACATGTTTGTGAGATCTCAACCCTCCCCCTATATCTCTAACCAATGTAGAAAAGTAAACGCATAACAATACGCACATTAAAACTCAGTTCAAGAGAAGTCAGAGTCTGATGTCAGAAGATGTAACCAAAGAAAATAAACAAAATGACAATAATACATAAATAACAACAGACTACTAGCAGTTAACTGACATGCCAGCTCCAGACTTCAATTAAACTGACTGAAAGATTATGATTTCATCATATGAACATCAGACACAATCCTTCCCGTTAGGGGTTTAGTATCATACCATCATACCATATATGAGAAGAACATAACCCGTGTCATACCAACAACTGTTTTTAGAGGACCGTTGAACCTTGACTTTAAAATTTCAAAGAAGCAAACATTCAGTTTAATCCCTTGAATAGTGTTATTTTCTCAAGTGCGGAAGTGGGATATTTGATTTATTTTACCACTTACAGTTAATCAAGGTATTTTGGCACAGTTGATTGGCGTAATGATGGAATTTTACCCGAAATTGCGCGAATGACATGTTGTGACCTTAGTTCATTCATAGAGGGACATCTATGGTTCATTCTATTCGTTTGAAAATTGTTTATTATAAAAGTCTACATAGCTTAATGGTATTTACAGTTCGCTCTACAATTTGAAATGCAGAAACTTTTCAAAGATCTAAAGACATACATTTTGCTTAGTTCTTTGATTTCAAATTCAGATATATTGAAGATTTGATGTCTCTCTTTAACCCACACATCATTCAGTCAGTACATGTATTTTCCAGTTAGTTTGCGATAAAGGATACTACAGAAACTAAAATGTTTGCTTCTTATCTTGACCTTTTCTTTGATATTGAGACAGATTAACGACTACAAACAAAAATCTATGAAAACTTTGGAGGGCGATTTTAACTTCCCAATTGTCAATTTCCCCGTGTCTCAATGTACTAAAGTCCTCTGTGCCATCGTTTAATGTGCATATATCTCAAATTATAACCTCCGCTCGTGCATGTTGACACAACCAAACTGAACTCTTTTCGAAATTTTTGATTTTGTTTGAACATATCAACAGCAGTAAACTACTGTTGCCTCTAATGGTTCTTGAGGCATACAGATTAAATAGCAACAATCTCCAGTCAAGAAATCGAGGTTACGGTATCCAAGGTTGTGCTATGTGTTCTATTGTTTGTTTGTGGGTGTTTTCCTTTTGTTTAGGCCATGGTGTTGTAAGTTTATTTTCAACTTAAGACCTTTAAGCCCCTCTGGCATAGTTCGTCTTTCTTTCATATGCTTGCATCTATTGTGAAAAAAACTGCAACCAAGACAAATTATTTCATTCTCTAAAACAGAACATTTAAGTACAGGCTGTCTAATGGTAATTTGTCATACAGCCACGATAAACCTTTACTGGGAGTTAAACTGGATTCTGAATCAAAAGAACATTCACAGAAGCAAGTTTTGTACCACCAGCAGTGCGATATATATGCTAACCCTACTTCAGATATCAAATCAATTATACATTCAGGCCTCTACAATAACTTTTTTTCAACTTGTCCAGTAGGACAATTACATACCAAAACTTACTTGTCCGAATGAAATTGTTACTTGTCCAATTTGTTTTACTAACAATAACCTTTTTACATATTAAGTTGATTAAAGGAACAAAACGAATTTAAACAATAGAACAGAATTTGATGTTTTTCTTTAAAGTTTTGAAATACTTTTCAAAAATATGAGTCAAGTACAACTGAAACTAGTCATGTCACAGGGCTTAGGTTCTAGTTTTCATCAATGCTTAAGTAAAGACTCTGATAGGCCTGTTCACTCATTTGACATTTGTATCCTATATTTTTCTAAGTAGAACAAAGTGTATTCAATTACAATCAATAAATAGAAGATAAAGGTATGATTGCCAATGAGACAACTCTCAGAAAGAGACCAAATGACACAGAAATTTACAAATAAAGGTCACAATATTGCAAGTATTATTTTTTTTCTACTTATGATCAAATATGATTTTGTGAATTTTATGGTAAATAAAAAAAAAAAAAAGTGTGAAAAAATTACTGGTGGTATGGTATGTATTATAAGGAACAGAATAAGGTAGCAAAATGAGGTACTGATTTGTTTTGGTCCCGAAATGTCTTCTGTCTTGCCAAAATGTCTATCAATCATGTCTACTAAACATGTCTCCTACTGTGCCAAACTGTCTATTAAACTTGGAGCTAAACCTGTCGAGGTGACGAACTGTGCTGTAAAGTTACCTTATCTACAAAGCGCATCTTTGAATCGGACCAGTTAGACTGGTTTCCGAGAATAGTATACCTTTTACCTTTTAAAATGTACCTGACAAAGAACCAGTTAAAAATTATCGATTGCAAGTAGAAAAAGAAGAAGAAAACGGTAACTTTTGCATTTGAATAAACAGAATACAGACACATGTAAAATTAATATTTGTTTTCTTGCTTTTTGTTTATAATTACTTTGTTCATCAAAGTTGGATTATTAAAATTTATTTTCTGCAAAATAATTGAACTTGTCCTGACGGACAAGCTTGATACAGCTTTTACTTGTCCGACCTTTTTTCCCTCTGGTACTGGACAATCGGCCAAGCGTTATTGTCGAGGCCCGTAAATGCTAACCCTACTTCAGATATCAAATCAATTATACAGACCAGACTGTAGGACATAACAACCAGGACAATCGGAAATATTCCGCAGACTACAGTCATGGGATCATGGATAGTGTATGCTGTCGATCAGAGATGGCTTTTTTCTTGACTTTTGTGTAGAGATATTTTGAGTTGCAAACAGCAAAATAAGACATTTTTTCAATACATGGTTCTTTTGAGATTTGTCCTAGGGGTGCTCTGATGTTTCAGATGTGTATGGCTCCTTTTTATAGATTGATATGGCCAAAGTGTATTTTGCAATGAAATGTTTTGAAATTGATGCCTTATGGTGCTGGAATAAAGTTCGCTATATGTAGTACACAGACCACCACTCTATCGCAAATGCCCAATACATTAAAAATTTCCGAAGTTAAACATTCATATTCGCAATATTATTATAGGATTCATGACTTAAGAATGTTGTCGTGTTCTTTTAACACTATGGACCAATACTGACGTTATAGATTAGTTAAACCTTCCACTTTAGGACGACATCAAAAGTTTAATGTAAGATAAAAAATACTTAATTCATATAGTTTTTGCAGAGAACCCCCTACCCCCTCTTTACTTCATTTGGAAAAAACATAATTGACCAATAAGGATATATATATAAAATCGATGTCAATACACAATACTTGCAGCAATTTTGACCCCCACCCCAAAGTATTTGAATTAACTTTTTGATCCTTCATTGAATTTTTTATGTTGTTCCTTACGAACATATGTATTCCATTCATGGGTCAGAACATCGTTTAAAACATTCCCAATTACAAAATACATTTGAGGTCTGAATTACTGATTAGAGTTACGTATATTTAGTGCTATGTTAAACAATCCTGCATAGACAATATTATTTTGCGTTACTAACTAGTAGTTTGGTAATGAATAACCGAAACCTCCTCCATTTCTAAAAAATAAAAGTCTGTTCTATCATAATACATATATTTTTTTAAGTTGTTAGTTTATCTTAAAATGATTAATATTCCTATTTATACAAATTTGTTTCGTAAAAATCGTAATGACATTGTAAAAACTCAATTACAAGTATGTTTTGAAATAATTTTTGTTGTCTGTTTTGCATGTACCAAATTCAACGTACATGGCAAAAACTTAAGTTTTCAGTTTCATCGAGGTATAATAGATTATTATATTAATAAATACATATTTGTTCATAATTTTCTATAAATTATGTTACGTTTTGACGGACGTTGTTCTTCTCACTTGAAAAATATACATCATTTAAAACTGAAAACTACCCTACTTTTTGTGAAGTCGCATATGTGTGTTTGGAAATATCATTTAACAATGGGTTTTCACTTTTTTGGTAAACAATTGGATAAGAAAGAAAAGAGATTCAAGTTTTCGATCATTCTACAGTAACAAGGGTATTTAAATGTGAGTTTGATATTCAATTTTGTTTTCCCTTGAAAACGACATGTGACCTTTCATCATAATTTCTGAAAAACTGCACCATATTTTCTTTTGACGACCAGAAGAATCTCAAAGTACACATATTTCCGAATCCAATGATATATGATAAAGCCGTATACCTTTTATGACGATTAAAATTTCATAATTCCAACTTTGCTCACCGTCCTATTACTGCGTTTAGTCATAAACTGTGATTGGTAACAGTATAAAAACAAGTCTGCTATTAAAGGAGCACAATTAGTGACCATGGGGATACCTACAACCTGTCGATAAACTTTGTTGCCGAAACGTACATAAATATTATCAAGGAGAAAATTAACAGCTTCAATCATCTCATCACACCTCCAGTAAGTATATCTAGCATATTTACCTTTCTCATTAGAGAAGAAGGCTTTAAATGAGTTGCAGCAAATATATTTGCATTCAGCTTTACCAAACGACCATTTAACTAAATAGGAAAAACTTTTGTTTCAAAAGATAGTGTGGAAGTGTAGTGTAAAGAGTAGAAAAATCAAAACTGTCAACAGAATCAAAAGGACCATCAAAAGCACGTAATGTATCTAAAACATCCAAAGATTTTTTTACACTCCAAAAATGGTTTATACCACTAGGTTCATATATTTTATTACAATAGCTTATGCTCTTTAATAATGTTCATGAACTAGTTAAGAGCACTGACAGATTAGTTGTAGAACACTTACTAGAGGCCGAGATGAAACGATATTTAAATGTTTTTTGGTGTAGTTTAGGTAGCCAATACATAGTAGGGACCTTCACATGTTCAGAAGAAGCCTGAAGCTTTGATGTGGTTGTGATATGTTTGTTTACCATATGACTCTCTGTGGAGCGGATGGATTTGAATGTAGATGAATTTAAAATTTCATTCTTAAGAACGTCCGTGTAGTATTTACGGCATACCACCACCGCATTGTTGGCTGCTTTGTATGCCGGTACAAACACAAACCGCTTTGAAAGTTCTTGAAGTTTATTTCTTATTCTGGAAATAGGTGTATTATGTACTCTATTTATTTACTTCTAAATTATTTTCAAAATGTGATATCTTCTTATCTACAACATTCATACATTTATTTAAATAAGAATCAAGAGATTTTTTATCAGATTTTTCCCGTTTACACCACTTTTTACAAAACGAGGAAAGAGCATCATTGGTGACTTTACGACACTCTTTCCAATCTATTTTAGATGGAGGACGATATTTTGGTCCTTTTTTCAAAATTTGTTTAACTTCTCTGTCCTGGACGATACTGAGGTCCCCTGTAATACCATGGCCATAGGGAACATATCTAAACTTCGACGATTCACACAAGTCAATATTAAATAGTGAAAAGTTTGGTAAAGTGAAAGTTCATAATAATATAATCTAAAGTATCAACGTCCCAGATCTTGACCGCAAACAGCGTATGTAGCTGTGATGAGACATGTCCTGATTGGTTTCAATTTATATCAACTAACATTTCAATTGTTTATTTTGTTTATTTGTATTCATTTGCATGTTATAATTATGTTTTAGTTTTGTTTGATTTTGTTTAGTTTTGTTATTTTTTACTTGTGTTTCTATGACTGTTGGCCAACTGCCAATCCGATTATCCTACGTCTTTACATGTATCGATCATATTGTTTAAATCTAACCAAGGCTAGAGGAAAAGTTTATCATAAAAGTACCTTTCGTTGAAAAATACATTTCTAAGAATTATATTTCTATTTGAAAATATATTGAAACTTTAACTTTGTTCAATACAAAAACATCTTGAAATGAAAGTATTTGAATATATTTTACTCCCAATTCATAAATTTAACTTTTTTCTTTCAGAATAAAAACGGAAAACCTATAACCGTTTCAACTCAAAATAATAACCACGAGGTAATTATTGTTTTTGCGAAGTGACGAAAGCGACTGATAATGACTATTTCATAACTGTCTTTTTATTGAGATGTCCTCATTTTGACAAGTAAACATATGTGTTTGAGTCATACTCACTGGATATATCGTTTCAACGTATATGAAAAGGAGTAACATCGCTAGTGTAAATGGTGAAGCAGAAGCCGTTCTACCTTGTTTTATGATTGACTTAGAATAAGTGGATTCCAACATATTAATCACATGATAACAATGAACACCTGTGGGTTTACAGAAGTCCCGATTTTTGAAGACTTATTTGTCGGGAAAAAGAAAATGAGACAAACCCCTAATGTTATAAATAATTTAACATCTATCTTTATAAATATCATTTATCTTTGTACAAATATGCACATAATTGTCATCTATATACAAATATACACGTAATTGTCATCTATATACAAATATACACGTAATTGTCATCTATATATGTATCTAATCATCACACCACATATGATCTTTTGAATAAAGTGTTCATTCTATTTGTCTTTTTTCTCTCACAATAGCTACCCTTTAAATTTTATATTACTTCAACCCGAATGTTCTTTTATTATGCTAATTTTTATAACATCAAGTTTCTGGTCAAGTTATTTTTGCCATGTGCTACTTGTTATAAATGATATGAAAAGAAATGTGTAGTTTATTCAAAAAGGATTTATTTCAAAGATATGGCGAGCAAATATTTTCTAATAAAATGTACCTGTTGATACAACATGTACTTGTTACAAGTATATAATGTACATAGTTAACATACTCAAAAGTACATGAATGGAGTTGACAACAATGTGTATGTTAATTTATTCAGTATTGCAGAGTACATTACACTGACCTCACAACGCAAATATATATGTGTAGGACTCCGAACCGCGATAAATTATGATCCTTTATTTTAAAGTCAAAAGGAAATGAGACCAACCAACACCAACACAAAATAATCAACTAGGAACTTTTATTAAAACGTCAATAGGATAGGAGACCCGCCAACACAAACACAAGTGAATAAACAAGAATCCTTTATTAAAAATGCATAAGGATAGAGAACCCAACAACACCAACACAAGTGAATAAACAAGGATCCTTTATTAAAAATGTCAATAGGATAGAGAACCCAACAACACCAACACAAGTGAATAAACAAGGATCCTTTATTAAAAATGCATTAGGATAGAGAACCAAACAACACCAACACAAGTGAATAAACAAGGATCCTTTATTAAAAATGCATTAGGATAGAGAACCCAACAACACCAACACAAGTGAATAAAAAAGGATCCTTTATTAAAATGTCAATAGGATAGACGACCCAACAACACCAACACAAGTAAATCAACTAGGATCAATTATTAAAAATGCATTAGGATAGATAACCCAACAACACCAACACAAGTGAATAAACAAGGATCCTTTATTAAAAATGCATTAGGATAGAGAACCCAACAACACCAACACAAGTGAATAAACAAGGATCCTTTATTAAAAATGCATTAGGATAGAGAACCCAACAACACAAACACAAGTGAATAAACAAGGATCCTTTATTAAAAATGCATTAGGATAGAGAACCCAACAACACCAACACAAGTGAATAAACAAGGATCCTTTATTAAAAATGCATTAGGATAGAGAACCCAACAACATCAACACAAGTGAATAAACAAGGATCCTTTATTAAAAATACATTAGGATAGAGAACCCAACAACACCAACACAAGTGAATAAACAAGGATCCTTTATTAAAATGTCAATAGGATAGAGAACCCAACAACACCAACACAAGTGAATAAACAAGGATCCTTTATTAAAATGTCAATAGGATAGGCGACCCAACAACACCAACACAAGTAAATCAACTAGGATCAATTATTAAAAATGCATTAGGATAGAGAACCCAACAACACCAACACAAATGAATGTACAAGGATCCTTTATTAAAAATGCATTAGGATAGAGAACTCAACAACACCAACACAAGTGAATAAACAAGGATCCTTTATTAAAAATGCATTTGGATAGAGAACCAAACAACACCAACACAAGTGAATAAACAAGGATCCTTTATTAAAAATGCATTAGGATAGAGAACCCACCAACACCAACACAAGTGAATAAACAAGGATCCTTTATTAAAATGTCAATAGGATAGGCGACCCAACAACACCAACACAAGTAAATCAACTAGGATCAATTATTAAAAATGCATTAGGATAGAGAACCCAACAACACCAACACAAGTGAATAAACAAGGATCCTTTAATAAAATGTCAATAGGATAGGCGACCCAACAACACCAACACAAGTAAATCAACTAGGATCATTTATTAAAAATGCATTAGGATAGAGAACCCAACAACACCAACACAAGTGAATAAACAAGGATCCTTTATTAAAAATACATTAGGATAGAGAACCCAACAACACCAACACAAGTGAATAAACAAGGATCCTTTATTAAAAATACATTAGAATAGAGAACCCAACAACACCAACACAAGTGAATAAACAAGGATCCTTTATTAAAAATGCATTAGGATAGAGAACCCAACAACACCAACACAAGTGAATAGACAAGGATCCTTTATTAAAATGTCAATAGGATAGGCGACCCAACAACACCAACACAAGTAAATCAACTAGGATCATTTATTAAAAATGCATTAGGATAGAGAACCCAACAACACCAACACAAGTGAATAAACAAGGATCAATTATTAAAAATGCATTAGGATAGAGAACCCAACAACACCAACACAAGTGAATAAACAAGGATCCTTTATTAAAAATGCATTAAATAGAGAACCCAACAACACCAACACAAGTGAATAAACAAGGATCCTTTATTAAAAATGCATTAGGATAGAGAACCCAACAACACCAACACAAGTGAATAAACAAGGATCCTTTATTAAAATGTAAATAGGATAGCGACCCAACAACACCAACACAAGTAAATCAAACTAGGATCAATTATTAAAAATGCATTAGGATAGAGAACCAAACAACACCAACACAAGTGAATAAACAAGGATCCTTTATTAAAAATGCATTAGGATAGAGAACCCAAGAACACCAACACAAGTGAATAAACAAGGATCCTTTATTAAAAATGCATTAGGATAGAGAACCCAACAACACCAACACAAGAGAATAAACTAGGATCAATTATTAAAAATGCATTAGGATAGAGAACCCGACAGCACCAACACAAGTGAATAAACAAGGATCCTTTATTAAAAATGCATTAGGATAGAGAACCCAACAACACCAACACAAGTGAATAAACAAGGATCCTTTATTAAAATGTCAATAGGATAGAGAACCCAACAACACCAACACAAGTGAATAAACAAGGATCCTTTATTAAAAATGCATTAGGATAGAGAACCCAACAACACAAACACAAGTGAATAAACAAGGATCCTTTATTAAAAATGCATTAGATAGAGAACCCAACAACATCAACACAAGTGAATAAACAAGGATCCTTTATTAAAAATGCATTAGGATAGAGAACCCAACAACACCAACACAAGTGAATAAACAAGGATCCTTTATTAAAAATGCATTAGGATAGAGAACCCAACAACACAAACACAAGTGAAATAAACAAGGATCCTTTATTAAAAATGCATTAGGATAGAGAACCCAACAACACCAACACAAGTGAATAAACAAGGATCCTTTATTAAAATGTCAATAGGATAGGCGACCCAACAACACCAACACAAGTAAATCAACTAGGATCATTATTAAAAATGCATTAGGATAGAGAACCCAACAACACCAACACAAGTGAATAAAAAGGATCCTTTATTAAAATGCATTAGGATAGAGAACCCAACAAACACCAACACAAGTGAATAAACAAGGATCCTTTATTAAAAAGGCATTAGGATAGAGAACCCAACAACACAAACACAAGTGAATAAACAAGGATCCTTTATTAAAAATGCATTAGGATAGAGAACCCAACAACACCAACACAAGTGAATAAACAAGGATCCTTTATTAAAAATGCATTAGAATAGAGAACCAACAACACCAACACAAGTGAATAAACAAGGATCATTTATTAAAAATGCATTAGGATAGAGAACCCAACAACACCAACACAAGTGAATAAACAAGGATCCTTTATTTAAATGTCAATAGGATAGGCGACCCAACAACACCAACACAAGTAAATCAACTAGGATCAATTATTAAAAATGCATTAGGATTGAGAACCCAACAACACCAACACAAGTGAATAAACAAGGATCCTTTATTAAAAATGCATTAGGATAGAGAACCCAACAACACCAACACAATGAATAAACAAGGATCCTTTATTAAAAATGCATTAGATAGAGAACCCAACAACACCAACACAAGTGAATAAACAAGGATCCTTATTAAAAATGCATTAGGATAGAGAACCCAACAACACCAACACAAGTAATAAACAAGGATCCTTTATTAAAATAAATAGAAGGGACCCAACAACACCAACACAAGAAATAACAGGATCATTATTAAAAATGCATTAGGATAGAGAACCCAACAACACAACACAAGTGAATAAACAAGGATCCTTTATTAAAAATGCATTAGGATAGAGAACCCAACAACACCAACACAAGTGAATAAACAAGGATCCTTTATTAAAAATGCATTAGAATAGAGAACCCAACAACACCAACACAAGGATAAACAGGATCATTATTAAAAATGCATTAGGATAGAGAACCCACACACCAACACAAGTGAATAAACAAGGATCCTTTATAAAATGCATTAGGATAGGACCCAACAACACCAACACAAGTAATAAACAGGATCATTATTAAAATGCATAGGATGAGAACCCAACAACACCAACACAAGTGAATAAACAAGGATCCTTTATTAAAAATGCATTAGGATAGAGAACCCAACAACACCAACACAAGTGAATAAACAAGGATCCTTTATTAAAATGCATTAGATAGAGAACCCAACAACACAACACAAGTGAATAAACAAGGATCCTTTATTAAAAATGCATTAGGATAGAGAACCCAACAACACCAACACAAGTGAATAAACAAGGATCCTTTATTAAAATGTAATAGGATAGGCGACCCAACAACACCAACACAAGTAAATCAACTAGGATCAATTATTAAAATGCATTAGGATAGAGAACCCAACAACACCAACACAAGTGAATAAACAAGGATCCTTTATTAAAAATGCATTAGGATAGAGAACCCAACAACACCAACACAAGTGAATAAACAAGGATCCTTTATTAAAAATGCATTAGAATAGAGAACCCAACAACACCAACACAAGGAATAAACAGGATCTTATTAAAAATGCATTAGGATAGAGAACCCACACACCAACACAAGTGAATAAACAAGGATCCTTTATTAAAAATGCATTAGGATAGAGAACCAAAAAAACACACAAGTGAATAAACAAGGATCCTTTATTAAAATGTCAATAGGATAGGCACCCAACAACACCAACACAAGTAATAACAGGATCATTATTAAAAATGCATTAGGATAGAGAACCCAACAACACCAACACAAGTGAATAAACAAGGATCCTTTATTAAAAATGCATTAGGATAGAGAACCCAACAACACCAACACAAGTGAATAAACGAGGATCCTTTATTAAAAATGCATTAGATGAGAACCCAACAACACCAACACAAGTGAATAAACAAGGATCCTTTATTAAAAATGCATTAGAATGAGAACCCAACAACACCAACACAAGTGAATAAACAAGGATCCTTTATTAAAAATGCATTAGGATAGAGAACCCAACAACACCAACACAAGTGAATAAACAAGGATCCTTTATTAAAATGTAAATAGGATAGGCGACCCAACAACACCAACACAAGTAAATCAACTAGGATCAATTATTAAAAATGCATTAGGATAGAGAACCCAACAACACCAACAAAGAATAAACAAGGATCCTTTATTAAAAATGCATTAGGATAGAGAACCCAACAACACCAACACAAGTGAATAAACAAGGATCCTTTATTAAAAATGCATTAGGATAGAGAACCCAACAACACCAACACAAGTGAATAAACAAGGATCCTTTATTAAAAATGCATTAGATAGAGAACCCAACAACACCAACACAAGTGAATAAACAAGGATCCTTATTAAAATGCAATAGGATAGGACCAACAACACCAACACAAGTAAATAACAGGATCATTATTAAAAATGCATTAGGATAGAGAACCAACAACACCAACACAAGTGAATAACAAGGATCCTTTATTAAAAATGCATTAGGATAGAGAACCCAACAACACCAACACAAGTGAATAAACAAGGATCCTTTATTAAAAATGCATTAGGATAGAGAACCCAACAACACCAACACAAGTGAATAAACAAGGATCCTTTATTAAAAATGCATTAGGATAGAGAACCCAACAACACCAACACAAGTGAATAAACAAGGATCCTTTATTAAAATGTCAATAGGATAGGCGACCCAACAACACCAACACAAGTAAATCAACTAGGATCAATTATTAAAAATGCATTAGGATAGAGAACCCAACAACACCAACACAAGTGAATAAACAAGGATCCTTTATTAAAAATGCATTAGGATAGAGAACCCAACAACACCAACACAAGTGAATAAACAAGGATCCTTTATTAAAAATGCATTAGAATAGAGAACCCAACAACACCAACACAAGTGAATAAACAAGGATCCTTTATTAAAAATGCATTAGGATAGAGAACCCAACAACACCAACACAAGTGAATAAACAAGGATCCTTTATTAAAAATGCATTAGGATAGAGAACCTAAAAAAATCAACACAAGTGAATAAACAAGGATCCTTTATTAAAATGTCAATAGGATAGGCGACCCAACAACACCAACACAAGTAAATCAACTAGGATCAATTATTAAAAATGCATTAGGATAGAGAACCCAACAACACCAACACAAGTGAATAAACAAGGATCCTTTATTAAAAATGCATTAGGATAGAGAACCCAACAACACCAACACAAGTGAATAAACGAGGATCCTTTATTAAAAATGCATTAGAATCGAGAACCCAACAACACCAACACAAGTGAATAAACAAGGATCCTTTATTAAAAATGCATTAGAATCGAGAACCCAACAACACCAACACAAGTGAATAAACAAGGATCCTTTATTAAAAATGCATTAGGATAGAGAACCCAACAACACCAACACAAGTGAATAAACAAGGATCCTTTATTAAAATGTAAATAGGATAGGCGACCCAACAACACCAACACAAGTAAATCAACTAGGATCAATTATTAAAAATGCATTAGGATAGAGAACCCAACAACACCAACACAAATGAATAAACAAGGATCCTTTATTAAAAATGCATTAGGATAGAGAACCCAACAACACCAACACAAGTGAATAAACAAGGATCCTTTATTAAAAATGCATTAGAATATAGAACCCAACAACACCAACACAAGTGAATAAACAAGGATCCTTTATTAAAAATGCATTAGAATAGAGAACCCAACAACACCAACACAAGTGAATAAACAAGGATCCTATATTAAAATGTCAATAGGATAGGCGACCCAACAACACCAACACAAGTAAATCAACTAGGATCAATTATTAAAAATGCATTAGGATAGAGAACCGAACAACACCAACACAAGTGAATAGACAAGGATCCTTTATTAAAAATGCATTAGGATAGAGAACCCAACAACACCAACACAAGTGAATAAACAAGGATCCTTTATTAAAAATGCATTAGGATAGAGAACCCAACAACACCAACACAAGTGAATAAACAATGATCCTTTATTAAAAATGCATTAGGATAGAGAACCCAACAACACCAACAAAAGTGAATAAACAAGGATCCTTTATTAAAAATGCATTAGGATAGAGAACCCAACAACACCAACACAAGTGAATAAACAAGGATCCTTTATCAAAAATGCATTAGGATAGAGAATCCAACAACACAAACACAAGTAAATAAACAAGGATCCTTTATTAAAAATGCATTAGGATAGAGAACCCAAGAACACCAACACAAGTGAATAAACAAGGATCCTTTATTAAAAATGCATTAGGATAGAGAACCCAACAACACCAACACAAGAGAATAAACTAGGATCAATTATTAAAAATGCATTAGGATAGAGAACCCAACAACACCAACACAAGTGAATAAACAAGGATCCTTTATTAAAAATGCATTAGGATAGAGAACCCAACAACACCAACACAAGTGAATAAACAAGGATCCTTTATTAAAATGTCAATAAGATAGAGAACCCAACAACACCAACACAAGTGAATAAACAAGGATCCTTTATTAAAAATGCATTAGGATAGAGAACCCAACAACACCAACACAAGTGAATAAACAAGGATCCTTTATTAAAAATGCATTAGGATAGAGAACCCAACAACATCAACACAAGTGAATAAACAAGGATCCTTTATTAAAAATGCATTAGGATAGAGAACCCAACAACACCAACACAAGTGAATAAACAAGGATCCTTTATTAAAAATGCATTAGGATAGAGAACCCAACAACACAAACACAAGTGAATAAACAAGGATCCTTTATTAAAATGTCAATAGGATAGAGAACCCAACAACACCAACACAAGTGAATAAACAAGGATCCTTTATTAAAATGTCAATAGGATAGGCGACTCAACAACACCAACACAAGTAAATTAACTAGGATCCTTTATCAAAAAGTCAATAGGATAGGGGACTGGACTGGAATATATTTATTGAGTTACTTGATTATTGTCTTTAATTGTTTTTGTTTTGTTACATGTCACAAACTGTTAAGTTTTTATGGAAATGAAATAGAATATTGAAATATTGATTAAAGTAGTTGAATAATTGTCCAAACTTTTACATACAAAAAAAAATATTATAATACAAAACCATGTAAGACAAAACAGTAAACAAACAATATTTTGTAATCCGGAAAATCTTCGCGCCGTTTTTATTTTGCGATTTATTAACATAATATAAAATCGCGCCATTTTTATTTCGCGAATTCCCTGTGAAATATATACATTTTCATTAATACTTTTACAAAGCAACAGCTTTACATGTACAAATCGTAAATCGAGGGATAAAATCAATCAGAATAACTATGTTTTCGATTCATTGATGTGAAGGAAATTAAAAAGTTATATCATGTTTACATAAAAACGCATACAATAATAGAAAAAAAAACACATTCAGAGTGAATCAAAATATCAAAATAAAATGCTTTCAGGATAAAAGCAAAATAAATTGGTCATATGTGCTGATTTATCCTTAATTAATAGTCAACTAAGTCGAAACTGATTGACAGGTGTCATTAACATATGTATAACACGTGTTCTTTACATAACAATGTCCGCAACTCCGTAACGTCCTCTTGCTTCAGATGTCCCCCATCTATTTAACAAGATGATTTATATCATTGCTTTTCTTAAGAAATAAAGTTATATTTGAAATCTAAATCTAAAGATAGAAAACCCACTAACATTTATTTAACAGAAGTGCATCAACTAGGATCATTTATTAAAAGGGCAATATAACTGAAGTTAGGTGACCCACCAACACCAACACAAGTGAATAAACTGGGAATCTGTATAAAAAATTAATAGAACTGAGGATAGGGGACACACCAACACCAACAAAAGTGAATTAACTATGATCCTTTATTAAAAAGTCAATATTAAAGTGGACCAACCAACACTAACACAAGTGAATAAAC